>OZ018391.1:26025371-26608882 GCA_963969525.1 Ontholestes murinus
GTGGGATTATAAAGGCGCCGTGTATTTTGAGCTGCTAGCACAGAACCAAATCATCAATATGGCTGTGTACTGGAGAAGAGTTGCTTCGGTATTTCAAAAATATCAATATTTCAGCGCCCACTTAAAAACATCATATTTCAATTTTTTCAAATGGAATGACCAATATTTTATCTCATAGTGTTATTCGCAAGACCTTTTGCTACAAAAAGTATTATACATCCCTATATCTAGAGCCAGTAGTTTTTGAGTTATTTCGAAATTAGTTTCCTCTCAGAATTTTTATTTGAATGATTCCTGTTCTATTTATACGTACACTATAGTAGGCTTCTGTCAATATTTGTTGAAACCAACGTATTAATATTTGTGCACGCTTCTTTCGAGTAATAATAAAATGAATACCTATACCAATAAAGAAATTATGAATTTATTTGTCATATATGGCCAATGCAACAGAATTGTTGAGAGAACTTGCAAAACTTTCAACGAAACTTATCCACACTTACCGCTGATGGATAGACTGAGTCAAATTTTCTACTATTTGGAAAACAAAACGCAGAAAAAAATCAACCAAAGCTATTAACCGAGAATGAGGAAATTCAAATAAATATTTTGACTTATTTTCAAGCAAATCAACGCGCATCAGGTTGCTAGGAGGATTTGAGAGTAAGCAGAACCCCACTCCAAAGAATTTGGAAAATGTATCGGATGCATAATTATAAATATAAATTATTTTCTCAAGATGCAGAGAACAGGATTGATTTTTGTGAGTTGTTGCTTAAAATTAATATAATTTGGACGAACGAATCAAGTTTCAAGTATTCAATAGAAAAACTAATCACATTTGTGTCAATTGAAAATCCACATATATCTTTGAGGTCGTATAAAAAATAAAGTTTATGCAAATGAAGACAATACCCGAGAAGAATTGGAAGAAAGGGTGCGAGCTGCATCCGCAGAATCTTAATTCAGAAAAAATTAGGCGAGCAACATAAGAGGGTGACGCAACACGTGCTGCACAGTTTTTACATGTTAATGGTTATCATTTTGAACAATTGTTATAATTTTTTTCTGACAACTTTTTTCAGTTCCTGCATTTAATTACTTATTTAAAAATTATTTTATTCCAGTCTTCTTGCTTCAGTTTTATTTGTAAGTTGTAACTGGGGATAACTATTCATTTTAATAATATTCGGACCAATTTTTCCTAATTCGATTCAATAAATATTGACAGAAGCCTACTATAGTGCCTGTGTGAATATAAGAGGAATTATTGAAATGTGAGAGGAAATAAATTTCGAAATAACTTAAAAACTACTGGCTCTAGATATAGTGATGTATAATACTTTTTTGTAGCAAATTGTCTTACGAATCACCCTATAAGATAAAATATTGGTCATTCCATTTGAAAAAATTGAAATATGATGTTTTTAAGTGGGCGCTGAAATACTGATATTTTGAAATACCAACTGTCAAAATTGACACTTGTCAATTTTTTCCGATGTTGAGGAATCGATTAGGTACAAAACAAGATGCCGCACGTGTGTCTATCTTGTACCTATTAGAAGTTATAGGCATTTTTCTAAACGGCTATTTGAGGTCAATATTTGACAAATAAATTTTTAAATCAAAAACTGTAAAAGTTAAGTTGACATAAACCCATATGGAGATGTAGGCAATCGAACAAGGAATTTAAAAATAAAATATATACAGTATGTTTCCATTTAAAATAACAAAGTTGGTAGCCATTTCGGTACAACCGGAAGTGATAGAAAGTCAAAAATATTTTCCATGAGAAGATCGCAATCAACCGTACAATGTTAAATTTTTTCAGATTTTTCCTCTTGCAGGAACCCCGTAAACTTTTAATGGTCGTTATTCGTGGCCCACCTGTATATATATATATATATATATATATATATATATATATATACAGGGTGTCCCGTTAATGCGGGGAAATGGCTAGACCATAGATTCCTGGGGTCAAAATATGATGATTTAACGCAACTTATCTATATCCAAAAATTTACGGTTAAGCCGGAATTTGGCTTCAAAGTTTCAATTTTTTTTATTTCTTTTGTTTATAACAATTGAACGCTTTATTTGATTTGAATGAAACTTATTATTAATAAGTACCATAATATCATACATCATTTCAGTTATTGTTGGAATTAGTGATTGACAGGAAGAATAAAAAACAGTAGTACCACCACTTAAAAACTAAAATATTTTTTATTGGTGCATCCAATAAAATCCAAAAAAATCTACCTGAAAGGGCATTAGATTTAAAAACTTTTTTGACTCTAACTACTTTTTGATATCTTGTACGGTTTTTGCACAAAAAAATAAAATATTAATATAGTATACTCATTATGCACTCATTAATAAGTAAATAAACTTACTCTATTGAATAAAAATTAAATAATATCAATTAATAAAATAAATCAAAACAACATCTAACACTTTTCAAACAATTTTCTTTGCAAAATCCTAATACAAACAAGATATCTGTTTGTTCAAAATATGAATATTTATGAACTATAATAAAGTTAAAAATTAAATGTTAAAAGACACTAAATAATTATTATTATACATAATTTACATTTTTTAAACAAAGACGGCCACGAAAAACATGTTTTTTCGATTCGATGAAAAACTTGATTTTGTTTTTACTAGATAAAAAATATATATTTTATTTTTTTGTGGGAAAACCGTAAAAGATATCAAATATTATTAAGAGATAAAAAAGTTTTTAAATTAAATTGTCTTTGAAGCAGTATTTTTTTAGTTTTTATTAGATTCACCAATAAAAAATATTTTAGTTTTTAAGTGGTGGTACTACTGTTTCTTATACTTCTTGTTAACCAATAATAGTCATAATAACTGAAATGATGTATTATATTATGGTAGTTATTAAAAATAAATTTCATTGAAATCAAATAAAGCGTTCAATTGTTATAAACAAAAGATATAAAAAATTTTAAAATTTTGAAGCCAAATTCCGTCTTAACCGTAAATTTTTGGATATAGATAAGTTGCGTTAAATCGTCATATTTTGACCTCAGGAATCTATGGTCTAGCCATTTCCCCGCATTAACGGGACACCCTGTATATATATAAGTTAAATTTCGTGGTTCACAATTGTGTTTTTTAAAAAGGTTTATTTCCGGAATTTACAATTAATTACATTACTTAAATCTTAATTATACGGAGAATAATTGATATGTGAAGCGTTACAGTACTAATATAATAATGGATCTGAATCTGAAATGCATGCGTCTAATCTATTTATATATAAACTAAAACTACGAACTAAGCATATTGACATCTGGCGGGCGATGTCATCCTAACTACGCATTAATTAATAAAATATATTTCTAAATAATAAAATGAATTATATTATAACAAAGAAATGTCTATTATGGACGCCAGGTCACTCCTCTCCCCCTAGATCCGACACACCTGTGGAGGAGAATCATCATCTTTTACAAGGGTGGCTGCTCCTCTGCGTCTTAAGCGTCTGTAAATCAAAGTCACTACACAAATTATTATGAACGAATAAAGTATTAGTGTCCATGCACTGGGTTTTAGGGGTATCACCGAATTATTTATATCGGGTATCGGGGAATACACTGGGATGTCTTCTAATTGAAGTCTTTTCAATTGTATTGTAAAGTTATTTAGATTATAGTTTTTAAGTTCTGGGGTCGAAGCACTCACGAGCACTGGGGTTCCACGCGTTGTTTCCATTTGGGGCACCTTATAGTTCCGGAAGACTAGGTCGCATTTGTTGGGTTGAATGATGAAAATGCCTTCCAGGTCATGGGTCTCTTCTTGATTCGGGCAGGTGATCTTTAATTTTTCTTTTTTCTTAAAAACGGCTAGGAATTGGTTGGTATTGGGTATACTCTCTAAATGATTTTTTTCGATTTCTAATTTTCTAAATTTGCATTTTTGGGTGGTTCCATTGACAAAAAGCTCTGTTTCACAATCAGCCTGGTAATTTAAGAGCAAGTTATCGTTGCATTGGAATTTCTTGTTAATACCCAAGCATATGTCTCTTAGAGGCCATGTTTTTGAGTTAATTTTTGATTTTAACATTACTTTTACATTAGGAATTATAGTTACATATTCGGACTTATATTTCAGCGGTATAGGGTATATTTTATACAGATCAAAAGGATGTTCATAATTAATAGGAAGGGATAGGAAATAATAGATTTTTGATTGTTCGATTTTGCAATCGACTGATATCGCGGATTCAAAATCTAAAATGTTTTCTAATTTAAGGTCGAAAGGCAATTCCTCATTATAGTGAACGGATTTTTTTTTTAGTTCATTAAATAAATCTTGGGGCCTAATTATATCTGGACTAAGAATTTTTAATTTGCAAAATGTTAATGAGTTAATAATTTCTTCCAAAATATTTTCGATTATTGTGTAAAGTAAAACGAGTTGATTATACAGATCTTTAGTGAATAATACGTGCTGGTGGTCTATCTCCTCTTTATAAATTGCGTGTAATTGCATTATTCTGGCCTTGAGCAAGTTTTGGTTATGTGCGATATCTTTGATTGTTTCATTGAAATTTTGTATTAATTTTTCGTTTATGCTGTACCCGAATTTTATTTGGTTCTCAAGATTGTTCTGATTAGAAATTAAATCTTTCAGGATTCCATTAATTTTATCCTCGTCACGAGCGTCCATATTTTCGGTGATATTTTTAACTTCAAAACATATTACAAGCGGAAGGAAGATCAATGTGAGATGAATTTTTTTTTTGTTTACTAATTTTTGAAATGTTCAGATTTAGTATAGTTCTCAAAAAATGACTTTCTTTGCTGGACTAAACTAGGATTTGGAATTATCGAAGATGATGGGCCTGGTACTTCGTCATCAATTTTTGGTGTACCAAAATAGATGTTTATTTGTATTTTAGAATTTTGGAAGATATAATTTATCATAGCTTTAACTGAATTATAGTCTAATTGGTCTAGGCCACAACCTAATTTGGGAATTGCTAATTTAGTGATGTTTTTGTCTAAACAGAATTGTTTTAAATTTATCAATGTATGAAACAAACGTTCTAAAGTGGGTTTGTCGAAATAATTTTCTTTAGTGATCAAATAAATAATATATCTACCTTCTTCTTTAATATGACAGAGAGAATATAATTTTGCGTTCTGTTTTGATAAATCTCTAATTTTTCCAAATCTTAATTTAAATTCACGTGCTATTCCTGCACTCATTTTTAAATCTCTACTCACACAGTGAGCGAGTGAGTATTCTAGAGGGGCATTGAATAAATCATCCGAAATTTCTCTTACGTTTTCATTGTTTATTTCTTTATCATTACTTAAAATCTCAATAAATGTTTCAAAGTTTGGAGTTTTTTTTAATTAGATCTTTTGACTCTGGGACGTAATATATTTTACAAATGAATTTTACTAGATTGATTACGATGTCTGGTTTCTATTTCTGCTGTTTTACGATTAGGATCAATAGTTTGAATGTTTTCTTTTTGATATTTATTTTTAGTTTTTGATTGTTTTTGTTTGTTTTTAATAAATACTTTTTCTGGAATTTCTGGAACTTCCTCTCGCGTTAAGTTATGTTTTTCAATAGTTCTTGTTTTATTTTCATTTATTGTTTCATTTATTTGTTCATACAATAATTTGACGTTAGTTTTATGATTTTCTACATAATTGTTTGTAATTAAGGTTTCTAAGTTGAGGTCTAAAAGAGATTAATTATCGATGTGCCTCGAAATAATTTTAGAAGTTCTTAATTTTGTAGTCGAATGGATAGAATTATTATATGCTAGTACGGCGTATAAGGTTTTAATTTCTATTGGTTCTTTTTTAAATGTGTCTTGATTATTAAGGAGCCGTATGTGTTCAATGATCGTCGAATATACGCGTTCTATTATTCCATTAGATTCTGGGTGTTGGGAACTAATAAAATGAATTTTGATTTTATGAATTTCCAAAAGTTCTCTAATAACCGTGTTCTTAAATTCCAAATGATTATCCGAAATAATTAATTTAGGGATTCCATGGTGACAAAAGAATTTTATTAAATTGTTTGCCACTTCAACAGCTTGGTAAGAATTTAATTTGTAAAGTTGCGTATATTTAGAAAATGAATCAATTATAGTAAGGAATTTGGAATTTTCGAGGGCAATACAATCTATGTGAATTATTTCAAATGGTTTCATAGCTGTTGGGGTGTGATTAAATTTTAATTTAAGTGGTTTGCGATCATATTTAGAAACTAAACAGACTTCACAATCATTAATATATTCTTGGATTGATTTCCTCATACTTGGCCAATAATATATCCGTTTGAGTTTTAATTCAGTTTCGTCTATGCCTCGATGATTTGTTTTTCCCTCATGATAATTTTGGATAATTTCCAATATATCGTTATTATTTTCAACGTCCGTAAGCAAATTATTACATTTAGTCATTTTAAGTTATAGATAATAATTTATTTTGGGAACAATATATTCTTTTACAAAACTAATGACTTCATTCACAAAATTTCTTTTAGAAAATTGAACCTGTATTCGCATTTTTTTGTTATTAAATAAATTAGTAATTTTCGGTTTAGATGATGAATGTTCCACCTCTGTAATTATAATTTGGTTATCACCAACGTTGACCGGTTTATCTGATATTGGTATACCAAAAATAGGGTTTTCCGAATTTGAATGAATTGTAGCGCCATCATTTTCAATTTCATTTATACGAGTAGTTTCCGGGGGTTCTACAATAACTGATGACTGATCATTTTCAATCTCATCAAAATTTTTCAAATATTCTTCTAAATTTTGGGCATATTCTTCATTAACATTTAGTTCGATCCTAGATATCGCGTCAGCATTTTTGTTTAAAGTACCCTTTTTATAAACAATTGTATAATCATATTCCGAAAGTTTTAATCGCCATCTTACTAATTTAGAATTTGGTTCTTTTATGGACATCAACCATTGTGGCCTGTGGTCAGTGACTATTGTAAATTTACGCCCAAATAGATATGGTCTAAAATATTTGACAGCCCAAACAATAGCGAGTAGTTCTCTTTCAATAGTAGAATAACGCGTTTCAGAATCGTTTAAAGTTCGACTAGCATATGCGATTGGTAAATCTGTGCCAATTTTACCCTGTGATAAAACGGCACCAAGGGCTTGAGTACTAGCATCTGTGGTCAGCAAGAAGGGTTTTAAAAAATCTGGATATTATAATAAAGGTTGGTTAGTCAAGATGTTCTTGCACAAGTTAAATGAATTTTGGTAATCTGCATCATTAATATTAATAACTGAATTCTTTTTTAGACGTTTCGTCATCGGTTTAGTCAAGTCTGCAAAATTTTTAATAAACTTTCGGTAATATCCTAACAGTCCGAGAAATCCTTTAATTTGTTTTGTCGTTTTGGGGATTGGGTGATTTTGAATGGCAATAATTTTGTCCGGATTTGGTCTAACACCTTCGGGTGTAATAACATGTCCGAGATACGCTACTTCTTTACGAAGAAATTCCGATTTATCTGATTGAACCTTGAAATTAGCCTCTCTTAACCTTTTAAAAACTTCTTTTAATCTATCGATATGTTCCTGTAAGCTAGTGGAAAAAATAATTATATCGTCCATGTAGACGAGACAGTATTCGTTTTGAATTCCCCTCAAAATATTGTCCATGACGCGCTGGAAAGTAGCTGGAGCATTTTTAAGCCCAAATGGCATTCTTAAAAATTCATAGTGACCGTTTTCTGTATTAAAGGCAGTTTTTGGGACGTCGCGTTCGTCAATCTCAATTTGGTGGAAGCCTGATGCCAAATCTAGGGTTGTAAAATATTGGCATTTCCCTAATTTATCTAACAAGTCATTTATATTGGGAAGGGGGTATCGGTCACCTACAGTTTTATCGTTTAATTTCCTATAATCAAATACAACGCGCCATTTTCGTTGACCTGAAGCATCTATTTTTTTGGGAACGATCCATATAGGAGAGGACCATGGGCTAAAGGGTGGCCTAATAATGTTTTGTTCCAACATTTCATTAATTTGCTTGCTTACCTCGGCTTTGTGCACTTCGGGGTAGCGATACGTTTTAGTATAGACCGGAATCTCATCGGTCGTCATTATCCTGTGTTTAATATTATTAGTTAACGTTAAATGATTCCCTTTTACATGAAAAATATCGTCATACTTATTTATTAATTTTTTAATAACAGCTTTTTCTTCATCATTCATGTGATCAGTTCTAATACTTGAGAAATCGAATTTAAATTTATTTGTATTCATCATATTGTCACGTCTTGTCTCACTGCAAGCTCGTGATTGGAATTCGGGATCACTGATTATTCTAATAAATACTCAATTATAAAAACTACTTACATTTATTCCTTTTTTTAACACCCTTTGCACTGCTTATATTTATTACCGTACTACTTCAAAATCTACCACTTCAAAATATAAACGCTACTGCCTTTATGATTAAAAACTACTTCACGAAAATCTAAATCTTAACTATCTTTATAATTAAAAACTACTTCATTACTTCAAATCTACAACTTAACTATCTCTTGGCTAATCGCCCGATCTGGTCATCCCCGTTGCTTGTTTTCCGATCCACCAATAAACGGCTTCCATGTCAACAAATGCTTAGTTAGTACTAATTGTCGGCCGCTTATTGGTGTACCTGCAAACAACGCCGATGTTGCTAACGCCGATTCCCGTGGGAATGCATATCAGCGTCTAGACTCCGCACCAGGTAAAATTCCATAAAATGGAATTCGACTCGGACCGGATATCCATACGTGACACTACTCCCCCGCAATTCAATCGCTGCCCCAGCGATTAACCTAGGATACCTAACCTATGTGTATCAACCTAATTTAACAGATTACATTGCTAACTACCTAACTTATCGCGAACCGCCATATCAAGAGCGCAGTCAGGTCTGGCTGTTTCCACCGACGAGTGTTTTCACGCGAATCTCTCTTATGCCTATGCTTGTGGGCTGCGAACCTTGATATATTCTGCAAACAGTCCTTCATGTTCTGCTGATCCGCTCACACTTGCGGAACCATTTCCAGCTTGTATCAGGGGGGTAGTGCAGGTCCTCGACACCGCTCCAGCAATTCCCTCGATGGATAACCACGCTTCCACCACATTCCGGTTTGATCTCGTTCTGGATAAAGTAATCGGAATTCTCCTATCCCGACAACAAAATAAGTCAAGTGCCTCCAGTAATTTAATCAGCTAGAGTATATCACAATTGGGCCATGAGTAAGACGTCTTTCCATTCGTCGAAACTGATGTTCAAGCTGCTATCTTGATCCATCATCCATAAGAGACTAGTCACCTTCTCCTTTTCCAATGAAACGCCATTTTGTCGAGTGTGCTGAATATCTTCCTAAGCGTTTCCTATCTTCTTAGGGTAGTTTGTACCGGTAGTGGTGTGGTATCACACGAGTGGGTCGTCTGGACTGATTTTGCACTAGTCGCCATTCCCCCAGTGGGTTTCCCATTTGCTGAATGCATGTGCTTGTTGGGTGGTAACATTTCCTTCTAGGCATCGTTTTGGAAATCCCATTGCTCTTGACATGGTCGGTTTACATGAAAAACGAAAAAAAACTAAAGTATCCTTGTATTTACTTAATACCAATAAAAAGTATATAGAAATATATATAAACATGACATTTCAGAAAACTAAAATAAATTAAACTAATTATTAACTGTCCTAATTCTAATATTTTAATTCGATACTGGTTGGAAAGGCCACTTAATGATTCCTGTCAGAAAAATCTAATTTATTGAACACTATCAATTTATTTGGAACTACCAGGTGGCGTATCAACATCCCATTATCAACATTATACTGTATCTTCTGATATTGGTACGACACGAATACCCTCGGCCAATTGTTGAGGTGTTACCCTTAACTTTTCCCCGTTTGTCAACCTGAGGGAAATGTGTCTTCTGATCTTGGGCCTTTCAGTCTTATATGTTTTACATCTGTTATAGATTATAATAATTGCAAAAAATAAACAAATTAAAATAACGAGTGAAATGCCCACACTTGAATAAACAAAATAGTGATTCAAATTTTTATTTTTTTCGAGAATAATTTTCATTTGTAAAGTATCAAAACTTTCAGAATATTTAGTCAATTTTTCCGAAAAAGTGTTCACGTTTGTAAATTCCATTGATGGTATTGATTTTAGACTCTTAACGTTAATTGAATTTGTCGAAATATTGAAAGGTAGCCTCGCGGTTTGAATTTTTAATTACCGGGATCGATGCCCGGCGCCTCCACCACTTGTCACGTCTTGTCTCACTGCAAGCTCGTGATTGGAATTCGGGATCACTGATTATTCTAATAAATACTCAATTATAAAAACTACTTACATTTATTCCTTTTTTTAACACCCTTTGCACTGCTTATATTTATTACCGTACTACTTCAAAATCTACCACTTCAAAATATAAACGCTACTGCCTTTATGATTAAAAACTACTTCACTAAAATCTAAATCTTAACTATCTTTATAATTAAAAACTACTTCATTACTTCAAATCTACAACTTAACTATCTCTTGGCTAATCGCCCGATCTGGTCATCCCCGTTGCTTGTTTTCCGATCCACCAATAAACGGCTTCCATGTCAACAAATGCTTAGTTAGTACTAATTGTCGGCCGCTTATTGGTGTACCTGCAAACAACGCCGATGTTGCTAACGCCGATTCCCGTGGGAATGCATATCAGCGTCTAGACTCCGCACCAGGTAAAATTCCATAAAATGGAATTCGACTCGGACCGGATATCCATACGTGACAATATTCAAATTATTATTTGTACTAAAGTTCTTCTTATTTAGATTACTATTTTCAGTATAATTCTGTTCGTGGGGTACCACATCATATCCGCTGATGGGGGTAACCACGACAGGTCTTTTTAATGTAACTTCCCTATCTATGTCAGTTTTATTAACTACAGTACAAAGGGCTCTATTATTTTTAACTATAGTGACACATTCAGGCACTAAGAAATTCGTAACGTCAGTTCTAGGAATTACGACTTCACCGTTTTCAATATTTAAAACTTCTACTTCTATTACCTATTGACTCTGAGCGGGCACTAATATTCGCTTAGTGACAGGCGGAGCAACAGGAATACTATAATTATTAACATTAAGATTATGATTACTAATTCTAATACTATTATTTTTATCATTATTTTCATTAGATATGCCTTGGTCATTCCGAAATTTAAATGGTATTTCTACGTTAGAGGTTACTACTGATTTCTTTTTAAAATCTAAGCAAACGCTAATTTTTGTCATGTTATCTACGCCTAACAAGATATCAAAGGAAGAATGAAAATCGAATATATAGCATTTTACTTTTGCAGCAAAGTTACTTTTAAATAATTTTTGTAGGTTAATAATAACGCTGTGAGTTCCGCGGGACGTGCCATGAGCACTTGTTACTTCGAAAGGATCATCCTTAAATAAATTTTTGTTTAATTTTTTTGCTAGGCGAGAACTAATGAATGATCGCGTACTACCGGAATCTAATAAAACTTTTAATTTTGTTTCGGGGTCTATAATGAAAGGTAAATTACTAAAATTATTGTTAATGCTTAAGAATTCAATAGGCGGTTTGCCAAGGCGACTTATACTAAAAAATTATCTTCATCTTTCCCGTTCTGGCTAATGATGCTATTACTTCGTGTACTAATTTTTGTAGAGCACGTTGGCTAATCTAAATTACGCAATTCTTGTTTATTTGTGTAAATCGTCGAGGTTGACATGGGTATAGGATTTGGTAAACGCGGGGGAATCTGTCCAGGCGGCTGATTATAGTTTGTATTAAATGGATTAAAGTTCTGATTAAAATTTTGACTGTAATTATTATAATTTTGTGGTCTGTTAAAATTGTGATTTGGGGGGTTTTGAGGTCTCCCAAACACTTGACTATTAGTAAGGAACCGTGGTTGTTGTTGTTTAAATTGAGAACTACTAGGCCGGTTCATAAAGTTATTTTGCGGTCTAGGGTACTGATTGAAACGATTATTATTATTATTAAAATTATTGTTACCAAAATTTAAATTACGCGGTCTAGTTTGATTATTAAATCTATTATAATTTGGATTGCTAAATTTATTATTATTTTGATTAAAATTTGATACATTCGGCGTATCAAGCGTACTCTGAAAATTATTTTCCTCTATCAAATAGTTCATTGCCTGCTCTAGTGTGTCAGGGTCACGTAACCTGATAATACTTTGTATGTTGCCGCGAATTCCGCGTAAGAACATCTTTAATGCTAACTCATCATAGCTACGTTGATGAATGCGCTTTGTCGCGTCCGGCATTTCCACTGCCGATAAGGAGTTAATTTTAGCGGATAGTCTACTTCGCAAAATTTGTATACGTTCCCCGAAATCTAAATATTTTTCATTCTTATGAGGTCTCAAATTAATTAAGTCCTGAACCAAACAATCGTAATTTCGCAGATCGCCAAACCTTTGCCTTAAATGGTTTCTAATTTCAGGCCATGTGTTTAATTCTATACGCGAACCTATAGCGACCAATGCTTTGTCTTTAAGTTTACTTATTATCGCGTTTATTAAATATGTATTCACCAACTCGTTATTTAAAGGTCTAAATTGATCTAGTACGGCATCGCATCTTGAAATAAATATTTCTGTGAGTTCGTTACTCCCGTCGAAATAAGGAATCGTTTCGACATTTAATTTTAGCAATTGATAATTAATATTTTCCATTTTTAAATTTTCGGTAATTACTAAATTATCTAATTTATTGATTAGGTCGTCGAGTACAAAATTTACTGGAGAGTGAACGCGGTTTGGGGAATTGAGAATTTGTGGTGAAATTGGGTCCGAAGATGTATCACTTGCGTACATAAAATTTTACACGCGAACAAAAATATGATAAAAACCTCTAAAAAACAATGCTTACCACTCAATTATGAAGATCACGCTGTCCATGCCCTGATATGCCCTCAGTGGTCCTGGATCTGGTGATGGGGTGTTCCTCGTTCTGCTGCCCTCGGGGTGTTAGTCCCTCGATGTTCGGAGGACCCTCTGGTGCTGCTTCAACGTGGAACTCGTTCGATGCCAATTTAACCGTAAAGACGGACGGAACACTACTTTGATATTCCCTCAAAAATTGTGTCCTTATGACATCCTACCGACTGCGCCAGTTAAATTTCGTGGTTCACAATTGTGTTTTTTAAAAATGTTTATTTCCGAAATTTACAATTAATTACATTACTTAAACTTAATTATACGGAGAATAAAATGATATGTGAAGCGTTACGGGAATAATATAATAATTAATGACATGTCTAATGTCTACTATATAATAATGAATCTGAATGCATGCGGTTAATCTATTTATATAAACTAAAACTATGAACTAAGCATATTGACATCTGGCGGATGATGTCATCCTAACTACGCGTTAATTAATAAGATATATTTCTAAATAATAAAATTAATTATATTAAAACAAAGAAAAGTCTATGGTGGACGCCAGGTCACTTATATATATATATTAATATCTAGCGTATAAATCAGCTAGATATTTTGCAGTTATTATTTTGCTTTTATAATACAGGGAAACGAACGTATGCTATGGTCATTACTTTTATATGCTTAAAATGTTTTGAAGACGCTGTAATTATTATTGCACGGTACTCTGACAACAATATCTTCAAGTATCCTAAACTTTACTAAGAAGTTATTTATAAATTGTATTTCGACAGATTCAATTATTAAAATAAAATAAATCAATTAATTTTCTGGTCTAAAGAAGGCTAATGCAAAATGTCTAAACGTTGCAAAACGGTTACTTTCAGAACGATCAAAACTTGCAAATTCGAAGATTTCTAATCATGCATAAAAATATCCTTACCAATAATGATTTTTATTACAAACCTTTAGAATATACTATTTTATATTTTTTCAATTAGCTATCGACCATTGGTCTTTCCGCCAAAGTATGATATTATTGTAAGAAATTGCCATTTTGAGGTATTCAATTTTAAATTTACATTTTGAGGATTGTCTAATGTCTTAATTTTGTTATATATAATACGAATACGTGCTCCTTTGTCTAGTAAATATAATAATTCATCATTTTTATTACGTATCTTAAAATAATTCAAAAACTTACTAGCAAATCCCGAAATACGAAATATCATGAAAGTGCATCATTTGCATTATTTATGTTCAGTTATACAACTCACCGTCCTAATTTACCCTATTTGCTCCTCGACCTCTTAACCTAAGACTGAATTTGACTAAAATTGTTTATTGACCTCGATTATTAGCCTAATCATAATTATTTCGTTTATTATACTACAGTTCTTATTGTTATTCGTTCCATAATCGTGATTTCTGATTTAAAAACAAATTTAAACAAATATATTCATGGTCCGCTTATGTAACAGTTAATCTAAATTGTTTTTCGCAATTGTATTAATTATTGCTTCATATTGTCTGATGACTGGCAAATCCAAAAGCATTTTTTTAGTAAGTAACATTTATGTATGGAAATTAATTACATCTAACAGCTTACTAGTAGTTTCCTCACTACCATTCAACAAGTTTCCTGTAGTCTTTGTGATTCGTTGAATTCGAATTATTGAGGTAACCCTGAGACTAATAGAATCACGTTTTACCTCGACATATCTATGTTCATTGTAACAATTCGACTTAAATCTTCCAATTTGCAAGTTTTAATATTTCTGAAATGCACCCATAACTAGAAGGTAGAGGAATTTATATGGTATTCTCATGAAAATACTTTATTCTTTTTTTTATTTGATTTTGTATTGATTTCTTTGATATTATTAATAGTACTGTTTATGTTAGTATTCAATTTTAAACCTTAAGATATGATAATACAAACAAATATTTAATTTAAAAGTCTTTAAACATATTGTTATATCATCTTTGCGACGGCAAGGTTAATCGTTTAGAGTACCATCTAGTAGGATTGAAAGTCGTCTGTTAGCCTTACCACTAATCCCGCTCAAACAACATCGTCATCCAGATGACTCAACCTCATTTTTCCGTCGGTTCACTTTCTCCCTCTATCTTAATTATCTCTTGCTCTCTTGCATAAAACCAACCATTGAAAAACATGTCGTGATAGTGGTGAATACCTTTGGTTATATACCAACTTTATCTAATACGAACTGAGCCGCTCTAGGTAATCGAGATTTATTAGAATAGGTGAAGAGTAAGATAGAATGTTGAAACATTTATTGGGATAGGTGCAAAGTGAGGACAATAAAAAAATGATTGTAGTTGTATTTTTTTAAATTAAAACATTTCTGTAAATATTTCTGAATGTATTCTCTTAGAAATTATATAATATTTTATATATATCTGATAATTTAATGACAAAGGTATCTATAATTAACTCCAACAACAAAATATTTCTTTATTGAATGACCTAATTAAAGTTTCAATTTAATCATTAAAAAACATGTTTATCTCATCGATCATTTCATTGTTTTCCAAAATGCTTAGATGGTCTCCGTTGAATGTTTTTATTTGAATATTTTCCACGTACTCAGAGAGGTGATAATCTTCTACTATTTCTTTAACTGATGTATGTGTTGGTTTACACAACATATCTTTGGTTCGTAGTTTTTGTTTGGGCCAAAATTTATGGTTAATATATGCTCTAATAATTTTTAATACATTTTCGCCAGAGTCGTAGAGATATTTCTTTAGAGTACTCGAATCATCGGGTTTCATATTAATAGCAATTTGTTTTCTCTCGTCAATTGTTTTAGCTGCAAATAAGGCTTCCTAAAATTTAAATATATATTCATTATAGCACAACTATCAAAGTTACATTAGTTTAAATATATTATCAGCATATGGATTTAAAGTTGATTATTACATTATTTAATTTTTTGTAATTAAAAGTGACTATAGTCGAAACTATAGTCACTGTGTTATTTAATTAAAATGAATACAGCAATAAAACAAACTTATCGTGTTTTAATTACAACCCATTAAAGACGAAGTAAACTCCTCTACCATCAAATATTTATTTAATTTGTGTAACTTATGGTAATAGAATTATACCTGTTCACAATTTTTTTAGTTGTAATAAACGATTTAATAATTTGAAAGAATTAATATAGTATACGAATAATTATGCACTTTGGTATGTGTAATATATAGTAATATGTAGTTTTTGGTTCAAGAAATAATCTTAAAAGAAAAGAAACGTACTGCATGTTTGTGTAACTCTTGTTGGGGAACATAATTTTCAAGGAATTTTAAGATAAGTCTTACTTCATAGGTTTCATCATAGTTATTACTAAACAATGTAAGAATTTTATGTATGTATTCAGGTGAACTATCGATAAGAACTAATTTACCGGAATAACCTTCCATTTCTAGTTTAGAGACAATTTCCAAAGCCAATATATAAATAAATACTTAAGCTTATTCATTGTGGTTACTAGGTTGATATATGTACCCTCAATACCTGGAAATAATAATATTTTCTTCGAGGTGTCTTTATTTGTAGAAATTTCAACAGTTAATTTATCAAAATTTGTTTCGTCAAATTTATATACTCTTGCGATTTTATTTAAAGCATTTGCTTCCTCTGACGAATTGTGCATACTTTCCATCGATTCTCTTATATCCACGAGTCTATAAAATTAGAATTAATGTACTACTTTCGATTAATTATAAAATAAATACAAACCTGGCAAATGTTAATGATCTAATTTCATTAGATGATAGAAACACGTCATATTCCCGTTCTAGAGTTTGTTTTATTTCAATAGCCATCATTGAATCCATACCAAGTTCTGGAAGAGTGGAATGCATGCTGATATTTTTAATATCTGAAACTCAAAGCCAACTAAAGCCAGTACGGTATCAACTATGTTATCAGAGTTGCTTTTGATAAACTTCTCAGCAACAACCATGCTAGATACCACTACTTCGTTTTGCATCAAAAACTTATCAAGTACATTCAGACAACTTGATATTCGTTGTTGTAATGTACCGCCGATGACGATTTCCGAAGCTTCCTTTCGCATTTCGGCGACAAGCCCCACATCGCCAACTGCACCCCATTGTATAGCAAGGGCTGGTAAACCTCTAACCTTCCTTTGCTCACAAATTCTTTCCATTATAGAGTTAGACATTCCATAATTAGTTTGTCCTGCATTTCCTCTACTACATGATATAGATGAAAATACTACAAATTGGTGTAGGCAGGGACAAAATTCTTGTGATAAAGTATCTAAATAAATGGTAGCATAAGCTTTAGAATTTAAAGAAGCTTGAAAATCTGTATATGTTAAGTCTTCAAATAAACCGTCTCGAAGTTTTACCGCTAAATTAAAGATACCACCAATGGGTGCCACGTTGTTTGCTTTAGTAATTAAATTTTTACAACCCCCATATGTTGTAATATCATCTTTATAAATGAATATTTTTATTCCATTATTCTTCCAAATTCTGCTATTATTATTAGGTATTATTTAAAAAAGTTATTTATTATAAGACATTGTATTTACCTAATTCTGTTCTGTTGGTATCCATTAATAACCCCGTTCTTTGATGATAATATTAGTACCTTTGCGCCTTTTAACATTAACCAATCAGCTAATTCTAATCCAAATCCTCCAAGACCACCGAATATAATGTAAGATAAATTTGGATCGCAATACAATCTGTAAATTTATTTCTAGTACAATCTTTTTCTAACAGCAAAATAAATACTTACTTGGGAATTACACTATAAGTTATTTCAGGAGGACAAATAACGTTTTCAATTTCTTCATCTCTAATTTTTATCAATACTTTACCCATATGTTTTCCTGCTGCCATATATCTGTAAGCATTTTCTAATTGATCAGTTTGAAAAACTGTTCTCTTAAGGGGTTTAATAAAGGATTTCTTTAGTAGGGCACCGAAGAAATTGAATAAGTTTTTATTAAAGCAACCATCCACCATTATTCCTTGGTATGTACACGCCTTACTTAATAAATCTGCACTGGTCATTACGTTATTAAATAAGTCGAATTTTCCAATTTCTAGAAAATATCCTCCTTTTGCAAGACACCTAACTGATGCATGTAATTTGTCTTCTGATAAAGAATTTAATATTATATCCACCCCAAATCCATTTGTTTCGCGAAATATAATTTCTTCAAAGGTTGTATTTCTAGAATTTCCTATATGCGATGGTATAATATATGGAAATTATTTTATTATATATTCCTTCTTCGCATTAGTTCCTACAGTTGTAAAAACATCACATTTGTAATATTCACAAACATTAAGGGCAGCTTGTCCTATACCCCCTGTTCCTGAATGAATCAGAATTGATTGTCCAGGTTTTAAATTAGTTTTCTAAAACGATATATAATGTATTAATGTTATAGAAAGTAAATGAAGAAAAAAGCCTTACATGAAATGCTTTTAGAACAGTTAAGTATACAACAGGAATTGTAGCTGCATCTTTAAGTGACCAGTAGGATGATACTTTCCAAATACATTTACACTCTACCAAATTAGATATTGATCTATGTTGGGCGATTCCCATAATTCGATTACCACTGAAAAATCGAATTATATTTATGATATTGTTAATATCACCAATCTCACTCTTTATCTCTGCCACAAAATTCAAATCCCTCTACACATTCTTGTTCAATCCTATTTTTTTTTTAATCAGTTCAATAGGTATTTTACCTGAAGCTAACATGACGTCTCTAAAGTTTAAAGAGGGATAATACACCTAAAATATACTTTTTTGAATTTTATCCTTATTAATATTTGTAACGTACTTGACAGATGTCGCCTTTAGAGGATAAATTTCCTTGGTACCAGTCCATGGTTGCCAGATCACCTCTCATTCCAGTCCATCCAAAAAAGTGCTTCACATTAACTTTGGCGTTTGAATTATTTAGTAAATGACGGTAGGAACCCCATTGTTCATCTTGGTATACATTAACAGACATATTTTTTTCTCAATCTGTTTTTTATAAAAGATATCATTTTCTTTGAAGCTATTAGTTCTTCCTTTAATTAGAAAACAAGAAACCTTACTTCCATTTGGTTCTTTTCTTATACAATTAGTAAGACCTAATATTCCGTTAACATTATTTTTGGCGTATAAGATTGTCTTCTGAGAATGTTTGTAACACCCCTTTAAAGAATTTAACCAAATATTCATATTACCTAAATTTCCAACATTTATAAATACTGACTTTTCTAGCTGTTTGCGCTTATTTAATAAATACACAAACTTGTTATTTATGACATGAGTTGTAAAAATATTGAATCCAGGTATATTACTTGTACACTCTCTTTTCTCAACTGTTATTATAAAGCCGTCATCTTCAATGGCCCATATTGCAAATAACATTACCTAAAATATTAATTATAATATTTAAACTAAACAATGCGTTAAGTTTACCGTTTTATTTTGCAATATGTTTCATCCAATATAAATTAAATAGTTGTGGGCGTGAGTTAACTTATATTTTATCGATACAATTCCTTTCATATCAATATTTAAATCATGTTTTGAAAATATTGCAATTTCGGGCACATATGTAGGCATACAGTCAAAGAATTTGATAATTTCTGGACTTAATATTTGGAATGTACCAGGATAATCGTCATTGACGTATTCCAAAATCTTTATTTTAATAACATCTTTGTTTTCCAGAATGATTTGCATGTTTATCCATCCTAATCGAGTCACAACATTTGTTTGTAGAAAATTTGGCACAAACTTACAACTTTCTAGCACAGGCTGATAAGTTTGACGTCTTCTCGAGATTGCAGAAGCTCGCAGGCCATATATATGGACGTGTTTTGTTCAGTAATTAAGTACTTTATTATAATGAATGAGTTAATCAGGCCTTCATTTCCAAACATTTGGTTAATTGCTTTAAAATCGCATCTAAAATAATAATAAACAATATTTATAATAAATATACAATTATATTAGTGAAAACAATATGTTTATTTACTTTCACAGCCAAAATAAGAAATACATAAATATTATTTTGTGAGTTTTAGAACGTTGAAAATAGATTTAAATTATGTGAAATATATAAATTTCCGTTAATAAAATAAATAAACATAAAGAGTACCTATATTGGTAACCACGTAATCGAAGTTCTTTATAGATATCCTTTTGTGACATTGCTATATCATCTTCATCAATCTCTTCCTCTGGTTTTGCTATTTCATCCATAATTTCGGTAGTATATATTCTACCCGTAGCCACAGGTATATTTCGCTCAGATATCTAGAATAAAGGTAATTATGCAAAATTCAAATTGAATGAATTTAGAAAATTTACCTCGAAATAACCTTCTTCATTAATTGTAACAATAAAAGTAATACCTTCTTTAGAAAATACCGTTCCGCGCAAAAATTTTACATTTTCAAAACATACGGACGTTGTGCCGTGAGATAGATGGTGTAAGTCAGAAAAAAAATTCCAAACCAATACTAAGTAACCAGTAGCAGGGAATAAAATCCGCTCTAAAATCATTAAATTAATATTCATTTCTGATAACAAACCGATATTTACCATCAATTACGCGTCCTTTATAAAATGACATTTCGTTTCGATTAAAATCAAGTTTAATTATTTTTCCATCGACCTTTTGTAAACTGATTTGCTCACATCGTTTTATATAGCACGGGTTGCTGAGATTCTATTTGATGAGAGGCGATAATGGAGATGTTCCTTTAGATACAGGCCATTCAATTTTGGGAAATAGTTTGTATACACAAGGGGTGTATCCTAATTCATAAAGTCTAGAAAAACGCATACATTTTGCAAATGAAGTAAAAATATGTTGTGTTAAAATAATAATGATTTATTTTTAGTAGTTATAATTAAGATCAAGATCTAATTCATTATCAAACTCTAATACATTATAAAAATTTTAAATTTGCTTATAAATATAACTTTAATGTAGCATTTAAAAGTATCAAAAAAAATCTCCAATTTAATTTATGATCCGGAAACGATAATTAATATTATAAAGAAGTTAGGAATTTACAAATTAACATGTGAATCTTGTAAAGGAATTTACATTGGTCAGTCTGTTTGAAATTTTGAAACCCGGTTTAAAGAACATGAATGATCTTTTTGTTTAAAATACAAAAATTCATTCGTAAATCATTTATTAGAAAATAATCATATTCTTGGCAAGGGTGTAATTTCACTAATCCACTTTATCGATAAAGGTTGTAAAATGGTTTTACTGGAAGCACTTAAAATTCAGAAGGCTAAAATTAATTCGAGCTTTTCCATCCTTAATGATAAACCCAATATAATCACAATCAATTTTATATTTTTGCATTTCATTGATTGCCATTTTCTTTGGGTTTATATCTGATTTTATAGTTTGCTTATCTGATTTAAGCAAATCTATGTATATATATATTTGGTGCAACTCAACGAAATAATTTCCTCCTTTTGCATAAGCGGCCGTAAAATTGCCCATGGAATATCCTCTCACGTAATTAAAAGTTATATTCAACGTTTTGAAGATATCGATCAATCCAATTTGAATGATTACCGTTGTAGAACAATGCGACTTGTTCGGAACGTTGCTAATCGATTCTTTTTAGAACCATTAAAACTTGCAAATTCTAAGATTTAAGCCGAATTATTACATTGAACATAAACATGTTTATATAAACCGTAAGCAATTTTCGATTTTTTGTGATTTTTCAGGCGACGGTCGTTGGAAAACTACATGAACGAAAATTATCATCGCGAAACTGTTACAATAAATTTATTACAAATTAGATATATAAAAATATGTACTTATATTTTTGATATCCAGAGATCCGGCGGGAATTTACTCTGCAGAATGTTCTTCCAGTCCAGCCCAATGCTGCATTTTAAGGCCTTCAGTTGATCATATTTGCAGACTACTACATACTTGCATTTTAACTTCATTTTGCTTTAAAAACTGAGTGCTCATTATATTTTTACTCTGGATCATTGAGTAGTTAGGTGGTTGGGGGCACAGGGTCTTACCGACTTCCAGCACGCACCACGACAAGATGAGACACTGACCACTGCAGTGAATTAGTAATTATTGGCCATATTATAAAACATATTATAGCATCAAGTGTGTCATTAATTTTTCTCATTAATATTTTCAGTTTTAATAATACGCTCTATTACGAAAACCAAACAGTTAGATCGATATAGTAAGAACAATAGAAGTGGGGTAAATGTTTCTTGTTTTTATATTTAAGAGAAACCACATAATTAACATATATCTAAATGGACAATGGAGAATATATCGTCACTTATTATATAGTGCCAATGCTAAAGTTAAGGTTAATCGCTTTTATGGTAGTACTAGAGTAGTAAACCTAATATCTTAAAACATTGAAATATATGAATATCACATCCACAATGTAGCATACAATAAAAAAACTAACTGTTTTCTTTAAGGTTTCCATAATTCTAAATTCTACATGTCTACAGGCAGCACATTTTTTGCGTTGAGAAATCTAATTACAACTAACAGAGTTCTTTATTTTCTTGAATATTAAAAACACTCACATAAATACCAGCGAGACGTAACTTTGCACACAGGCAGCTGAAATACAACTGAACATGTTAGCACACACCCAGCGACTGCTCTATTCGCCAGCGCTCCGCACAGTGCAACTACGTTGCGGACATACATCGTATTATATTTATCACCTTCATACTATTGTTTTCTACGTTGTCATATGTGTGCAGTTATTGAATTAATTATTAACTATATAACGTTAACAAATACAGTATTACAAGATCGTAATACACATTTTATATTTAAGGCAAAGATAAATCTATATTTTATTGAGTGTTATTTTCTAAGCCACAAACATACTTATAAATATTTACTACATAATATTTATATGATGAATCGCCATTGAAATTTAAAGAAATTAGAACATGCGTATTACGAATTACATTGCCAAAACTGATCTACTTATATACATACATTTTTTAATTCATCTAGAGAGCTAATTCTCCTCCACCAAAGATAACACAAGGTATTTATATATCGACGCAGTAGTAGGCAAGAGTGGAAGATCATATTATTATGAACTCAATCCTTCCCATGTGCAATCAAAACTTTTGTACGAAATAATTTTTATATATGTGTTTTGAATTTTATAATAGATAAATAAATACTATCTATCTATTTATCTATCTATCTAAAAATATACAATTTTATTTTAAGAAATTTTTAAGTAATTACAACTTAATTATCAATAAATAAATTGATTGCCTCTATCATTTCACTGTTCTTTAATATAGTAAGATGATCACCAACAAAGGTTTCAATCGCCAAGTTTTCACAATAGTTCGAAAGGCCGTAATCATCAGGTATATCTCTAATGGCCCCAAGTGTTGGTTTGCACAACATTACCTTCGATTTTAATTTTTGTTCGAGTGAAAATGTATATTTTATAAACGCCATTACTATTGCGAACATATTTCGTCCGGATTCGTATATGTAGCTCTTCAAATCGTCTAAATCGTTGGGTATTGTTTCAAACACAATCTGATTTCTTTCTTCTGTTGTTGCAGCCTTTGATAACCGTGTCTAAAATATATTTTTTCAATAAAAAAAATAAAAGTAGAGTTTAATATTCAAAGCATTCCAGTTATTTGAACGAGAATAGTTCATCATATAATAAATAATTATAAAAACTTACATGGATTTCTAGTAATTTGTGCGAAGGTGTATAGTTTTCAATAAACTTCAATATAAGATTTTCTTCAAATTCCTTATCAAAATTATTGCCGAATAACTTTAGCAGTTTTAGTGAATATTCTGGGGAACTATCGATTAAAATCAAGTTGCCCACATATCCCTCCTTTTCGAGTTTAGAGACAATATTCAAGGCTAGTACACCTCCGATAGAATGGGCAACGATATTAAATGATTTTTCCATTTTCATTATATGTTTTGAAATCTGCAATAATAAGATTATGTGTTAATGTAAAATATGTCTAAAAATATATTTTAGATCATCTTAGCAAAACTTACAGGATAATAGTATTCGATAAAGTCATCAAGTGTTGTCAAATGTTCATACATTTTATACTGCAAAGAAGTCGAAGAATATTTAAGGTTACTCATTATGGTCTCTAGATTAAGATAAGTGCCCTCAATCCCTGGTAAAAATAAGACAATTTTTGAGTTATCTTTATTTTCTGTAATTTCCACAGTTATATCATGAAAGTTCTTTTTGTTAAAATTGTTCATTTCTAATAATTTTGAAACATTGAAGTTATCTTCTACCATAGTTCTATTTTCTAGCGATTCATTTAATTCCAATAATCTAAAAGCATTAAAATAAACACGACTATATTAGTTTAATCACTAGTTAAATTATTTACCTAGCAAATGTTAAAGTTCTGACATCATTTGTTGATAAAAATATATCAAAATCCCTCTCTAGGGTTTGCTTTACATCTACAGCCATCATAGAATCCATACCTATTTCTGCAAGAGTAGCGTGTAAACTAATGCTTTTAATATCTAAAACACCGATAATAGCAAGTACTGTATCAACTAAACCAAATGCATCAATTGAAGTAAATTTCTCGGCTACAACAATGCTCGAAACAACTGGTTCATTTTGCATCAAAAAATTGTCCAATACATTTAAACAACTGGATATTCGTTGTTGTAGAGTACCACCAATGGAAATTTCTCCTGCTTCTTTTTGCATTTCAGCGACGATACCAACATCTCCAATAGCACCCCACTGTATAGCAAGAGCTGGGAGTCCCAAAGCTTTTCTTTGTTCACAAACTCTTTCCATAATCGAATTGGACAATCCGTAATTAGATTGTCCTGCATTTCCCCGTCCACATGAAATGGATGAGAACACTACAAACTGTTTAAGTCTAGGGCATAACTCCTTTGATAACGTATCTAAATTTATTGTAGCATTAGCCTTCGGACTTAAAGAAACTTTAAAGTCTGAATATGTCATATTCTCCAATAGAGCATCACGGAGTTCAACAGCTAAATTAAATATCCCCCCTACAGGTGATATGCTATTAGCTTTATTGATCAATTTTTTGCAGCCATCATACGTAGTAATATCATCCAAGGAAACAATAATTCTTAAGCCATTTTTTATCCAAATTCTGCAGGAGTTGAGGATAATTAAAAATTATTATCTTTTATATTAAATAAATAATTATGCATACCTAATTCTATTTTGTTGATATCCAGTTAATACACCATTACGCGAAGATAATATTATTGATTTTGCACCTCTTAACATTAACCAATCAGCTAATTCTAAACCAAATCCTCCAAGACCCCCAAGGATAATGTACGATAAATCAGGGTCACAATAAAATCTTAAAATTATATATTATTATCAATTAATATATTAATAAAAATTTTATAGTACCTTGGTAGAGCATAATGGCTTATTTCAGTGGGGCGAATAGTAGGCTCCTTTTCTTCATCTCTAATTTTAATTAATACTTTACCGATATGATTACCCATCGACATATACCTGAATGCATTTTCTAACTGATCAATATGGAAAACGGTTCGGTGAAGAGGTTTAATATAAGACTTGTCGAGTAATTCATTAAAGAATGGGATTAATCCTTCATCATCAAAACAACCATCCAGCATTATGCCATGATACGTGCAATTTCTATTCAGGAAATCCGCACTAATTCTTGTATCATTTGCTAAGTCGTATTTTCCAATTTCCATAAAGGAACCACCTCTTTTTAGGCATTTTAGAGAGGCATGGAGTTTCTCTTCTGATAATGAATTAAGAATAATATCAACTCCATCTCCATTTGTTTCCTGTAAAACCATTTCTTTAAATGTTGTATTTCTAGAAATTCCAATATGCGTTGCTTTTATAAACGGGAAATGTTTTAATAAATATTCCTTCTTCTCTTTAGTTCCCACTGTGGTAAATATATTACAATTGTAATATTGACAAACGTTAATAGCTGCTTGGCCAATACCTCCAGTCCCTGAATGAATAAGAATTGACTGCCCATATCTAATACGAGCTTCCTAAAATAATACAATTTCAATAATTATAGAACTACAATATGAAAATTTAATATTGCTAAGTGTATCTAGAATTAAAATCATATAATTATTAAATGATCTTACGTTGAAAGCTTTTAAAACGGTTAAATATACAACAGGAATTGTTGCAGCATCTTCAAGTGACCAGTGTGAAGGAACTCTCCAAATGAATTTACATTGCACCATGTTAGAATTTGATCCACATTTGCTAATACCCATTATCCTATTACCACTGCAAAGTAGTATAATAAAACAAAAGTTTTAACAATAAGGTAACTTTCTTACTCTCTATCTCGTCCTGAAAACTCAAATCCCTCTACACACTCCTGCTCAATTCTATCTGTAGTTATCAATTCAACTGCTAATTTTCCAGAAGCTAGCATAACATCTCTAAAGTTTAATGCTGAATAATAAATCTAGAAAAGAATTTATAATTTTTTTCAATTTGTAATTAATCAATTATTTTACCTGGCATATATTATCTAGTTCATTAGATAATTTTCCTTGAAACCAATCAAAACTAGCAAGATCACCTCTTACTCTAGTACTTCCATAAAAGTGATTAACCTTAACTTTAGCATTGGTCTTACATAATAAGTGACGATATGTTCCCCATTGTCCATTTTGATATATATTTATGCTCATTCCTTTGCTGATTTGTTCTTTGTAAAAACTATCGTTTTCGTCAAAATAATATGCTTTGTCTTTAATATAAAAACAAGAAACGTTTTTCCCATTTGGCTCCCGTCGTATACAATTCGTTAATCCCAATATTCCACTAAGGTTGTCATTTTGTGCATATAAAATAATATTTCCGTGTTTCTGTATGCCGGTCTTTAGGCTATCTAGCCAAGTTTCTATATTTTCCAAATTACTGATATTAATAATTTGAGATTGTTTCCTTGGTTTCATCTTATTTAATAAATAAATAAATTTATCGTCAACTATGTGGACTGTGAAAATATTAAATCCGAATATTTTATTTGAGTATTCAATATTTTCAATTGAAATTATGTAACCGTCTTCTTGTATGGCTTGTACTGCAGACTTAAACTCCTAAAATATTATATGTCTTATTGATTTAAAATTATTTTGTAATCATTCTTTATTACCTGTTTATTGTGTAACAGATTAGATCCTATATAAATTAAAAAGCTATTGTCATAAGTAAGCTTGTTTGTTTCAATCTGTATTCCTTTAGAATCAATATTTAAGGAATTTTTTGTATAAAGTGTAATTTCTGGTTGAATTAATGGTAAATCTTCGAGAACTTTAACAATTTCTGGACCTAATGGTTGATGCAAATTTGAACCGTCATTAAACGTTTCTAAAATTTTTACAGTTATTGTAGGTTTATTTTCCAAAATAATTTGCAGGTTTATTCTAGTAGATTCACTAATATTTGTTGAAAAGTAATTTGGAACAAATTTATAACTTTCCAAAACAGGTGAGTTCATTTGACGTTTTCTTGAAATGGTGGAAGCTCTTAAACCAATTATCTGTATACTTTTTGTGCTGTAATGAAGAAAAACATCAATAAAACCAGATTTACTTTTAGTATTACTTACTAGATCGATCTAGTTGTTTTATTTACGTAACAAGGAACCAGTTGTTTTTCATCGAGCATTTGAGTGTATGCTAAAAAGCTTTCATAATCTATAAGTAAATAATCAATTCCAGTAGGTATGGCTAGAGCTCGGGAATCTTCTTTAATTAAATACAATTGTAGCATATTATCCAAAAATGGGATCCATTCCCCTGTCCAATTTATTAAGGCTTGATTACCCCACATTTTTTCTATAGCTTTAAAAGCACCTCTGAAATATATAAAATTTATTATTATCTCTTTTTTTTCTATTAATCAGTTTTCTTGTAAAAAACCAATTATATTAAATCTTCCAGTGAAGTAAAATTAATTTTAGAGATATTAAAACTATATAAGAATTGAAAATATATGTTGTAGAAATAAAAAGCAAAATTTTATAAAAGTGCATTGAATACAATTCTATGTAATATTGTTGAAACGTAACTTAGTCTTAAATTTAATGTTATATTATTAGTGATAACATTAAAAAATACTAAAAAATTATACAGACATTTTTACTATATTAGATATTTTTTAGTGGAATGCTCTTGCTGACTTGAATGTATAATAATAATGAGTAACTCACTTGTATTGATATCCGCGTAATCTTAACTCTTTATAAATATCTTTTTGTGACATTGGAATTTCATGTTCATCAAGCATTTCTAGTTTAGGCGGATCATCAATTTTTTCCACCAGATATACTCTACCTGAAGCAACAGTTGTTTTACTTTCGGATACCTATAAAACAAGTAAAAATTACAAATCAAATTTAAACTCAACCTAGAATTTATACCTCAAAGTAACCTTCTTTGCCGATTGTAACGATAAAAGTAACACCCTTTTTTGAAAAAGTGGTTGCACGTAAAAACTTGACTTGTTCAAAGCATACTCTTTGGGTATCATTAAGCATGCCAGAAATTTTTAGAAACATTTGCCATACTAACACGATATAACCAGTTGCGGGGAATAAAATCCGACCTTAATTGACTGAATTAATATAAATTTATTAAACAAATAATTCATTTTACCGTCAATTATATGTTCTTTATAAAATGATGTTTGATTTTTAAAATAAAGAAAGAATTCCTCCTCGTTAACGAGCCTATCGTAATGTCCCTCATTCCTATCTATATAATATTGTCTGTTGTGATTCCATTTAATTAGAGGGGATAAGATAGGTGTACCACTAGAAACCGGCCATTTGATATCTGGATAGAGCTTAGAAACACAAGGATTAAACCCTAAATTGTAAAGGCTACAAATAAAAAAAATATATATATTTAAAAAAAAAATAGTAAAATATATTTTGTAATTATTTGTAGTAATACCTACCGGCCAATGCATTTAAGAAAATCTTCAATATCTGTTCCTATTTTAACTTCTTCAAGGTGGGCATTCGAATCTTTGATATTTTTAAGAATAATATCTAAATTTACAACTACGGAATTATTTTCAAATGGAGAATACGAATTCATAAAATAATCAGGAAACATGGCACTAAACATAAAATATTCCACACTTGATAAAGGGGACTTATTTAATCTAGATGATTGCCAGCTGCTTTTTTCTATAATTTTAGGGGTAATAATTAGTCGAAGTTCCTCTAAAATTAATTCAAATGATTTTTGGCCATATTCAATGCTTTCCACCAGAACTTTGTTTATGGTGTAATTTGATAAAATAACTTCCTTTAGCGTTAATATTCCATTAGCGTAGGAAGCAGTGAATTCACCCAGAGAAACTCCTCTAAAGTAATCAAACTTTATGCCAAGTGCTTTGAAAGTATCAATTATTCCTACTTGGAAAATTGTAGTTAGAAGAACTTTTTGTAGAATATTATTAGGTTCATCTTTATCAAATTGGATTGTAATGTCGTGTTTCTTCAAAATTGCGACCGATCTGTAATTTAATTAGTTATTTAACTGAAAATGCATTTATATTATTTTATAGGGTAAATAATATTTTCTTTTGTGAAAAATGTATCTTAATTGTATTACCTATTATAAGTTTCTTTAAACGGCAGTATTTTTTTAAATTCATTTAATGTCGAACAGTTATGGATGTTCTCTTTTCCTACACATAAATATAAAACCCTCTTTTCCAAATCGCATTCGCGTATAGAATTTTGTGTGTGATTCTTAGAAAATACAATAGAATATCCAAGGTAAGTGTGATTCTTTATCGTCTTGCTAAACCATAAGAGATAAGAAAATGATTATCAAATTGCAAGTGAACAATATTTTTCTTTTACCTGAAGGTTTCTTGAATTAATCGTATAAATTCATAGTTTACTTCATTATTATTTAAATATTCCTGAAAGGTTTGCACAGCTTCCTTCGTTCTACCACTAAAACAGACCAGTCTGGGTATGTTATCTCCTTTGACATTTTTCACTTCAGTAAATCGTTCTAAAATAATGTGGCAATTGGCTCCACCAAAACCAAAGTTATTAATACCTAAATTTACATTAAATAAATTATTTTGTCTTACAAATTGTATATACTTTTATTCACATATTTTTAATGGAAAATTTTATTATCCATGTTTTATCTTTATGTAATTATTTTAATGATTATCTTAACAAGATATTAAGTTAAAATAGATGATATGGTCTTAATTAAAGTTTAGCTAACATTTAGTTAAAATATTGAAATTATTTTTTTATATTACAAACCAAATTAAAGTTAATGTGTAGAGTTGATTAGTATAAATGATACTTATCTAAAACACTCATACCTGCTAGGTTGCTATATGCAGGCCATTTTGTCTTTTCTGTTACGACTTTTAACCGTTTCTCCATTAATGATGGAATATCCGGTCTCGGATTTTCATAATGGATGTTTGGAGGAATATAACCGAAGTTCATGGCCAATATTACCTGAGCATAATTAATTGAAAATTTATAATACCTGCTTTATCATCTACTAACCTTAGTTATTCCACATAGCCCTGACACTGGTTCCGAATGACCTATATTTCCTTTAACCGATCCGATGAGTAATGGTTGATCGCTATTTCTAGTTAAAATCTTATCAATCGCCGACAATTCCTGCGGATCTCCTGCTTTTGTTCCAGTTGCATGAGCTTCAATATAAGCTAGGGATTTTGGGTCTACCCCACATTCTTCATAAACATCTTTAAGAAGTTGTAATTGAGTGTGACTTGAAGGAAAAGTAATTCCTTCTTCTTTGAAGCCGTCAGCGTTTACTTTAGCGTGAATAATCTAAACATTCGATTGTATAAAAAATATATGGTTAATTAACATTTAATATATCATAGTCTGTTTTATTAAATTTTTTATTTTTACTATTTAGAGAGTATGTTTGTGATTACTTCTGAAATTGTTAATTTTCTATTGACACTTTATTTAAATTAAGAAGTAAAGAAACAATGCTATATACTGCTTACCTTTGCATAGATTCGCCGGCAATCTTTTTGTTTTTGAAGAACCATAGCAACAATACCTTCAGATCTGGTATAACCTGAACCATCACGATCAAAAGGTCTACAGCCTGTGTTCATGTTCAACACTCCTAGTCTTAAAATAATAAATAACAAATAATTAGATAATTTTGAAATATTTCTTCTTACTTATAAAATTGTAGAGTAACAAAGGGATTGGTACACAGATTAGAGGATGCCACAATAGCCCTATCGCACTGTCCTTCTTTGATAGAACGGTACGCCATTTCAAATGCATACATACCACTACTGCAAGCACTATCGCATAATACAGATGGACCGTTTAACTGTAAGCTATAACTTATTTGTTTGGCCAGTATTGAGCGTTCATACCTAAACAGAAAAATAATTTTGTTCTTGTTGATGCTAACGTAATTGGTACACAAACCCAACAATTGCTAACGTCTTTGGGACAAGTTTATAAAAATAAGCTAATCTTTCTATCTCTGAAACGCACGCTCCAACAAAAACTCCCGTTTTGGTCCCTTTCAATTCTTCGGGGTTAATCCCAGCATCGAAAATTGCTTCAATTGATCTTTCGAGTAAAAGCCTACACATTGGATCCGTCCAATAGGTTTGCATTTCCGTGATTCCAAAAAAGCCACAATCAAATTTATCGATGTTATATAATTTTCCAGATATTTTAGGGATCTCGTCGTTTACATGTTTCCAGCGACGTTCGTCGTCATCGCATAAATCAATGCCGTTCAAGATATTTTCCATAAAATGCTGAACATTATGGGAGTTTGGAAAATTTCCAGATATCCCTATGCATTTAATATGAATTTATTAAGATAAGAGAAACTAGAAAATAAATACTAACCGCTAATGGCCAATTTTTCGCCAGGTGGAACATCCTTCAGATTTTGACCACTTCTTTTGTCTGAATTCATATTTGGGTAGAAATTCGCTATTTCCGAAATATTTTTCTTAAAATACTTTATTCATTATAATTTTGACATTAACATTAGCATTAAAAATTGGTGTTATATTGTCTTAATTTCGCCACAATTATTGGACAGAAATAAATCAAATTTGAAAGATTTATTTTTAACACCAAGCTAGTAAGTAATACTTAAAACAAATCAAATTTAAAAACGAAACGGTTGCATATAATATTGAAATATGTGTTTTAATACCTTATTGGTTTAACATTAAACAGAATTTAAAATAATTAAATAACACAATTTAATGTCAAATATATCATAGTAAAGTTAAGTTATAGTACATTTGACTTAAATAGTTATATTTAAAAATGAGTGATTATAGTTAATAAAAATTGTAAACTTCTTGATTTAATAGACTTAGTAGCTTAAACCATTTAGGAAATAAGTTCGATGCAATTTTAAACAAAGTTAATTAATAAATAATGGAATTAAATGCTAATGACTTACCTTGAACAGTGGACTCTTCAAGTAAATATGGTACCAACAAGATACATTTTAAGCCTTTATACCTAACGACATTGTGAGTGCTTACGTCAAATAAAGAAATAAATAATTAAATGAATTTATATAATTCATTTATTCTTCTGGTACAATGCGTAAAAAATTCAAATGATACATAAACACAAGCCTAAAATTATTAATCAGACGCACTTTCTACATTATATTCAAAGTGATGTCAATATATGCATATTTAACGAATATTTATAGAATTTATTTACCGAGTAACATTTTTTTTAATTGTACACATAGTTTAATGCGCATTGATTCGACCAATCGTATTTTGAGCCTTTTTGCACCGAAGTTTTACATTATTATAATTTATAAACTAAAAATACCAACTAATGGTTAAAACAACTACTTCTCGTGTTAAAGCACCGCCAGGTATTGAATTACATAACTGTTAGTTGTTGTTACATATCTGAAATTATTCAGCACTATGTAACAATGGTGCTGATGAGTGATACAGCGAAACACGTGTCTGCGGATAGTCGTAACAATTCTATGACGTGGTTGGGAAACAGTGTCGCCACAAAATTGTCTGTCGTCTGTCAATTTTTATCTGCCATTTTCATAAATCATCTGTTAACTGTCATCTGTCATTTGTGTATTGTCATCCGTTATCTATCACTTGTCATCTGTTAATTGTGATCAGCCATTTGATAATTGTAAATTTAATCTGTAAATTTTTATTTGCTGTCTGTTGACATCTGTGAATTTGTAACCTCACACTGCTTACGGCTAGGGTTAATTCAGGGGTGCGGGGTTCGTGGGTTCGTACTCATATATAATATTTTATTCAGCCTTTAACCTGGGCGCCAGCCACCGAAGTGACAGAATTTGGGGAAACGTGTCAATATTAAGGTAGTAACAAAAAAATCACGAATATTCAAATTAACACTATATATTAACAATAAGAAATTAACGTAAACGTGCAATTATATTATATAAACAATTATAAAAAAATGAATTACGTTTAAATATGCAATAAGGAAAATGGAATTCGAGTAAACAATTTAATCTATAGCCACTAAATTGCAAAAACTAATGAATGAAACGGTATCCTCGGTAACAGGGTTCGTAGGACGGCTGTATTGGCTCGATCGCAAACCGTAGTAATCTCACCAATTCTGTATCCTGTCTCGTGATAGGGTGCTGTGGTTTAGCGGGTGTTAGCATGCCATGCCCGGGGTTAAGCAGTTCAAGCAGGGGGTGCAGTGGTGGTGGTTATGGTACGTGCTACTCGTCCCTGACTGGTGGATTTTGGCTGGCCTTCTACTACTTAGCTTCCCTATACCTTGGCTGGAGACGGATACTGGAGCTGATTTCAGCGAACCTACGGATTCCAAGCAGCAGCAATCATATGTTCAATAATGAGGCCCTAAGTGGCTATGCAATTACTAACAATAAAAAATACTCTACGCAAGCGCAAGGATTAACGGGAATTAATTAATTAAATTGATACCGATGGTCCTCCTGATCAAAGGTATCAATTTGAAAGTAGGGCTCCTTCGTCCCTACGAGTTAGTTAATAACAATGAATGATGAATGGAATTAATACAATGAAAAGTAAATATGTGAAATCAAAAGGCTAAGTAATTAATTATGAAATTGGTACTAAATTAATGTAATGATCATGAATGTGAAAAGAACCCAAAAAAAAGAGTACGACACATGGCTCTACGGTACGCGACAGTAACGTGACAGAACAAACCAATCACTAGAAAATCTCAAAAACTCTACACAGGACTAACCCGCGGTACAGAAGCGCGTTTCGTAAGGAAGGAACATTAATTTATGCACGAACAACGTGGTTCTGCACGCGCGTAATACAAAAAAAAACACATCACCAACAATTACCAATTTGACGAAGCAGTTGTGTGTGTGCCTGCATAAGTAATTATTATTTAAATAATGTTAAATGTTACCTGAAGCCGTAACTCAGTTCATCTAATTCGCCTCAATAACAATCGCAATTCAAATTCATTATTCTAATATCGCTCGGTACTTACCGGACACACACAACCGTCCACGCCGGAGGCTCGACACCAAGAGGCCGAAAATTTTGCCCGTTCTTCGCGCTGCGTCTCCGCATCTCGAATTTCGGCCCGCAAAAATAAACCATAGGCGTAGCAACGGTACGGCCAAATTACAAACAATTAACGAAAAATATGTACTTTGCCATTTAAAAAGTGACCGTTACAAATTTTAAAACACATCATAACATTATCTGTTAATTGTGAACTGCCATCAGCAATATATGAGAGAATTGATAAGGGACGATAATTGCTGACAATGTTTCTTAGGCCGCCCTTATGAATAGGTGTAATAAATGCAGTCTTCCAGCACGAAGGGAAGACACCTTGGTTAAGAGATTGTCTAAATAGAGGCCAGATGGGTCTACTGAGAGAAAATGCGCATTCACTAAGAATAATAGTCGACCATCCATCAGGCCCACTGCACTTTGTAACCTTTAGATCTAATAACTCACCTAAGATAGTAGAAATATTTATTTCGGGCCCCTCGTGAATATACAAATGGGTATTGTTATATAATAATTGTGGTGAACACAAAGTAACTTCATTGTTAAAAACAGAACCAAAAAACTTTGCAAATAAGTTTACAATATTTTAACGATCACTAATTATAATGTCATTATCATTAAAAGAGTCGGGGTTAGTAGAGCTATTAGATCAACTAGAATTAACAAATTTCCAGAATGCGCGGGAATCTGACCTTATGCAATTTTCAATAGATGTAACATAGGTTTGATAGGATTATGATGGTAAATATTTACATTCAGCACGTACGCGCTTAAAGTGGTCATAATCAGACTGTAGACCAGATTGTTAAATTTTAAGTGCAAAATCTTTTGAAGATAGATTTTATTAAGCAGTTCAGTACTATACAATTTTGGAAAGCGATATTCATTAGCAGGCTTTATAACAAATTTTGGCACGAACGCGTCAATGGCGGTATGTACAATGGAGTAAAATAACAGAACATTGTGAATGATGTTTTTATTAATAAATACACTGTCTCAGTGAGTATTACAAAATGCTTCAGGCAAACAGCTAAAATTTGCTTTACTAAAATTATATGTAAAATCAGCATACCAAGAAGAGTTAAGTTTATTTGTATAATCAGCAATTACACTTATAACTAACGCTGGATGAAGAACTACATGGTTGGAATTCTTTAGGTGTTGAATTTCGTTTTTTAGTGATAAAATTTTCAGCTTGAGTATTTGCAGCTCGGAGGCATGAGCGCAGGCGTCCAAATAGCATGCGGTCTCAAAAAACGAAATAATCGATGCCATAAATGTGTTCATTGTAAATTAGTTTAAAAATATGTTTAATAAAAATTGGTTATATGTTAATTAGAACGGACGTCGTTCAATCGTTTTTTTCCCTGTAATTACAACACTGTACCCTCACTGCAATTTTCATATTTGTTTAGTATATAAGCCGAATAATTGTAGTTTTGTATTTAGTATTAAAACATTGATAATGGTCATATATATTTGCGAATTTAAATAAAATTTGCGAAGAAAGGTTTTTAGTGCTTTATTAATTAATCAAGTTTATCTCCACGTAACTCACACAAATCAAACTAAAAAAAGTGTAATTTCATTTAAACCTTCCTCAGTAATAGTTTAAAATGTTTCACCAATTGACAAATGAGAAAGTCATTCACGAAAATCGATTGTAATGCTCATTACATATTATTATGTATATAATAATATTTATGAATTCACATTGTTTAGGGCCTTCTTATTTAATACATATATTCTATAAATATAAGAACACATACAAGTTTCATTATTAGTTTACTGTTTCCATAGGTAAGTTATTATTACTTTATTTAATTATTTATTAATGAATTAAGTGATACATCATGGAAAATTAATAAAAAACACTTAGTTTGTTGATATCACACTTTATTTGTATGTGACTCTAGTTTCGATCATTAACCGATCATTTTCAAATTTAAAGTAAATTAAACTTCAATGAAACGCATATTCATACAGAATGGAATAAGGATAATACTAGGTCTACTGGGATTTCCGGTTTACTTTTCGATTTGTGAATTTCTAAGGAAAGTCAAAGCTGACCCTAGTAAAAAAAGGTGAATAAAACTAAACCAATTTTAAATTTTAGTTATGTTAAGTACATAGTCTGCGATTTTTGCATTGGTATACAATTATGAATAAGGAGGCAGCAAACCTGAGAAGGTTACATGGTGGCCAAAAACTAGTAGATGCTCCACCTAGCGAAAACTTGGTCATTAGCGGTTAGTATTAATTCCCTTGTTTCTCCTCTATTACAATAACTCCTCTAATATATAAATAAACAGGAATTTCTGGAAGTTTTTCAAATTCCCACAATGTTGAGCATTTCATGGAGAATATCCTAAATAAAATTGATTTGTGTGATGACGACGAACGCCGTTGGAAACATGTAAGTAACGAGATACCAAGAAAATATGGAAAAATATACCATGTGGATAAATTTGATTGTGGATTCTTTAGAATTTCTGAAACGCAAGTATACTGGACAGATCCAATGTGCAGGCTTCTACTTGAAAAGTGCGTCGAAGCGATTTTCGACGCAGGGATAAATCCCGAAGAGCTTAAAAACACCAAAACAGGAGTTTTCGTCGGGACTTGCCTTGACTACTGATCAATTATACATATCGATACACGAAGAATTCCCAATATTTATATATTTCTTTTTATTGTGAAACTGAGAATTTGTATCAGAAAAGTTGAGCAAAGTATAAAAAAAAAACTTTGTTGATTTGTTATTAAACAATGATTAGAGTTAGTAAACAGATAAGTTATCTGATGTTAAAGATTCAATTGACCCCATCAATAGTATAAATGATACAAAAGTCAACCAAAATGACCTTAGATGATTTTGATTTACTACTGAAAAAAAAATATAAATTCATTCTAATATTTTAGTTTCTTCAAGGTGTTGTAAATTTTGCACATAGTTTATATATGTTTAACAAATAAAAACTTTATTTTTTTTAAATTTAGGTGTTAACAATTTTGGTTTCGGTGGAATCATTTGCCACCTTGTTCTGGAACGTTTTACCGAAGTAAAAGATATAAAAGAAGACAGCATACCCAGACTTGTATGTTTTAGCGACAGAACGAAATAAGCTGTGGAAACTTTTCAGGATTATTTGAATAACAATGACATTAACTATGAATTTATTCGATTAATTCAAGAAGTATTTAGGTAATACTAAAAAAAACTTACACTTAAGATGAACATAAAAAGTACAATATTCAACACGAAATTTTATTGATACTGCATTTGCGGCACAGTAATAAACAATCATAAGTGGCGTGGATATTCTACTTTATTTTCAAAAAATCGAACACTAAATTCTTCAAGAAGAAAAAGCATGGAGAAGAAGAATTTGTTTTTATGCTTAGGAAACAAAAGTATTAATAGTTGTTTGATTTTGAACGAGTTCAAAAAATTACAACCTTTTAATGAAACAATTAACAGGTATTACGTAAAATTTACGAGTACTTAAAAAAACTGATTTTAGATCTATGATGATTTTAAAGAAGAATGCCATTGGAATCCAACTCGATACGGATGAACCAAATAACGCCCTTCAAAAGGTCCTTCTAACCACAATCTTCCAAGCGGGGATAATTGACACCTTCAAAGCAATTAATGTATCACTTGAAAGGTGCTTCAATTAGTGAATTTACAGCTGCTTATGGTAGTGGCGATTTAACGCTTGAGGAAATTATTTTACTATCTTATAATATAAATAAAGATTTGATGGAAAATATTCAATTGAAACAACAACAAGCGCTTGAAATAACTATAGATAAGCTTCGTTCAATTAACAATTCTAAATATATTCAAGTAAATACAAGACAATCATCTGTATGTTAGTTAATAAGTTTCCATTCAGAACAGTTCAATATTGTATGGTAAATGGAATCAATCAAGATTTTATCATGAAATCTTATCCGAAATTTAAAAATAATTCAATAGTTGTTAATATTAATTTCAGCGTTACTAATATTGTGGATTCAATAAATAACCTTGAAGAAATAAAAGTTGGACCTAAGGTTATAGACATAATTACTTGCATTCGAAGGTATGTTTTAATTTAAAATATTTAAGTAAGAAAATTGGTTGGATAGATTAAAAATCAGTTTGCAAAAAGCTGAAAAAGTCATTTTATACGTACATAATGATAACTTAAGTGGAATATTAGGTCTGACTAAATGTATACGTCGTGAGCCAAATGGAGAAAATGTTTCATGTTTTTTCATAAAAGATAAGGCACCCAATTTTAATGAAAACGATAGTTTTTATGAAGAACAGATTGAGAAAGGAATGAGTATAAATATATATCAAGATGGCCAATGGGGAACATATCGTCATTTATTATGCAATCCTATTGCTAAAATTCAAGTTAATCACTTCTATGGAACTACTCGCCAAAGAGGAGACCTTACAAGTTTAGAGTGATTTCAAGGGAAGCTATCAACAAAACAAAATAACATCTGCCAGGTAAGTATTATCAGTTCTATTAAAACTATACAAGAGGTTTTAATAGAACTGATAATACTTACCTGGCAGATGTTATTTTGTTTTGTTGATAGCTTCCCTTGAAATCACTCTAAACTTGTAAGGTCTCCTCTTTGGCGAGTAGTTCCATAGAAGTGATTTTATATATATTATTCCGCTTTAAACTTTAGAGACGTTATGCTAGCATCTGGAAAATTACCAATTGAATTATTAACTACAAATAGAATTGAGCAAGATTGCGTGGAAGGTTTTGAGTTTTCAGGAAGAGACGAGGAGTAAGATTTGTGCAACATTATCAGAAAATGTGCTTAAATTTATTTTGCAGCGGTAATAGAGTAATGGGCATCAGCAAATGTGGTTCAAATTTTAATATGGTGAAATATAAAAAGATATGGAGAATTCCTTCACATTGGTCACTTGAAGATGCTGCTACTATTCCTATTGTCTATATAACTGTTTTAAAAGCTTTGATAGTAAGATCATTACGAATATGCAATTATAATTATATCTTGAATTTTGGAGGCGTTCACTTCGTAGTACATTTTTAATGAATAACAGAAAAACGTTTAACTTTTTTATACTACTTTTTATTTTTATACAACACTTTGTGACTAGTTTCGAAATTATAATTATTAGCAATTTTATATTTATTACTTTTAATAATTTTAGGCTGCTAATATAAGAATTATTAATTAAATTTCATTGTGAACCCTTGAATGCAACTGAAAAAGCGTGCTCTTTTAAAGTATCGTTTCCCATCGAGCACGTCAAATCTGTCTATGAGTCAAACATATGGCCTGCTGGTGCAGCAGTTAATAGATTCAGATTCCGAAAGGATTCAAATTTAACCAACACGGCCTCGAGTCAGCTAGGCACGTAACAAGTGAATGCGGGGTAACTATTTTTCACTTAAATATTAGAAGTATTCGAAATAAAGTAGACGATCTTGAGTTTCTCTTAGAATCACTAAATTTTCCTGAAGTTATCTGTTTATCAGAAACTTGGTGTACCTATATGGAAATTGATGAAATAAAATTAAAATCATATGTTCTAGGCGATTATCACTGTAGGCAGGATGGTAGAGGAGGCGGTGTTGCAATATTTTTAAAAAATAATTTAAATTTTGAAATAAGAAAAATTAAAAATTGCAATAAAACGGATGTGTTATTCGAATATGCTAGTGTTAAGTTCTATTTAAATGATAACGCTATATATGTAAGTTGTCTATATAGATCACCTCATGCTGACATAATCTATTTTAAACATAACTTTGATATTTTTTTAAATAATTTTTCCAATTTTCACAACCCGTGTTTTGTATGCGGCGATTTTAATATTAATTTCGACAAAGAGTTTTTAGGTAGAGATGCTAAAGATATTATTAATGTCAGTGCAATGTATGGTCTGCAGGGCTGCATTAATGAATATACGCGTATTTCTGGTAATTCCAGAACTATAATTGATAATATATTTTCAAACATTAATATTGACCACCTTAACCCGTGTATAATCTATTCAGATATCTCTGACCATTTTCCTCAAACTATTACCTTTCAAGAAAAAAGTCAAGATTTGCATAATAAATCATATTTCAAACGCTCTTTTAATAATACTCGTAATATTAATCAATTCCAGTTCTTAATTCAAAATGAAGATTGGAATTTTGATGATTTGAAAAGCCATGATATAAATTTTACAAATTTTTATAATAGATTTTTGTACATTTTTGATACCTGTTTTCCGCTAAAAGTTCAGAAACCGAACTCAAAACGCAAGAAAGTAGGTAAGCCCTGGATAAGCAACGAAATTAAAAATCAAGGCATCCTGTTGCGTGATACATTTCAACTTTGCAAACAAACAAATGACAAGAAATTACTGGACAGATATAAACAAATGAGAAATGTACATAAACAAAGTATAGACACTGCAAAGAAAAGTTACTATGATAATGTACTACTCAACTCAAGTAATAAGTCAAAAGCAGCATGGTCCATCATTGATGAGGAAAGAAATAAGAATTCCATGAATGGCTCAGCTAGTAGATTTACAGATAGTCAGGGTAATATAATAAAAAATCAGCATGATATTCCACGTGTCTTTAATGACTACTTCACTGAATCTGTGCATTCTTTAACTAATAATATGACAAACATTAAACATAAACGCTCCTCTTATGTGCAAAAATCTTTATTCCTTTCCCCAATGTCAGTTGATGAAATCGCAATAATTATAAAGACTGTTTGTATTAAGCGATCATCTGGTCATGATGGTGTACCATGTAATATCTTATTGCATGTGTTGGATAGTATCATATATCCCTTAACCTATTTAATAAATCGTTCTTTTCAAGATGGTACTTTTCCTGAGGAACTAAAAATATCAATTATAGTCCCAATTTATAAGAAAAACGATAAAAGCAGTATTACTAATTATAGGGCAGTGGCTCTATTATCGGTTTTTTCAAAAATTTATGAAAAAGCATTCTTTAACAGATTGATATCTTTTATTAATAAAGAAAATATCTTATCAAATAACCAATTCGGTTTTCGTAAAGGACTTGCAACATCTGACGCTATTTTGTCCTTATATAATTATATTGTCAAAAACATCGAGGCCAGAAATAAAACAGCATGTGTCTATTTCGACCTAACACGGGCATTTGACACAATTAATCACCGGCTTCTCATGAACAAATTATTTGATCAAGGCATCAGAGGCCAAGCTTTTAACTGGTTGACCTCATATTTAGATGGCCGGTCTCAAAAAGTTAAATTTTCTTTAAATGGTGATACACTATTATCTGAGGCAAATATGGTCCCTACAGGTGTTCCTCAGGGAAGTACTCTAGGTCCACTGCTATTTATTTTATTTTTAAATGATATAAACGAATCCATATCCAATAGTTTTATTACATTATTTGCCGATGATGCATCTGCTTCAGTGATCGGAAAAAATAACTTCGAACTAGTTCAATCAACCACGTTGGTTATATCAGAGATGCAAAGCTACTGTCAGCGTAATGGATTAGCTTTGAATGAATTAAAAACTAATATGCTTTTGTTTTCACCATCTTATCTAGATCACAGTCTATTGGTGCGTGGGAATAACAAGTCGTTAAAACAAAGTAACTCCGTCAATTTCTTGGGTCTTTTAATAGACTCGAATTTAAAATGGAACATGCATATTGATAATATATCTAAGAAAATGTCCAAACATGGTTTTGTCATTTGGCAAATGCGAAAATTTATTACAATTGATGTTTTAAAAATATATTATTTTGCTCATGTTAATTCACTATTGAGTTACGGCATAATGTGCTGGGGAAATTCTGCCCTCATTAATAATATCTTAATCTTACAAAAGAAAATAATAAGGACTATGACTTTTCAACATCCTAAAGTCTCTTGTCGTGAACTTTTTAAAAAATTAAATATTTTAACTGTTATATCGCTGTATATTTTAAACTGTGTTTGTTATATCAGGCGAAACTCAGATAAATTTGATAAATGTCGAACATTAAGTAACTATAATTTTAGGCAAACTTTTAATTTATCAGTTCCTATTCATTCTTTATCTATGACGGCAAAGAGCCCCAATATTATGGCAATTAAAATATATAATAAATTACCTGTCTCAATCAAATCAGTTTCAAGTTATAAATTGTTTAATAAGAAAGTGAAATCCCTATTGTTACAACATTCATTTTATTCAATCACTGAGTTTTTTGCGTGCGACCTTTAAATTATGTGTACTACTATTTATTGTTATTTGTGATTTATATACCTAGTATATTTTACCTCTAATTTGTATTTGTATTGTATTTTTGACACTTCCTATGCTGTATTTTTGCCTAATGGAAATAAAGACTATTATTATTATTATTATTATTATTAAGACATGGGCAGTCGATATTAATTCATTCGGGAACCGGAGGAATTGGTCAAGCAGCAATTAACATTTGTGAATATTATAGCTGCAACATATTTACCACAGTAGGAACTGAAGAAAAGAAGCAATATTTAGTGAAACATTTCCCGTTCATAAAACCAACGCATATAGGAATTTCAAGAAATACTACATTTGAAGAATTAATTTTACAAATGGAAATGGAGTTGACATTATTCTCAATTCTCTATCTGAAGAGAAGCTCAATGCTTCACTAAGATGCCTGACAAAAGGTGGTTACTTTCAGGAAATTGGAAAATATGATTTAGTTAATGACACAAGAATTAGTGCAGATTTTCTAGATAAAGGTTGCACGTACCAAGGCATAACGCTTGATGATAGTTTAGATAGTAATATACTTTTTGAAATATTCAATGAATTCTTAGATAAATCTTACATAAAACCTCTTAAACGAAAAGTTTTTCAAATTGATCAAATGGAAGATGCTTTTAAATACATGTCGATTGGAAAACATATCGGTAAAGTATTAATCAAAATTAGGGACGAAGAAAAGGAATCTTGTGTTTATCCAACTGAAATCACTCATTACGCTATACCTAAGTACTAGATTTTATATTTAATAAAACACAGTGATTATAATAATTGATTTGTAGATTCTATTGTAATCCAGATTTATCATATATTATCCTAGGAGGTCTAGGAGGGTTTGGTCTAGAACTAGCTGATTGGTTAATGTTAAGAGGTGCTAAGACATTAATTTTATCTTCTAGAAACGGAGTATTGACTGGATATCAACAAAGTAGAATAAGGTTAGTAGTATAATTATTTAACCCCCAGTAGAGTAAAACTGTTTAAATATAAACATTTGTAGAATATGGATAAAGAATGGATTAAAAATTATTATTTCATTGGAAGATATTACTACATATAAGGGTTGTAAAAATTTAATTAACAAAGCTAACAGTATAGCACCTGTAGGTGGTATATTTAATTTAGCTGTTACGCTTCGTGATGCTTTATTAGAAAACTTGACAAATTCAGACTTTCAGATTTCTTTAGCTCCAAAAGCTTATGCTACAATTTATTTGGATCAAATATCCCAAATATATATATATATATATATATATATATATATATATATATATATATACCTATATATATGTAAGAAATCGTCAGTATTAAATATAGTAATCCTGGAAAGACAAACCTTAAGGCGAAATTTAGTTTTGGGCAAATACCAAACTATGAAGTAGTAATATGCGTTTTTTATTAAACAAACTTCTGTAATAATAAACATTTTTACACTATTTTAAATAAAATAATTATCCCAATTAATCAATAGTGTATACATTTTAATATAATTTTATTATTAAATTAATTTTAAAATGTTAACTGTAATTACTGTAACATGGAAAATTATACTAATACATTCAAAAAAAATACCTTCACATTGTGTTTGAGTTTTTAAATGGTAGATGCCATTCAGAAGAAAAATTTTTCCTTGTCATGTAAACCTCCTTTAAATATTCTTGGAAACACTAAAGCATCGCTAGACGTCAAATCGAGCCCTCAACACTAAGACAGTGGTGTTAAGATGCTAACCTAACCTTATACACTGAGTTATTCATGATGACTCAAAGGTTTCTTTGCCGACAGGCTTTCTTTACCATTCTTTACTGGAGATGATTAAGAAATCAATTAATACTTAGCAATAAGTATTGTCAAAAGCGAGGAAATCTTTCCGTATGGTAAGGTTTCCTGCATAAATAATCAAAGTGCAATCTTTACAGTAAATCTCTATTTAAAATAAAATTGAAACCTAGTTACTACTACTGAACCGTTCGATGGTGAGTCAGGATTCCGTGGAGGGTTGAAACATGTTGTAGACAAAAAGTTAGTCAAATAATTTTATAGTTTACGATAAAGGCTTCTACTTCGTTTTCCATATAGAAATACTTAAAATTTGTGTAGCACTAATTTATTAATTATTGACTGCAATTTTGCTACTCAATTTAAATTACTGAAACTACAATTAAAAATAAAATTATTTATAAATTCAAGTATACAAACAAAAGTGTTTTTTTCGTATGGTGAAAATCCATTATTTACTGTATTTTTGATTTTGGAGAAAATATTATAACCGAAACTAGTACAGAAAATAGAATTTATAAATCGACACCTTTCTTCCAAAATCAATGTGTTTTTGTTGAAAATAATTAAATTATATGATTAATAACAATGGTTAATTAAATATGAACTATGTAAATTACGAAAACAGATCTTTCACATTTTTATCATTATAAAATATGAATATTGTGAATATATAAATTCATTTTAAAAACACTGTATACAAAATTTATAAGGCTAAACTTTTTTAAAAGGGTTTAAATAAAGAACAGATTTCATCATTACAAAAAAGTGATAGATGAAAAATCTTAAATGACAGATAGCATATACAAATAAGTACAATTACAACTTCAATAACGTCATGTCACTCACAGTTTTATCAATTGAAATCTTTGATCTGTAACATGCCATATGTCATCCAGAACATTTTTTCTTTTTACTGGAGTTGAATTATATGAGAAAACAGTAATTTTATTATAGTAAATGTCTTATGACAAATGACTGAAAGCAGATGGAATGTGACGTGTGACGAATACTAGTTTACAAGATACAGGTGAAAGATAACAGACAAGAGGTAATACTATAAACTTATGAACATAAACAGTGAAAATAAGAAATCAGAGGTTCAATCGCCGTTAGACAGAAAAACTGTTGTCACATATTATTGTTACATTGTTTGTTACATGTAAATTGCTTTCCGTTTTTTCTGTAAATAAAGGTGTTTAGTTAGTTAGTTAAGAAATTTGCCATGGCAGTTACTATCTGTCATTTCTGTGGTATCTGTCACATTTCACCTACTGTTATTCGTAACTTGTTACTGTACTATACAATAGATGATTCTTTTATTTTAAATTTGGTACAATAAAAAATAAGACTAGACAGATAGCTTATAATTGATGGAAGATGATAAATAACAGATAGCAGACCATAATTCATAAATATCAGAAAACTTATATGCCAGGTTGGAGATGCCAAATGATAGATGATAAATGATATACAGGCATGACAAATCCAAACAGACGATAAATAACATAATAGATGATAGATGATGATGGTTTGTGGAGGGCGATCAGATGGTGATGACAGCATAGACCATTCATTGGTTCCTTATAGATGACAGATAGATGATAGTTGATATATGGGTGGCACCAGCGCCTCTTCCACCGCGACCTTTTCAGATCTATTGTGGATCTCTGTTTATCTCAGATGACCAGCTCTAACTTTGCCTCTTTAATTAGTCCTATTAGCCCTACCAGAGGGATACCCAATCCCAAGGTCTCCGTGCTTGGGTTTGTAGTGACCAGCATTTGATATCTAAACCTTCCTAGGCCCTCGCAGTGGCATAGGATGTGGAACGAGTCCTCTTTTTCCTCTAAACAGAATCTGCATGGTACTTCCAGCAGGCCTATTTTGCTCATATGTTTGTTGAGCTTGCAGTGTCCTGTCTCAGAACTACTATTGTTTTGAACATTTTTCTGTCTTGGTTCAGAAGTTCGGTCGTGAATTTTGGCGATTGTTTCTTAAGGAACGGTTTCGCCTGTCTCTGTCCTGGTGAGTTCGTCCACCAGGTATGGGCCTGTGTCTCCACCTATTTTTTTATGGATCATTTAACTGCGGTTTTGGAGATTCCGCAGGAGGGTTCCGGGCCAATTACTGCTTTTGACGAGCCTTGCTTGGCCATTCACTGGATGTCCTTCGTGTCCTGGGACCCATGTGATTGTTACTTTTTTGTGACAGCCAAGTTTATTAAGAGCACGTATACAGTCCCACACTAGCTTAGATTCGACCTGTGTGGAGTTTAGAGCTCTTAGCAGCGCCTAGCTGTCGTAGAATATAGAAATTGACCTACTTTTGGTATCTTTTCTTGCTATTTCTCTTGTGCAGTGGTGAATAGCGATCGCCTCTGCTTGGAACACCGTGGTGTCCTTAGTGAGACTGACGGAAACCTTTGTCTCGGTTTTTGTACAGTATATACCTGCTCTTTGTCGGTCTTTGAGCCCTCCGTGAACCAGTATGAGTCTCCTCTTTGGGGGATCAGTACCTTGTATTTCCTTTCGAAATTGTATTTTTTCACCATGGCATCACTTGGCATCGCTGTGATCGCGTTAGCCTTCAGCTCGTTGGTGTGTTTTCCGTGCGATCGGATTATGGGCGCCTATCCTTGTATCAGTCTATATGATACAAACCTGGCATTTTCTTGAATAAAGATGTGTAATGGTGGTATATTCAAGATGGCTTCTAGGGCTGCTGTTGTACTGAGATATGCTAGTCTTTGTGTACTGCTCAGGAGTCGTATCGCCCCATTTTGCTTTCTCCTAGTCCACTGCACCACTGCTCCATCATGGGTCTTATCACCCTGGTGTGAAGCCATAGAGTCATTTTAGGGTTTAGTCCCTAATTTTTTTCTGCACATTCTGCGACACCTATCCAATGTTATTGGACGCTTTTGTGATGTGTGGTCTCCACTTCATTTGACATCGAAGGTTACTTCCAGGTATTTTGCCTTCCTATGACTTTGGCGTTAGATCAGCTATTATGCATACCTTGAGCAGATAGATTACCTTTACGCTTTGCCATTATTTTGATACATATCCACATGCCAGGTAGGCTTTGAGGATTTTTGACAGGTGCGGCACCAGTTCTTCTATTCCCATTTGTAATAATGGGATAAATCCCATCCGGTCCCGCGGACTTGTACGGTTGGAACCTGCTGATTTAATTTTAAGGGGTCTTGTGACCTCCGTAGCTAATCTCCAGCCCTTCTGTCGGGCCTATTAGGTTTTTGGCTGGGATTGTCTGGCTTGTTATGTTCTGCCAGAATTGTTGAGGCTGGAAAGTGGACTTTTAATAGTTCTTTGAGACTTTTCTCTATTATTTCTGTGTAGGTTCCTTCCGGTTTCTTGAGGAAGCCTACCTCTTTGGCAACACTGCCGTCCTTAGCCAGGACTTTGTGGATTCTTGAACATGCCAGATCCTTATAGATGATAGAAAATTGATATAAATATAATGGATTGCCATTGCCATCATCAAGTCATTGATCATTTACTATCTCTATCATATCTGTTATAGGCTACCTGTCATTTATCACATGTCATTTTACAGGGCTAGAGCAAAAAAATAATCTTTATTAACTATAAACGATGTCATTCGTTCAGTATGCCGAATATTATTTTTTTTTACAGAAAGCAGATGACATATCACATGTAACAGATACCATATAGTAAATGACAGATGACAAATTACAGATACATAAATGATAGTTTAATATTATATATTATTATCAACGATAATAAGAATGTAATTTCCCATCTAGTATCTATCATCTGTAAAGAGCTATTATATATGTTATCTCCCACTATACTATATTGTGTAACTTTTTTTAGTTGAACTTATCGACTCAACTACAATGAAAAATTAAACATTGCATATAGTTAATCTAAAAATAATCCACACATTATTGTTATTCGAAATACTCACTCTGTAGATGCTTTTTTAAAACGATTATACAAATCCAATATTTATTGATCTTGGTGATGCTGAATTTCTTCGCCATAAATTATTAAAGAATGCAGAAGCTTCACAACCTGATCCCAGTAAACGTATGAGCTATGAACATGAAGTAATTAAGTAAAATCTTCTTGTGTGAAACAAACCAAGTGTTTTTAATTTCTAATCAAGATTTTTCAAATATGTTTAACCACGGGTTAAGTGAGCAATTAATTAAATATAAAGTAAAATCTTAATTAGCCTGGTATAAAGATTTGGATATACTGAGTTCTTTAAGATTGTGCATGCCTAATTCAGTTCAAACAAATGTGAAATTGTTGATGTTATTATTCAAGAATCTGAGGAATTACCTGTTTAAGTATAGTTAAGTAATGAAAGTAATTTTGCAGTGTGATTTTATAGTGTCAGCTACTGGAGTTCAAGCAACAAATTATTTTATAATTACATCAGGTTTAGATTGTCTTGATGACAATGGTATTAAAGTGGATGAGTACTTAAGCAGCTCCAAGAACAACTACGCTGCTGGTGATATTTATACTCAAAATTGGTGTTATGCAAAGCAATGGGTTCCCATGAAATTATGGACACAGGCAAGACAAAAGACTATGCAGCAAAATCAATGTCGGGTCAAAAATGAAGCTGTCTTACAAGATTTTTGTTTTGAAATCTTTACACATACCACTAAGCTCTTTGGATTTAAAGTTGTTTTAATTGGCTTGTACAATGGTCAGAAGCCACTGATTTTGAAATTTTATCCCAGATGACAGAATAACAGGAATATATAAAATTGGTCTTGTAAGAGGGTAAACTTCAAAGAGCTGTTCTTATTGGCGATACAGACTTAGAAGACATGTGTAAAAATTTAATCCTTAACCAAATTGATGTATCTCAGTATAAAGAAGATTTACTTAATTCTGATATTGATGTAGAAGATTACTTTGATTAAATTGTGTACAATTTTAATCAAATCTTATAAACGTAATTATTAAATACTGTCTCCATAACCTGTCTTTGCATGTGTACAAAAGGATCTTTCATTACTACCATATAAGATATTAGATTAAAATTAAAATGCCGTTTTAAAAATTGATTAATTTTACTTTATTTTTGTTGGGTAATATTAAACAAATTAATTAAAACATACGAGGTTATGTTAAAATATTTCATAAGTCTATATATCACATGCGGATAAAATAACCAAAAATACATTACAATAATAAATTAAGAGCACTATAATTTAAAAGCAACAGTTTTTTTTTAATCTCGGACCTTCTAAACGTCGTATTAAAGCAGTTTCAAAAGATTGCATTATTCGATTAGCTTTGGAACATAGCAACTTCACATTGTTCTCGGCTACCTCCATAGTTGGCCTCAAATTATTTAGGATTTTATATATTTGATTATTTTCTTTCAAAATATCTGCTTTATCTAATTTTTTATGAGAAGATTCTGTGTTTTCAGTAAGTGTTACCTCTAGCTGTTCAAGAAGATTGAAGTGGTATGGTGAAATTTATACTTTGTATCAGATAATTTCATTACCCCGGTGTGAGATTCTAATTCTTCCTTTCGTTTTTTCGCCTTGGCTAATTCTCTCTTTTGTTTTTTGCTTGTTTTATATAAATCTTTGTTCATAATTCTTCTCGCCTTCCAATAATTTTGATTAAGCATCTAAAAGTTTATCTCAGATTGTGTAGTTCCTGGCCGTACTGCAACGAATGATTAATATTGATCGAAGAACCAATTGAGGTTCTTTCATAAACCTGACGAAAAGCGCGGAAGCTGTTCCACTTCTGCAGGTTTCTTATCAACTTATCACGAGGATTTACTTTCGCCCGTTTAAGATAGATGATGACAAATGGTTGATAAGACGTTAACACATGTAATATGTCATATGTAACATATAACAGATTATAGATAGCTGTTAATAAAGATAGATGACATATGGCAAATGACAAATCATTGATCACATATCAAAAATAGGATAATTACAGATGACATATGATATAATAATATATGGTAGATTTCAGTTGATAAATAACTAATTTAAGCTTATAAAACATATTCAAATGTAAAACAAAAATTTTACAATGGAGTTGACAAGCTAAAAAAAGGTCATTGATTTTTGCGGCTTCTACTACAATAATAAACACTTTGCAACTTTGTTTGTATAACACAATTTATTTACTGCTGACTATAGTTTCGTCATACCGAAATAAATTGTGTTATACAAACAAAGTTACAAACTGTTTATTATTTATAAAAAAAAGGTCATCATGAAATCATGAAACAAATATTCTAAATTCTAACAATATTCAAAAAGAAGTATGGAATATAATGAAGAAAATAAAATAAGAGGAAAATATTTACAAAAACAAATAGAAAGTGACCTGAAGGCAGAAGATTTTGGTTAATACTATACCACAGTGGCTGAAGAAATCATTAGCAATACCACACTAAATAACGCAATTACTATTGACGACTATCTGCAAAATTTGGTGATCAACATCGTAGCACTATGTCGGACGAAACAATTCAGATAATAAAATCATTCAAAAGTAAAGAATCATCTGACATCTATGATATAACACCTATATTGATAAAAACCTCTGCCAAAAAAATGCAAAATCAGTTTCTGAAATAAAAACTTGGAAGAAGGGTACTTTCCGGACCAACTAAAATTATCTCGAACTATACTAATCCCAAAAAGGAAAATATTGAGGATTCTCAACACTCAAGATCAATTGCCAATTCTTCTAATCTTGTCAAAAATTAGGGAAAATATAAAGATCCGACTACTCAATTTCTTAGAAAAACACCAAATACTGAATAGTTGCCAATATGGGTTTACACCTGGAAACTCAACATCCTCGGCCGTTGCCGCCATGCCTATCAAGATCTGAGAAGCATTGGATAATAAAAGACAAATAAGCCTGACTTGTTGTGATCTGTCAAATGCCTTGGACACAATCAGTCACGATATATTGCTGCGAAAGTTAAATTTCTATGGAATTAGAGGAATAGTTAAAAAGATAATTAAGTCATATCTAGAAATATATTTTTTAAGTTACGTGAAGATTATTATATAGTAAATTGTATTCAAAATATTATCACTTTCTTCAGAAAATTGTTTTTATTAACTAATTGTACATTTCGAACACAAAGTGTTATATCTAAATAACTAAAACAAATTCATAGATTGGAAAAATATACGCGGATGATACATCCTTCCTAGTTGAAGGATCGTCGAAGGAAGAAGTATCCAAAATAAGCCACACAACAGTTGAAGCCATTATGAAGCGGACAAGCTGTTAAATGATATCTTTAAATCAGTAGAAAACCGAAGATCTATCCTTTAACGATTTAAGAAATTATACACACGTAAACTTTCTAGGAATTCAACTTGATAATAAATTAAATTGGTCAGCATATGTACAATATATTTGTTGTAAACTACCCAGTCGAATTTATTGACCAAAAAAACTAATAAACGTTAGCACTTATATCATAATCAGAATATATTATTATTTATTCGTTGCAGTATGGCATTATGTTTTGAGAAAACTCAGTAAACGTATAAAAAGTTTTTATCCTCCAAAAACATGATTTACGGGTCCTAGCCGAAATAGCTGTAAGAGAAAGCTGTTGAGGTTGGTTTAAAACTAATAAAATACTTACCTTAACAAACTAATATACAATGCTTACCAAAAGTAAAGGATAAATCGTAAATAAAAATATTACAGGAAAATGCTCTGACACGTCGACATTTATTTTTAAATTACTATCCTGTCACACTTTTCAGCATGCACTCCCTCGCCCCTAAGGGGTGGTAACCCCAACTTTAAAAATTCAAATAGTATAAGTAGTAGTAAATATTTTTTATTCTGAATACAACGAACATTATTAAAATCGGTTGATAAATAACGGCGATATTTACCAAAATGTATTCAAAGAAGAGCATAAATATTCGAGTAAGCGCTGTTGAAGTGGGCATAGCAATATCGCTAAAAAAAATTAGTTCTAAAGGCACAGAGCTTATAGATATTTTTTAAATATAATTTCTGTTTTCTAATTGGTATGGTGTCAAGGACCCTGGAATTCTAAATTATAAAAATTGATAGTCAAAATATTATTCACATTTAAAATAAGAAAAGTAATAAAATATAAACTTAGTGCTGTATATTATATAAATACAAAGAAATAAAACCGCAAATTTCCAATGAAAATTGATACACTTTTTTTTAAAACATGAAATGAATATAAACAATATCGATAGGAATAGATAAGAGCCCTTAATCGTATGAGTTAGTAGGATGTATCGCAATACTCCAATAACTTGACTTAATCTTATGATTTACTAAGTTGCAGATTGTGTAATGTGGCTATTATAATCCACTTATAGCTTGTTTACTGTATTTTTCTTTAACACTTGGTTTTATACAAAATAGAAGTGTATTAACAATAATTAAGCGAGCAACATAAATAAAGATTGTTTATAAATGACGGTCTTTTCAGGTGAAAAAATACTGCATGTCACACTAGCATCATCTTAACCTATCCTAATTAGATATTCATTATCCTAGCGTACTCTTGACCTATCCCATTATGCATTGTTCTAGCGTGCTCTTGACCTATCCCACTGAAATATTCAATACCCTGGCGTATTTTTGACCTATTCCAATAAAATTATCATGCGTTAGCATGCTCTTGACCTTGATAATTTATTCACTGTCCTAGTGTACTTGTGCATTGATATAGGACACACCCGGCTTTTTCCAAACATTGTTCATTGTCCGTGTACATAATATTAATAATATTATTCTAATTAAAAAAACAATAAAATGATACCTCAAAACAGTAGTAAAAATTGCTATTGTATAATTTCAAAAATGGTTGTACACACTTTAATTCCAATTACTGTCAAAATTGAAGTTATTGAAAGTAAATAAACTAACATCAATATTGTTGAGTTGTTAAATAAAAGTCACATAGTGATTTAGCTGGAATTTTGATGTATATGTAGAGTGGGAAAATACGTTATATTATAACGAAACAATTAAAAAAACGAACATTTCTGTTAAATGGCTTTCGACCTATAGTCCATCCGTTGGATCTTCCGTCCTACGTCACAAAATATCGCTTTGAGAAACGACACAAAAACATTCAGTCTGATAAAGTAAACCAAATGCGTTAGAAAAAGAACGCACTGTAAAACTTTCTTCGTTTTTTGAAGCGATAGTTTGTGACGTACGACGGAAGATCCAACGGACAGACTATAGGGTCTTTAAGCCTGTTTTATAATTTTTTGTCGCTCGGATGCACTTCATTATTGTTAGGTAAAAGATGAGATAAATTGATGAATAGTAATGACGGGATTTTTAGGTTTCGGAATAATGTTAGGATTGCGAGGAATACATAGGAGATTAATGATATTAAGGATATAGATATTATTGGCAAATTTTTCTGAGAGGTATAGTAGGCATTGTTCAATAGGGTATATTTTAGTTTTTTGATAGATCTAAAGGCTGATCGTTCGCATACTTGTAAATTCTTTAAAACGGTGGATCGAGGATTGTGAAAATGAGAGCTGCTTAGTCAAGTAAGGGCCGACAAATCGTTTTGTAAATATGTGCTACTGTTATATGGTTATACCTTCATTTCTGTAAATTAATGCTCTAAAGCGGTGTTTCCCACGCCCCACAGGGAGGCAATTTGATTGTTAAGGGGGGCAATTCAAAAATGGAAAATTTTCCATCGGAATCGGATTGCGATGGGTAAAACCTAAGCTCAAATGCACAATTGACAACACATGAGAATGAAGCTTGTGGGACATATCGAGGACGTCTGAGGATCGAAATTTTATGCTGAATGTATGCCACATTAAGTTAATTTTAACACATTCCTTAGTTTTAGTTTTTAATTGATCTTATATTTATTTCTTTCAGCCCATAATAAAATGAATGGTGCAAGGAAGAAAAAAATCGTCAATATTCGGAGGAACATTTGAAATTTAAGTTCATACCCGTTGCATAGAAAATATACATATCTCTCCACGACGAACAGTTTCCTTTTTGTCTTTTATGCCAGCAATGCTTGACCAACGAATCAATTAAATGAGGTAGTCTGGAGGCGCATTTGAAGGCGAAAATAGTGCTTATATTAATTTAGATTTGAATTACTTTCAACTTTTAAAGAAAAATTTTGAAAAGAGAACAACAATAAAGTCTCTATTTACTGCTCATACTTCAGCTCATAATCGTATTCTTGAGGCTAGTTATCAAATCCATCGCTAAATCTGAAAAAAAACAGTATTTCTTAAAACCGTTCTTGAATAAGATGAGAAAGATGTAAAAGCAATGCCACTCAGTAATAATACTGTTAGCAGAAGAATAGATGAAATGAATGAAAAACAACTTGTTGAAAAACTGAAAACAAGAAAATTTTCAGTGCAAATGTATGAATCAACTTGGAGAGACAGTAGAGCAATATTGATAACTTACATAAGATAGATTGATAAAGGGCATTTTGCTGAAGAAATGTAGTTCTGTAAAAGATTAGAAACCACCACTACCTCCAAACATATATAAAAGCTAAAAAACTACTCAGATGTCAATAATATACCAATGAAAAATATAACATCTCGTGCTGCTAATATGATGGCTGCTTAGAATTGATGAAACATGAGAATTAAGAAGTGATTCTTGTGCGTTGTGGTATTCATAGGGAAAACTTGGTAGCTAAAAACATCTCGCCTGTTCTAGATGAAGTACTACATTCAGTAATAAAGTTTATCAATGAAGTAAGATAGCTCTCTAAAGAGAACTGCTTAAAAGATTTATTTAACAGTTTGACAACGTCAGTGATTTTTTAAGCGACAAACTTGAAATGAAGTATCTGTTAACAGTAGATTGTAAAGCATTTGTGAATTATTTAGCCGATATCTTTGAAAAACTAAATATATTAAATAAGCAACTTCAAGGAACAAATAAAACTCTTGTCGATGTGAAAGCGAAGATACTTGGTTTCATTACCCCTATTGAGTAATATATTAACAACAAAAACTTTGAACAGTTTTATTGGCTCCAAAAATGTGTGTTATACTTGTTATTGTCGATCATCTGAAAATTCAAACAGTTGATTTAAAGATTTTTTTGACTCAAAAGAATTAATTTTCCAACATGGATGATGCAACCAATGTTAGTGGCTTTGTCTGATATATCAAATATGCACTATCAAGAAGAACTCGCAGAAAGGCAAAATGATGAGTCAGTTAAAAAAAAAATTAATATAAAACGAGCGATGGCATGACTTTGAGAGGAAACAGAAATCAAATACCCAAATTCAACTAAATGTGCAAGATAACTATTGTTGCCGTTTCCTTTCCATATTAAGGTAAATGTGAATTTAGTGCTGTAAATGATTTACAGGTAAAAAAAAGAAATCGTCTGGATATAACACAACGGAGAGATTTGAGATTAAAGCTAACCAAATTGGAACCTAACAATCTGTGAAGCAAGCATCAAGCGCAAGGATCTCACTAAATTAAAATAATAGATTAATATAGTAAAATCTTTAAATAAACTATTTTCGTTTTGAAAATTTTCTTATCTACTACTATAACCTATCATTTAAGTTTCTTAAGTGAACTATTCAATTTTTCAATATTAAAAATTATGTATATGTTACATAGGAGGGCATAAGAATTTTAGAAAGGCTTAGGTGGGGCATGGCACAATAACGGTTGGGAAACACTGCTCTTAAGTGCCTGGCCCTATTTTTGACTTTCGCTTTAAGGTTTTTGGTGTGAATTTTAAAGGATAATTTGGTGTCAAATTTAATGCCAAGATATTTACATGTAAGTGAAGGTGATATACGATGATTATTTATTAAACAAAAACGTTTACTTTGTTAATATCACACTTTATTTTTAAGTGACTCGAGTTTCGATCATTAATGATCGAAACTCGAGTCACTTAAAAATAAAGTGTGATATTAACAAAGTAAATGTTTTTGTTTAATTTTCCAAAATGTATCACGAAGTTAACGCCTCAACCATTAATCAAATGATTATTTATGTTTATGTAATGAGGGGAATTATAAGGGCGGGAAGGAAAGGGAATAAAAAGTTGCGATTTATTATGATTCGCCATTTAGCAAACCACAATTGGATTCTGTCGATCAACTCCTGGAGAATAAAGTGCCTTCACTAGAGTGGGGGCATGCACAATTAAAGCCGTTTCATCATAATAGTGGGTAGGCGGATGGGTTTAGATAATTGTATTGTATTGTATTTAGTCTTTATCTAACATGCATGTTATAAATAAATATATAATTGTACTATCAACGTAAGAAAAATATATACAAATAATTTTGACTGCATGCAGAAAGACGGAGTTCACTCTTCACGGATGATCTTCCACTCGAACCCTCTATTGATAATTTAGGTAAATTCTTTTCGCATGCTTTCGTTAAAATTTTATCTAAATCTTTAGCTTCAGCTTCATCTCTAACATTTCCCATTTCTTTTTTAATAAACTCTGTTAGGCCCAAAGTTCTATTTGAACTGAATCTCCAAACACTCTTTATCTTGTTACTACCTTCAATTTTTTCTTCCTCAATTTTAAATAAAATGTAGTTATGATCACTAAAGTTTTCTGAAATATCAACCTCCCATCCCGTCAATTTATTACTCATTCTCTCGCAACCCATTGTAATATCTATATGCGAACATTGGTCTCTTCTCTCGAAAGTAGGAGTTGTCCCTGTATTAAAAACAACTAGGTTCATTTCTGCAATCCATTCTTTCAATACAAATCCCCTTTTATTATCCATAATTGAACCCCATAATTTACTTTTCGCATTAAAGTACCCACCTATCAATATTTGTTTATTATGTCTATTAATGCTATTACTTAGATCTTCTAGAAAAATCTCAAATTCAGTTAAACTGATGTTCGGAGATACATAACATGAGTAAAGTACTGTAAATTTAGTTTAGATCCATACAAATTGGCTCCAATTGGCAACATGGATTATAAATGTCATGAACGAAAATATTGTAAATGAGTGGTGATAAGGGGGAACCTTGCAGACCACCTTGTTGAGGGTTATAGGGGCGGGATAAGGAGTTTCGAAATCTATCTTTCAGGTGTCTATTGATTAAAACGCTCTCAATGATATTAAGGAGATGGGGTGGGATTCTAAGGAGTAGCATTTAAACAGTAGACCTCGATGCCACACCGAGTCAAACGCATTTTGTATATCTAAAGAAACTATTTTTTCTCTTATTTTTCTAAAAACTAGGAAAATATTTTACCAAATTTTTAAAGTATTTATTTTATTTAGTTGTTTTTGCATTTAGTTGCTTAAACTTTTCAAAATATTTTATATGTTATAATTATATTGTAATGATATTATTAAAGATTCTTTAATTTGATTTTTTAGTTTTCTCTATTATTATAATAACAAATTTTTATTGGTCTCGAGAGGCTTAAAATTTAACAACTTTTCTAAAATCAAAAAAATTAAAACTAAATCGCCTTGATTAACACAATCTTATATTTTTTTAGTAAATAAACGCTCAAATCCTTAATATATTCGTAAAAAAGTTGCAGCCACCACTTAGATCTTTTTTGAAAAATTTTAATTTTAATTTTCAAAAGTGGATTTCGCCAATATCCTAAATTAAAAAAAAAATAAAGACAATTAATGTTCGCAATTAAAAATATGATTTTTTTAAAAAGAACGTAAATCAATGGCATTTAAGCAATTTCTTAATTCGTTGTCAATTTTAGTGTTCTGTATAATAAATTTTGCACGGCTTTTATAATTAACTAATCATTTTTAAAATGTAGGAATATTCGTTTCAGTTCTCTTTGTTGGTATTTGGTTTAATTTAAGTTTAAATAGTTATACTTCAAATAATTTGAAAAACTAGGCTATTAATTTTTAATCTGATGTGGACTGTGTTTTTAATTTAATCAATTCAATTGGTTTATAGATCGAAGGTTAATTTGCTTTCAAATATCTTCCAAGAAAATATTAGTTTGTGTGTTTATGTCTTATGAATTAACTGTAGTTTAAATAAAGTACCAAATAATTTACAGGTCAAATTATGCGATTTAATATTTTAATGTTGGCAATCCTTTTCTTTATTTAATTTTACTATTCAACGCATTGATTTGTTTATTAAAATCAGCATGGATTTGTTTAAAATCTGTTTTAAATGGCTGAAAATATTTAAGAAAAAGATTCTCAAAAATACATTTTATATAAGGTTAATTATAAAAGTAATGTGCATGATTTTATTGTGATACAGAAAATGTGATGAAGGTTCTGCTCTTCCAATGTAGCCGATTGCCAGTTTTTCCGAGTGGGAAGAAGTACCTCCGTATGAAGTGTGTTTTTCGACTTAATAACACGACGCGCTGGAACGTTTCCTTGAATAGTGATACGCAAGCAAGTTTTGTGTGGGGCTTAGAAAGAAGGCACTTGAAACATTCCAGATGCTTCAAAAGGCGTTCAAGAATGACTGCATTACAAGGTCACAGTCCGCGAGATGGCACAATGCGCTCAAAAAAGATCGCTGATAAACCCAGTTCTACACGTCCAGCAATGGCGTGTTTGACGTCCGAGGAATCAAGACATTGAAACACAGGCTCATAGTGCCTATCAAAAACTACTCTACAACACAAGGTGGCGCAAAAGTAATGTCATAGTTTGAATTAGCTGCCATTTTGTTATAATTGAAAAAGAGAGCTCTATTTTCATAAAAAGTTTATTTGAAAGTGTATTATTGGTTATATTACTTGGAAAAAATTATATCGCTCAAATGGCTACCTCCCGAGTTGATGCATAATTGCGCTCGTTTTACGGCATTTTGAAATGTTGCTCGCAAAACATCTGGCTCCAAATTGGCGTTTTCTTCTTCAATATTAGCTTTCAAGTCTTGCAAGGTTCGTGGTTTGTTGTGGTAAACTCGAGATTTTAAAAAGCCCCAAAGGAAGAAGTCTGATGCTGTTAGATCTGGCGATCTGGACGGCCAGTTCAAATCTCCAAAACGGGAGATCACTCGACCTGGAAATTGGTGTCTCAAAATCTCCATAGTTACCCGAGCTGTGTGAGCGGTTGCTCCGTCCTGTTGAAACCAACAATGATCGAGTGCCAATGCAGCAATTAGCGGCAAAAAAACTCGTTTAGCATCTGCCTATAACGCTCGCCATTTACGGTTATTGCAGCACCATCAGCTTCTTCAAAAAAAAAAAATTAGGACCAATCACATTTTCACTGCAAATGCCGCACCAAACAGTCACTTTGAGGGGATACAATTGATCTTCTTGCATTACATGTGGATTCTCCGTGTCCCAGAAATGCAAATTTTGTTTGTTAACATAACCACTTAAGCGGAAATGGGCTTCATCGCTCATTATGATTTTTGATACGAAGTCATCCTTTTCTTGCAGTTCAACAGAGTTTGGTAGAAAGTTAACCTTGTCCGACGGTCAGCAGGCAGCAATTCGTGAACAGTTTCCACTTTGTAGGGGAACATTTTCAAAGTTTTCACCAAAATCCGTTGCAATGAACGTCTGCTGATACCTAATTGTGTTCATCATCGTTGATGCTTGTTGATTCTCTCAGACGTCGTTGGCAACACGCACTGCGAGGCTGACCACTTCTTGCGACATCTGTAGTGGAGTAATTGAGCTAAAAAAAAAAACATTGATGCTGTGTGTTAACAGATATTGCAAGATCGTCATGTGACTTATCGTTAGATTGAGGCATTCTTGGATATGAATGTGGTTAGTATACTTTCAATATTTGGTTGTCAAAAAAAAATGTTGGAGTTGGGTTTGTATCAAAATTGATTGAAAGAATTGTCCAAGAAATATGACTGCGGTGCTTCAAAATACGTCTTGACTTGTTGCAACTTTGTAACATGGCGCGATTCGTTTGAACAGCGATACGCAATCAAGTTTTGTGTGCGGCTTCAGGAGGCCTTCAAGGATGACTGCATTTCAAGGTCACAGTCCGGGAGAGAGCGGAAGGCATTCAAGGAGAGCCGGAAGGATAGCGCCGATAAACTCTGTTTTGCACGCTCAAAAAAGGCTTTTTGTCGAGGAATCGTCCATTTTGAGTACCGCAGAAAGAAACTACGCAGTGTTTTACCTTTGCAGGTTCTCAAGAGATTGAAACGCAGACTCATGATGTAAAAACTACTATACCGGGTGTGGCACTTAAGACGCCTCGGACCATAGCTCCCTTACGATAAAAGCTATCGAAAAAAATCTAAGAGCAAAGTGGTGCATAATTACCGTCGCTATGTTTCAAAAATATTTCTAATCATCAGTGGCGTGCCGTGCTCCAATGGCGTACCAAACTTGTTTTTTTAAATGGAATGCCCTATTTTTTATTGCAGATTTATAAAGTGCTCGGAGAGTACTTATTTTTTTTATCTAACATGTTATACCCTTCACTTTAGCGGTTTCGCTGTTATAACCCCTTCTTTCAAAATTGCGCCCCATTTTTGAGATTTTTTTGTAGAGAAACTAATTGACGCCGGCGCCTAAATTTTGAATTGAGGTACAGGTTAAGACCTCGTATACCTTCACATAATTTTTTTTCGGGTAATTTATGGAAAAAAATAATTTTTGATTGATCTTCGCATGTTGTCATTTTTTTTCGAAAATTTCAAATGGCACCCCCCTAAAAAAATTACGGCGTTGTACAGCCAAAACTCTAAATTTTTCATTGGTACAAAAAAATTACACATTGCATAACAAAATTTCGGAGAAAAAAGGAATTTCATCGCAAATGTCGGGAAACGTTTTCCGTTCCCAAGTGTGCCATGAGAAAACAAAAGATTGGTAATTGTCAAAGTAAATTATTAGACGCCAGTAGCAGCCATAAGTCATTTTTGATAAACGTTCTAAAAATGCTCCGAACTCAGGAGGAAATGGTTGACATGATATTTATTCTTGGAGAATGTAACAAGAATTGTTTCTTGGCGTCACGAGTGTACGCTGCGAGATATCCGCACAGGGCACATCCAAATGAACGTGCGTTTCAAAAAGTGTTGGAGAGATTTACTACTACGGGAAGTGTGAAACGGCCAAGGAGAGTTAGAAAGAAGGCAGTTTTTACCGAAAATAATGAACTGCAGGTTCTGGAGGCAGTTATTGAAGATCCTCATATCAGTATCCGTGATATTAGTAGGAATCACGATATTTCAACGCGATCCGTACATCGTGTTCTTCAAAAGTACAAATTCCGTCCATTTAAGATTCAACTGCACCAAGAATTGCAACCTCAAGATTTTCATGCGAGGCAAGATTTCTGCATGTGGGCTATCAACAAAATTGAGCAGGAGGAATCATTTTTTATGCGCCTATTATTTTCTGATGAAGCGACGTTCCATAGAAATGGGCATGTCAATCGTCACAACTACCATTATTACGCCGATGAAAACCCACACGCCATGCGAATGATAAACCACCAGCAAAGATGGTCGCTGAATGTTTGGGCAGGCGTACTTGGAGAACACCTTTTGGGTCCTTATTTCATCGAGGGGCAAATGAACGGCAACAGTTATTTGAGGTTCCTTCGCGACGACTTGGATGATCTCTTGGAAAATGTCCCTCTAGCCGCTCTACGACAGATGGTTTTCCAGCACGATGGGGCTCCTGCACATAATAGCCGTGCCGTTCGGGAATTTCTCGATGAAACGTTTCCGGACTCCTGGATTGGTCATGGGGGTCCTGTGAGGTGGCCGCCAAGATCACCAGACCTCACTCCCCTTGACTTCTTTCTTTGGGACCATATCAAAGACGAGGTTTACAGGACGGTACCAACTACTGTCGAGGATATGAGGGAGAGAATCCGCGCGGCTTTCCGCGGTATATCACCAGAAGTCCTTAGGGCAGTGACTAGAGCCTGTGAGTCAAAGTTGCGGTTATGCCTCCAGCAGGAAGGTCGTCATTTCGAACATTTAGTTTAAGTTGTTAAATTTTCTTTATCTGCATTTTTCATATCATGTTGAATAAATAGGTACATACTATTATGTTGACCGTATTTGTGTTTTTGTTTTCCAATGGCACACTTGGGAACGGAAAACGTTTCCCGACATTTGCGATGAAATTCCTTTTTTCTCCGAAATTTTGTTATGCAATGTGTATTTTTTTGTACCAATGAAAAATTTAGAGTTTTGGCTGTATAACGCCGTATTTTTTTAGGGGGGTGCTATTTGAAATTTTCGAAAAAAATGACAACATGCGAAGATCAATCAAAAATTATTTTTTCCATAAATTACCCGAAAAAACAATATGTGAAGGTATACGAGGTCTTAACCTGTACCTCAATTCAAAATTTAGGCGCCGGTGTCAATTAGTTTCTCTACAAAAAAATCTTAAAAATGGGGCGCAATTTTGAAAGAAGGGGTTATAACAGCGAAACCGCTAAAGTGAAGGGTATAACATGTTAGATAAGAAAATAAGTACTCTCGGAGCACTTTCCAAATCTGCAATAAAAAATAGGGCATTCCATTAAAAAAAAACATAAGTTTGGTACGCCACTGGAGTACGGCACGCCACTGATGATTAGAAATATTTTTGAAACATAGCGACGGTAATTATGCACCACTTTGCTCTTAGATTTTTTCGATAGCTTTTATCGTAAGGGAGCTATGGTCCGAGGCGTCTTAAGTGCCACACCCGGTATATAGATGGTATATGGAATTCAATTATGGCTCTAGTTCGCTTAGTGATAAATTTCGTAAAGTTGTCCAAAATCGGTAATTGTGCTAGGAAACATTGATGCTGTGTATTGACTGATATTGCAAGACTTATCGTGTCATTGAAGCATACTTGGGCATGAGTGGGACTAGTATACAATTAATATTGAACATTTGGCTGTCAAAAAAACTGTTAGTGTTAGATCCCACATAATTTAACAAACGACAAAAAAAGCTTAGGTCGAGTGATCAAAAAAAATGTCCAAGAAATATGACTGCGGTGCTTCAAAATACATTTATGATATCGTAACAGGTGACGAGTCATAGATTTATGCGTATGAGCCCGAAAGTAAACAGCAGTCGACTGTATAGGTCTTTCAAGATAAGCCAAATCTAACAAAAGTTGCACGCGTAGCATTTCGAAGTAAATAGCCGCCTGTTTTTTTTTTTCGGAAAAACCTGACTTGTGCAACTGTACCGTTAGTGTCAGGAGTTAATACAGACTATCACTTGTTTGTCATATGTCTTCGGAAAAAAAAAGGGAAACCACCCACCGAAGGCGCATCATTCTCCACCAAGTCAGAGTTTTTACGCACTAGCTCAAACAAGAGACTTTTTAACCCATTAACGCCCAGTGGCATATACATAGATCACTAAATAAAAATTATTGTAAACAATAAACTTATCAACAAAAATAATATTTATGATATTTGTAACAAATATAGTAGTGTTTTTTATTATTATTATTTTTTAGTATTTTTTTAGGCATCTACTTTAGTTCATATTTGAACTATTTTTTTCTTAATTTCCAAAAAAAAATTGCCGTGGGAGTTAATGGGTTAACAACTGATAAAATCAAGCACCCAATGGCTTTTTTTTATTGCAGTAAATCAAATTAAATTACTTTTTTCGACGTCTGAAGAAGCAGTTGATGGCTGTCAAAATGCATGTTTCGGACGTAAATGAAAATGTACTTCTAAATGCAAAACTGGGTTCATCTCCATGGCCAATATTTTGAAAAACAATGATTTACGATCATAAATTTAATTTTTGTTCTCCATTTCTCGTAATATACTCGTATTTGATGTATTATAACAATAAAATGTAATGTTTACTCATTTTAGATAGCATTAAATTTATATTTCGTAAAAATACAAATTCTAGGATATCTAACCGGTTGTTACACTGCTGATAAAAATGCTGTAGTACATGGAATTTAAAATGTTCTAATTGAATATATTTGCGATGAAGTTTTCTAGATAAACGCATTCTTATCGCGTATATGTGGGTGGTAGCGTGCCGTTTACGATTACATTCAGTGAATCAAAATTGTCGGCCGTCGACGGTAAGTTGCGCGCCAGGGCGCCGCGACGCTCCCATTCGAAAATCCCGCTGCCGGGCGTCATGCGCCGCGACGTCCTGCATTATATATCGAACGGCGGCCAGTCTCACCAGTATCCTTTCAGATGATCCATCTGGGACGTATCAGGACATGTACGTCATAAAATATTACAATTCGATAATAAAATTCGTGCTGAAGATGCGGTGACACTGGCCCCACCAGGAGACACTAACTGACGGGTGCACCTCCAGGTAAACAAACATACCCACCACTAGCAACACCACCACAATCAACGACATGGTTTTGTTTTCGTTATGAATTTTTAATCCCATTACACAGTTCATTTTATTACACTCGTGTTTTTATTACCAGAATTAAAGTTTTGCGACAGTGGCCACCTCCAGATTAACATAATGTTTTACTCGTGTTGTGATTGTTGAAAAGAAAATTTATGTTCAAGGTATTAAATTCATTTCGGTGTGCGCATTCAAGCGTGTTTAGTGCTCAGGAATTGCTCGCAGGGGTAACATTCCTCCGTTAGGGGGACGTTAATTAATTTCACATACTGTAGCAAACTATCGGTGATTATTGCAAGTAATAATCTTTAAATAAACAATAAACTCACGATTTGAGAATCTCAAATCATATCTTCGATTTAATCATTTTTTATCAGTATTTTCAAAATTTAATTTATCATCATTTATTACAAAATTCTTTACATAGTAATAATTTATATATACATAATTAATATTACTTTCTTTGTGATAACAATAAAATAATCTTTCTTTTTTAATCAAAAATAATTTAAATACTTTAAATGTTTAAAAAATGCCTTACGTGATAATACTATGAGTTATATTATTTAGTTGGACACTTTATGTAAGTAATATATTTTTTAAATTTGAAATGAAAATTGTGAATTAGTGTAACATTAATGTTTTAACATGCAACTCTTATTGTTTTTGTATTGTTTTCAATATATTTATTGTTTCTATTTTTATTTCTAATTAAATATATACTTCGAAGTACGTCGAAACACGTCTCTATAGATGTTTACAAACATTAATTGTTACATTATTTAATTTTTCCTTATTTATTATAATTAAATCACCATAATTATTAATTTATTTTTTAAAATTCTTTTCACGATAAATTTTCTAGAAAAAAACTATTCAATGTGAATTAAAATATTTGTGGTGTTTACTCGACATAAATAAATACATTAAAAAAGTCCGAAGATAATAAGCACAGTTACAACAGATATAAATTTCAGTGTAATAGTAATAATAATAATAATTTTCGTGTTTTTCTAATTATTAGTTAATTTTCTACAACGTAATTCACTTTAATATATTTTTATCATAGTAATATAGTTTAAAAACAACCAATTAACTCATGACTACGTTTTTACTTTAATAATTATTAATAACTCAAATAATAATAATAAAGAACAGTTGGAAATTAATTCCTTAACAATTGACTAAATTGAAGCCGTTGTTTAATTTAAGAGTTTTATTTTTTAACCAGTAACAGCAGTTAAAATTTAGATGGAGGGTGTAAGATCACTAATTTAAAATTATGTTTTATAGTTACAGGAATTGTTTTAATAATTTTAACAAATTTGTTTACAGAAAATCTCTTACTGTTTAGAATTTATCAAATTTTTGTTACTACTCCCATTGTTGTTACTGATTTTTAACAAAAATTAAAACAGTGCTAACAATAATTAATAATTAAAAATTCTAGAAATATGATTGATGCTGAATTCAAATATTATTTCTGATTTCCCTATTAAGTTGAAGTTGATTTTTTGTATAACTTTTAACAAAATCATCATACTCATTGTGACTTAACTAGGAAGTAGTAGATACTGATTTTTTGGCATATTTTGTATCTGAAACATTTCTTATCTTGGTTCAACAGTAGTCAAATAGCATATTTTATACACTATTCATGTTGTTTTTGCATAATGAGAGGCCATGAAAATTTAGCATTTATGTTGGCACTAAAACTGTCTGCTGAATTTGGTGATATTTTTCTATAAGTTTGAGGTTACAAGTAGTGTCAACATTTTGTGCGTTGTTGTCAGTTTTACTAGGTTCCAGCAGAAAAATAGTCACAATTAAACACAAGCCATGTTACTTTTAAATTCATTATATTATTAATTAATTAATTATTAAAACTATTTTTCGAATTTCAGTAGGTAAAGAAAAAATATATTAAGAAGTTTACTTCTAAAATGTGCAAGTTTATAATTTTCTTGACTAAAAGAACTTAATCGTAATGGCGACTCCAGATAGTTTATGTGCGGCCAGATCACCCAATTCTCAGTACATTTCTGATTTTAACCAAAATATTCCTAAAACAAAATTTTATAAAAATTCTTGTACCTACTTATTTTAATAACTTTACCTTACTTTTTGCGAACTTTTGTTCCAAATTTTTACACACCTATCCTTGACAAAAAAGAAGAAAACTATTCAGCTTCCATAATTTCATTCGAAAATTCTAAATCATTATTTGTATCAAAATCCCAATCAGAGTCCGAGTCCGATTCTCCTAATGTAATTATTAAAGGGGGAATCAAATGAAAGATTTCCCATTAATTTCGCCCAATCTTCCGAAATAAGTTGTTCACAATGTCTACAAAAATGTTTCCACATTTCAGGAGTGCATTTCGAAATAGACTCAAGCCATAAAATCGCTGCTCTGTCTTTAGACGATGGTCGCGAATTTATGTGCTTGTTATAATAGGTTTTACAAAATGCCCATGCCATTTCAATTGGATTGTATTGACAATGATATGGGGGTAATCTAAGAACCTCATGTCCATGTTCTCTCAATGTCTCATCTGTTACATATCGTCGATTACTAATAATTTTTAAAAAGCTTTGATCAAATTCCATAGTTGCTTTTTCGAAAAGTTATCCTTCATTTCTACGTTGTGCTTAATCAGCCATTCCTGCATTCGAGTATTTTTAGATGAAAATGTAGGTGGTTTGTCCAGCTGCACCGAATGATAGGGCGCATTGTCAAAAATCACTACACATTTTTATCTAACTTTGTCAAAGCAGGAAAAAGCTGATTATTTAGCCAATTTTGAAAGTTTCCATCCATTGTTTTATGATAATCCCTATCATTATTTTTTTAATTTAACAATAAATCACATCCCTTCAAAAAACCTAAATGACATCCTGCGTGTAAAATTGTAAACCTTGACCCTTCACTTTCAATTTTGCGTGGATTACTTTTCAAATCTGAATCGTGTACACAACGACGAATTGCCGACCCATATCTCGCCTTGTAAAACTTCAAAAGTAGTCAGAGAGATTATTATAACTGCACTTGCTTCAATACTTTTTTTATTATAGAAATTTGTTCATGAATTTCTCATTTTGTTCTAGTAAATATCTAAGAAGTGAAGTTTTAAGGAAATTTTACTTACAATAGTGGTACTGATACTGATTTTGAATTCGCTATTTGACAGTAGACAAACAGTATTTTTTAATTCAACTTGCTTTAGTAACTTTTTCCAATGTTGAAATTTTCTTATGAAATCTTTCATCATTTTCAAGCATTTTTTACTGGAAATTTCCTTCTTGGCCAGACAGTATATTATAAGTACCTTCACATTGGTATATTAATTTTATTGTAAAAATGTGTTCGTGAAAACTACTATTGTATCAAAGTGAGTGTCTAAGAAATGAGTTTTTAAGTACACACTACATCCATTATGAAAATTCTTATCATATGTAAATGAAAGTCCAAGAAGTGAATTTTTAAGTTATTTCCAATAGTGGCAGATATTGGGCAGATATTGAGCATACTTAATATTTGAAACATATCTTTTCTACTTTGTTTGCATATTTGGGACTTTATTTAGTGACTATAGTTTCGACAATATCAACTTCTAGTTTCTAGAAATGACAAGTTGATATTGTCGAAACTATAGTCACTAAAAAAAGTCAGTGTTATACAAACAAAGTAAAAAAGTGTTTTATTTGTTAATTATGATGTATAATGAAGTAAAAGCCTTTACCGTTAACAATTTCTTTTCCTTGTCCAACAGTCAAGTACTATTGTCTAGGTTAATTTTTTTCTTGATATCTTTTTTCATTTTAGGTAGATATTTATTTTTAGTCATATATTCTAATTTCATTCGCCTTAATAATTTTTTTCATTGTAATTTAATTGAAATTTGCTCATGGAATTTTCATCGTGTCAAATAAAGAGACCAAGTGACTTTTTAATGGCATGTTACAACCTTCCAATAGTGGTAGATACTGATTTTTTGGCATATTTTGCGTTTGGAATATTTCTCTTCTTGTCTTACCAATAATCGCATATTATTTTGTAATTACAATTGCCTTGGGACCTTTTTTCATCGTAAAATTTACTCCTGTAAACTCTTATCGTTTCCAAAAAAATATATTTTTAATAAAACGTTACATTCAAGAGTGGCAGAAAAGGAGTTTTGGACATTAATAGTATTTAAAAATATATCCTTTCTTCACAGTTTTTAGGACATATTTTGAATCTAAAATATTTCTTGCCTTAGTCCAACAGTAGTTAGATATAGTCTTATAAATGCACTTGCTTCAGTACTTTTCTTGATAGAAAATTTTACGTCCAATAGTGGTAGATACTTATTTTGAGTTTAATACCAGTCAAATAGTGTGTTCTAATTAATCCAGCCTTGGTACCTTTTCCACTGTAGAGAGTTCTATAAACGAATAACATGTTACATCCAGTAATGATAGATATTGATTTTTGGGCATTATTTATAGTGGACTTGTCAGACATTACTATATCAGTAAATTTTCTTTGGTTTATATTTTTATTGTAGAAATTTGCTCATGAACACTCCTAATGAATTTAAGCCCAAGAAATAAATGAAATACATTTTAAAGGACATATTAACACATTACTTAATTAATCTCTGGTCTAACTAAGAAAAGAAACTCTACTTTAGTCATCAACATATTCTCCTTCAAGAGTGATACATTCATTCCAACGCTTCTTTAACTTTTCGATGCCTCAGTTTTAATAATAATAATAATGATAATAATAGACTTTATTCTCTCTCTTGTTACATGTATCTACAATGGGACATACAAAATGAATTATTGAAAATCTTAAGGTGGGATTCAGCATTGGGTAATAATCCTGCTGTTCTACCATCCAAACCTTCAATATATGAACAAAGTCAAAAAACAATGAAGTTATAATAACAAATATTTTTACAGAAAAACTTGGTGCCAAAAATGCATAATGCAACCTCTTCATCATTTGAGCCAAATTTCTTTCCCTGAAGTCTGTTTTTCATGTCTGCAAAAAGCGAATAGTCACTGGGGAAATTTAGGCGTTGTTTTGGTGAAGCAGCACTTTTTTCTTTTGCATTTGGGGTCGCTTTTTCTTGATTTCTGCACTCAATCGATCCAATAACAACATGTAATATTTACTATTGCTAGTTTTGCCTTCCTCGAGATAGTCGATGAACAAAATTCCATGCGCGTCCCTAAATACAGATGCCATAATCTTGCCAGCCGAATTTTGAGTTTTTTGGTCACTTTGGATGACTTTCACTGGCCTCTATGTACTCAACTGACTTTTTGATTCAGAAGTGTAGTGATAGATCCATATTTTATCCATTGTCACATACCGACGCAACAAATCCTTTTTATTTCGCATGAATAGCTCCAAACAGCGCTATGAATCATCGATGCGTTGTTGTTTCTGGCCCCATATGAGGAAACGCGGTATCTTTGAAAGCAACTTGAACATGCCTAAATTTTCATCTAAAATTGTAATCTCACAGAACTTCATTTTACGATCTTTTAAAACCTTTTTGTGGATATTTTTTATGTTTTCCGGAAGAACTACCAATTTTGGGCAACCAGAGCGTTCAGCATCATCAGTGCCCATAATGTTTATCAAGCCACTATTTGCTTGGCTCCAACAGAATTTTCCCCATCAAAAAACCAGTAGAAATTATTTTCTATCCATTATCTTGAAAATTACAAAACTTTGGTGACTAAAATGACTGTAACTTCTAAACTAACGGCCACAATCCCATGAAACTTCGATACGTACTGTTTGAAGGTTATTACTCCCCAGAAATCACGTTAGTCTGTCAACAATGTTTCTTTATATGTGTCAGACCGGGGACTTATAGAGTGATGTGTTAAATCTGTTATCTGTTTTATACTGATTTTTGGTCATATATTATATTATAGAAATTTACTAATGAAAACTCTCATAATACCCAAGGAGTTAAAAAAGGGTAGTAAATATTGACTTGGGCAAACATGTCTTTTCTTCGTGCAACAGAAGTCATATAGTACGAGTATTGTGTAATTACATTGACATGGATAACTTTTTAATTGATAGCTCTTTTTCATTCTATTCTCATATTTTTTTGTGTCTAAAACATTTCTATTTGTGTGAGTGAATGAAAAGCTCTTACACTGTTTTTAATTTCGGCTATTGACTATTGATGAACTATAGTTTTATAACTTAGAATTTTCACTTCTATACTGAATAGTTATAGAGGGGATTTGTAATTGAACTTGAAAAAAATGTCATCTGCCTGATGAAGTCACTGTCTGGTAAAACAATTGTTGCATGTTGTTTAATTACCAACCAAAGCTTTTCAATTACTACATACATATAATGGAATTTCGTTAAGTAGCAGCCTCCTCAATCCGATATTTCTATCAGCAGTTAGACAATATACTGTAATTCAATTTGCCTTGGTACTTTTTTTCATTGTGGAAATTTGCTTATCCTCATGAATACTTTCATAAATACTTTTTTATAAAATTCGCATTCAAAATATTTCTCTTCTTGGTCCACCAGTAATCGGGCAGCATATTACAACTGTATCTATTTTTGTACCTACTTTATTGTAGAAATTTTCTAATGAAAACTTTCACCGCGTCGAAGTGAAAATCCAAGAAGTAAACCTTTAAAGAATTTTTTCATCCAATAGTGGTAGATACTGACTTTTAAATTTAAAACTTCTCTTATTTATTCAACGGTATATTCTAATTCAGTTTACCTTTATCCGATTTTACTGTAGAAATTTGTTCCCTTGATAGTTTATTTTTTGCACTGAAAATTTATCTTCTTGATCAGAAAGTATTGTATTGCCTTCGTATATATTTTTTCATTGTAGAAATGTGCCTATGAAAACTTCATACATATCTATGTCTAAAAATTGAATTTTTAAGAATATGTTACATCCAATAGTAGTAGTAACCGGTTGTTTTGTCATTTTTGCATTTAAAACATTTCTCTTCTTTGTCCAAAAATCGTATCTGAGTGAGAAGTCAAAAAATTGTTTTTAAGGACATGTTACATCCATGAATGGTGTAAAAATTGATTCCTGAGCACTTTTTGCACTGAAAATGTTCCTTCTTTGTTAGATATTTGCCTTGGTATATTTTTTGTTGTATATATTTGTTCATGAAAACTCTCATCGTATCAAAGGGAAAGTCTAAGAAATGAATAAGAACATATTACATCGAGTAGTGGTAGATATGGATTTTTGGGCATATTTTGTACTAGATATTTCATTTCTTGGCCAGACATTATACCATAACTACATTTGCCTCGATATATATTTTTTATTGTAGAAATTTGCTCATGAAAACTCCCATCGTATCCAAGTGAGAGTCCAAAAAAATATTTTTTAAGGACATATTACATTTATTAGTGATATATACTGTTTTTTGAATATATTCCTCTTTTTGGTACAACAATAGTCAGATATTAGTTTCTAATTACACTTTCATTAGTATCATTTTGCAAGTTTTCTCATTAAGACTTTCGCTCTATGCAAGTCAAGGTTCAAAAGCGTTTTTAAGGACATGTTAGAACTAAAACATTTATGAATATTTAAGTCGAGAAAATAATTCGGAACACTCCATTAGTTTGATTGGACTGAATATTGAAGTCCACCTGCGATTCCTGTGCTCAAAATTATGTGTACTTTTTTATGTATGTGTCTATCAATCCAAAGTATCATAATAAATCATTATAGATAAATAAATAGATGCATTAGATATTAATTTTGGGCATATTTTATATGTTTTAACAGTAGTCATAGTATTTTCTAATCACACTTGCCTCAGTATCTTTATTCATTGGATAGAATTCAAATTTCCTCTCTTAGATTTGTTACTAATGATGCATGGTGATCTAAATCCAATTGCAAATATGGCTTTAAAGATTTTGCGTTTGAATGTCCAGTTATCTTTATTATTTGTTGATCACTTACTCCACTTTTAACTAATTCGGATACGCTACTAGCACGATTTGAATGGTTAGTAATCTTTTTAGATTGAACATCAAGCCCAATTTTCTCAGCAGATGATCTGGTCCATTTGGAAATCTCATTAATTCCTACTGGTGTATTCTTGTACAAACCTTTTCCATTAGTATTGTTCCAGAATGGATTAGGTGTCAAAAACATACGATCTATTGTTATATTCCCATTGCGTTTATTCAACAGTTTCCTCAGCACTTACTATCGGTACATTTTTTTTCACCTCCTTGAGCAGTTTTTGAAAATATTGGATTATATTCTATCCTTTCAGTCAATCGTCCATCGTTATATATCTCATTTTTGAAATAGTATGTTTGACACTTAACACCTTCTCCACCTCTCCACGCCAACTCAAATGATGCTACATCAAAAAATTTCATTTGGAGACCATCCGGTGTCTCTTCCTCCAATATTCTTATCATTCTCCAAATTTCTTCTTTTGTTACTGCTGATGAACTTTGTTTTCTCTTTTCGCAGTGTTTTTGTAATTGTTTCGTTTGGCATTTTTCGCCTCGCGTGCGCTTCGGAATATTAAATCCGAAAAAGGATCAAATGAAATATTGAATTGTTTGAAGTAATATTCCTGTATCATTTTCCACATTGTTTTTACTACATATTCTTTATAATCCTTACCACTTACTCTTTTCATATTGAATGCCCAGTCTTCTAAAATATCAGCAATTTTTTTGAATGGCGTCTACGCGTCTAGGTTATACGATTTTTCGCAACAAAAATGTTGAAACTGTTTCCAAAACAAATTTTTCGTTTTAGTAGTGTTCTTGTGGATACTATTTATCACTGCACGTTTGGTATCGATGGATGATTTACCCCCGAAACGAGTTTGATTCATGATTATTTTTATACATGAGTTGAATTATCGGTAGTAATATACCAAGATCGAGGTTAATTATCAAAAAATATTTTTTGAGTACCTTGTTACCGAGTAATTGAGCGAGACAATAACATTTGTTGTCTGTAATCAGTTGACAACAAATGTTATGCCGAGCTGAATTACTAAACGGTAATAGGTACGAAAGAAACTATTTTTTGATAATTTATTCAAGCTCGCGCTGTATTTGGATAGATAATTTACCAAATGAGATAATAATAATGAACAGGAAAAATTATGGTTTATTAAATGTGGAACATTTCGGGTTGGTACAATAGTAATTGTAAAAATTGCAATTATTGTATTGATGCGACGGGCCCAGATTAGGATTGGTGTTGACAGTGACAGTTGGGTTTGGAGAGCTAGATATTGGTTTCGTTTCAATAGAATTTGCGTTTTTTGCACTAGAATGTTTTTGTCTCATAGCACTTATTATATTTATATGGTGCGCACTATATCCAGTTTAAGATAAGGTTTTAAAGATGCGGCTTTGTTATGTCCTGTAACTTTTATCAACTGCTCTTCTGGAACACCACTTCTGGCTAAATCATTTACCGCCGACACTCGGTGTGAATGATTAGTTATCTTCTGTCGTTTTGTATTAAAACCAATGGATTCCGCTGCCTGTTTGGTTCATTTGGAGATCTGGTTTGCTCCGACTGGCATGTTCTTAAACCAACCTTTCGAATTTTGATTTTGCCAAAAGGGATTTGGCGTAAGAAACATCCGGTCCGATGTAAAATGAGGAGGTATTTTTTCTATAATTTTTTTGTAAAGCCTAACTGGACATCTATCAGGAAGTTTTTCATTTTTTATAAGCCATTTGTTTTCACAACATTTTTTATCCCCTCCTTGTGTGGTTTTGCCAAAAATAGGATTATAGATCACTCGCCCTGTGAGTGACCCATCGTTGTTTCTTTCTTCTTGAAAGAAATTGCGTAAACATTTAGCCGCCTCCCCGCCTCTCCATGACAAATCGTACAAAGCTATGAGAAAAAAACTTTTTCTGCAAACCTTCTGATGAATTCTCGTCACAGTTATCCATCATTTGTGGGTGTTCATTATTTGTAAGAGAACATGAACTGCGTCTCTTTTCATCTTCAACCTTTTGCAGTAGTTTTCTTTTGCAATTTTTTGAATTTCTAGCTGTTTTAAATTCAATATCTTTAAAAATATCAAAACTACGGTGATGTTCTTTATAATATTTTTCTTGTAAAATTTTGGCAGTAACGTTCCATATTGTTTTCACCGTATACTCCTTATACTCACTGCCGTTCGTTTTTCTCATATTGCTTGCCCAATCTTTGAGTACACCGGCAAGCTGTACAAGCGACGTATTTGCGTCCAGAATATAATTTCTTTCTTGGCAAAATGCGTCAAACATCTTGGTGACATATTTTCTATTATAAATCGTATTTGTTGACCGTCGGACGTTTTGTACTCAAAACGCGACATATTTAATTCAACAACTTAATGTCAGTGTCATAATGTAATGACCATAATGTTATTATAATTTTAAAAGCTACTCGCCTAATTACGTTTTTTTTATTATCGAATCTAACCTGATGACAATGCAAAACATTGTTGTAAAGTCAAGCTACCCCATTAATTATCGTTTTTCTGTCATCGTTCCTATTATTATGTGGTAAATTATCGTATAAAAGCATCTGATTATTTTGATTCAGCATAACCAAATTGGGTTAATTTTAATTTCAATTTTAAAATGTGGCTATCACAATAAACCAAATGGTGATTGATTGAAATTTGCAAAAAAAAAACATTCTTGGCGGCTTTCTGTAGTGGATTTAACAAAACTCATCATTAATGAACGCATTTGTGGTACTTTTTGCTTATCATCGCTGACAAGAAATTACATTTTTAAAAATCTCTACTTTACGAAAATATTCTGAGTACATATTTAGATTTTAAAAAATGTACTATATTCCCTAGTCATTTTAATAAGAACTTTTGTGCATAGTGAAATATTTTTTTCACTTTTTTCAGTCGAGTTTTGTCACGTTTCTTACTATTTGTTACATAATAATAATAATAATAATAATAATTTTTATTTTCCTTATAACAGAATACAAATTTCCAAATATAGATTAATGCAAACAAACATAAAAGTAAGACACATTCTATTACAGAAAAAAAGATGTAATTCAGATGTGTACCAAGGTACACCCTGATCTTCCAATACACCTTACATACTAACATTAATACATGAAACTAAAATTAAATGATTGAGTTAAATTACATTTTGTAAATCAATGGTGCAGTTCTCTATAACCAAAATATCAAGAACACTGTTTGGTAAATAGCATTGAAGATATAATTTGTTTAAATTTCAATTTTGAATCGATGTCATTGCAGGAGTGGGCAATATTATTTAAAGCATTGACTATTGTATAGTGAAACGATCTTTCAAATAGGCTAGTTTTATGTGTTGGTGGTGATAATCGGCCACGGCTTCTTATATTAATATTATGCACATCACTTCTGAATGAGGTAAGCAGGCGTTTTAAATTTAATAATACTATAGAATAAACAATAGGATTGCAATATGCGGCGGTTTTCCATGTTCAACCACTTTAAATCTACAAGCTTATGACTAATGTGATCTCGTTTACTCATCCCAAAAATTAATCTTAAACAAAAATTTTGAATTCTCTGAATTCGCAATTTAGTTGATTGGTCTAAACATTGATGTACTAATTGTGAGCAATATGTAAACTGCGATAATACTGTTGCTTCGCATACTAAAATTTTAGTTTTCTTGTTTAACAATTCACGATTATGATATATAATTCTGAGGTTGCTAAAAACAACATTAATACATTTTGATATAAAATCGCGATACCTGAATGTATTATCCAAGGTAACTCCTAAATTTTTTGCGCTGCTATTAAAAGGAATGGCCTCGTTGTTTATATAAGGTTTAAAATTATCAATTAACTCATTTTCAACACATTTTCTTTTTTTCCCAAACAAAAGATACATCGATTTTGATAGATTTAAGATAAGACTGTGAGAGATAGACACATCATAGTGCTTTTAGGTCTTGATTTAATCTTGTTAATGCTACATCATAATTATCAGGGGAGAATGATATATATATACTTGTGTGTCGTCGGCGTACATATGATACTTACAATGTAATAAACTGTCTACAATATTTGAGGTATAAATAGTATACAATATAGGCCCTAAAATTGATCCCTGAGGAACACCAGAGGATATACGTTGAAAATCTGAAACACCGGATTCTTATTTCACTGCTTGATAACGATCTGTTAAGTAATTTCTTAGTAGATCTATTACCGATTGGTCGAAACCCACATATTTAAGAATGGAAAGCAAGATTTCGTGATTTAGCCCTGCTATAATCGGGGAGTACTAATGCAGTTATTCGACCCCTATCACATTCCTGAAGAATGTCATCGGTAACTTTTAAAAGTGCAGTGGTACAACTATTATAACCTTCTCTAAATCCCAATTGTAATTTAGGAAGAATTTCATATTCTGATAGGTTGTTTGATTTGGTTACTCATTATTATTTCCAAAATCTTTGATAGTAAAGGCAATATGCTTATGGGTCTCAGATGTTTTAATTCCGTGGGGTTTTGTATTTTAGACAAAGGCAATATTAGAGCCAGCTTCCATGCATTGGGAAAGATACTTTCTAAAAGACAACTATTTATAATGTTTGTGACAAAGGGAAGTATATGCGGCCATATAAGTTTAATATTTAGACCATCATGACCACAAGCATTAGATTCAATTTTATTCACTCTATAAACATCATCTAAACTAACAAGTTTAAAGACAAATTTAGTAGAAAAATCACATTTTAAGTTATTTAGGTAGCCATCTTTTATTATGCTATAATCGGCATTAAGTTTGGGTATCGAATGAATAAAATAATTATTAATATCGTTTGCAGTACCTAGTTCTGAAGGAATGTAATTAGATTTATTGGAATTATTTAACATTAATTTTTTTAAGTTCTTTCCACATACATTTTGATGACGAATTATTTAGTTTCCATTGTATATAAGCACTTTTTTCATTTTTTATAGCTAAGTTAGTGTAATTCCGAAGACTTTTGTAATAATTCCAGACGTATGGACAATTCGTTTTACGAAATTTAGCCTTTGCTTTATTTCTCAATGATATTAAAAATTTAATATTATCCGTGAACCAAACAGGATTTACTTTCTTTACCTTTATAGTTTTAACCGGAGCTAACTTATCAAATATACCCAGTATGGAATTATTAAGCTACTCAACTTTATCATTAATGTTATTTAGATAGTACAATTCAGATAGGGGACAGGCAGCTAGTTCGGAGTTTAAATTATCATAGCAGATTTGTTTAATATCGCGATAGGTTATAAAAGTGGGTGATGTTGAAGGAATATCGTCTTGGACTTCTACGTAAACTAGATCGTGACCAGAAAAGTCGATATCAATTACACCTGTATTGTAAATATAAATGTTGTTTGTAATGCAAATTAGATCAATAATTGAAGCTGAAGTAAGCGTAATTCTAGTAGGAAGTGTAACAATTTGTTTCATATTTATTGTGTTAATAATTGAATTAAAATAAGAGGTTTTGCAATCGCCCGGTTTTCCGAAGTCTATATTAAAATCTCCTAAACAGATTATTTTTTCACAAGATACAAGTGCATTATCGATAGACTCCTCCAACAAATTTAAAAAATATTTGTAATTTATGGATTCAGGTCTATATAACACTCCTATTGCTATACTATTAAAAGATTGTTCAATTGAACAATTGCTATTTATAATATTATACTTAAGATTTGAACGTATATATATGCACACGCCACCAGCCCTGTGTGGCCGATCACGACGAACCACATTATACCCTATAATATTTATCAAATCATTATTAATATTATCGGAAAGCCAGGTTTCACTCACTGCTAGAACGACGAAATCGAAATTAATAACAATTTGTCTAACACAGTTGATTTTTGGTAGTAGAGAGCGCATATTTATGTGTCCAAGTTTCATTATTATATAATATGAAAGAAAATGATAGTAATTTATTAACTTAACTAACACTATAAAAAATATAAATATTTAATGTAAATAAATAAATAAATGATCCGTACAAATTAAATATTTCATGTAGTGACTCCGTTACACAATTAAAATAATATAAAATTAATTTAATAATATACAAATAAAAAAGCCACTGAGGTTATAATAATTATATTATGACAAATAAATTTAACGTTAATTAACAAGATTTATGTTTTTATATAATCGTTCTACTCCTTTTAGAAATTATAATAAATAGCAAATTATTTTTTAATCTGTAACCTATGATTTGTTATTTGCTATATTAATGAAAACACACTTTTAACTTTGTTTGTATATCACTTTTTATATAACTTTAAAGTGTTATACAAACAGAGTTAAAAGTGTGTTTTCATTAATATAGCAAATAACAAATCATAGGTCCTTATTTATAATTGATATGTATAATGATGTAGAAACCTCAAAAATTAACAATATTATTTGCTATATTGATTATGAAAACTGATTGCCTATTATCTGCCTAATTTCACCTGCCAACTGTTATCTTTCATCTCTCACTCGCTAATTCACAAAGTTATCAGCGCACTAGCTCACTAACTCACTCATTCACTGGCTAAGTAACTCAACAACTCACTCACTCACAAAACTGATTCATTCACGGATTCACTAATTCACAAACTTATGGACTCTCAAGAATTATGTTGTTATCCATAAGACATCATTATTTCGTTTTATAAATTCTTGAATTTTGGAGGAGTTACATTTTCGATTTTTAAATTTTAAAAAAACACTTAACTTTTTTATACCATATATTTTTTTATTTCAATTACAAGGTAATCATTACCAAACTGTACTTAAATTAACAATAGTACATTATGTATATACTAAATCTAAAAGGCTTCAAATAAACGGGTGTACAACAGGTCAACCTGGTCGTTACACAAAAAAAAAAATAATCCGGTAATTACCTTGTAATTGAAACTAGTCACTAGAAATAAAAAATGTAAGTGGTATAAAAAAGTTGAGTGTTTTCTTTATTTTAAAATCATTTCATAAATGTTTTAAAATCTCAAAACATTTAATTTCAATTATTTCTCGAAAATTTAAAAGATTATTGAAAAATCCAATAAGGAAAGTTGTTTAGATAACCACAATAAGATAAATGTTGATGCCTCAAATAAATTGTATTCCGAAAATTTAAGATTTACGAATATAATGTAGCAATATTAAAATAAAAAAATAATGTTTAAAAAATTATAATTTTGAAAATTTTATAAGTACTACTATAAGTACTATTAAAAAAGACACGATAAAATATAAAATTTCATTTGAGAAAATACATATCTATGAATTTATAAATGAGAGGTATATAAAAATGAAATAGAACAACTTGATAAAGCAGGTATATAAACATTAAAAAAACTATTTTAACTTATCATAATCCATTAAACCCTGATAAATTAATAACATGTAGTGAAACATTTTTGTATTAATTATAAATACTAAGTATTTAAATTGACAACATAATTAATAATTAAAAATCGTATTGTAGAAAATTTTTACAAAAATTCAAAATTCAAAATTTCAAATGTCACTAAAAATCCTATAACGATGTTTCTAGTTCATGTGATAATAAAAACGGAAAGTAGTGGGTGATTATATCGCAATCAAGGTTGTCGAACTTCTATGTAATAGTTTAGTGAAATAAGCTATTTTTATATGCTTTTTATCATTGCACAAAAAATAATTATCGTATTTATTTATTTATAATACATGGTGACTGACGAAAAACCTTTGGTGCTGTATCTCGCTTATTTTTGATCCGATTTGAATAAATAAAACATCAAATTAAATGATTTTTAAAAGACTTTAATATGAACTGTACTGATATTTTTTCTTGCATCCAGTTTTTGACAAAAGACGATCAACTTTTTTTTTTCAAATTGCACTGTATATATATTTTGTACTGATCCGCAAGAAGATTTTTTTCTGAATCTAAATTTGTAAACGATTTTATCCATTCATCAAACCAAAGTCGAGAAATTGAGGATTAAAAAAAAATTAAAAATCAAATACCCATAGTAAACAATATACAGAGCCTATTCCAAATGTCAAAACAGACAGTGTCAGTCATTGGTACAATACTGCAATGATTTTTAATAATTTCATAATAAAAATGTTGCAAGATTTCAAAAACTGAAAAACGATTTCTGTAGAAGCACAAAATTCTAGTACAGTGTTTGAAATATTGCAACATTATATTAATGAAATAATTAAAAATCGTTGCAGTATTGTATCAATGGCTGTCACTGTCACTTTTGACATTTAAAATAGGGTCTGTATATTGTTTACAATGGATACTTGACTTTTTTTAATCTTCAATTTCTCGACTTAAGTTTGATGTATGGATAAATTTGTCTACAATTTTATATTCAGAAAAAACATCTCCTTGCGAATCAATAAAAATATATATACAGTGCAATTTAAAAAAAAAATGTTGATCGTATTTTGTCAAAAACTGGATGCGAGAAAAAATAACAGTTCAGATCTTATTAAAGTCTTTTAAAAATGGTTTAATTTGATGTTTTATTTATTAAAATCGGATAAAAAATAAGCGAGATACAGCACCAAAGGTTTTTCGTCAGTCACCCTGTATACATACATATTATAATGATGTGAGGGCGAAGTTTAGCCATTATGGCAACTCTTACACTTAACCCATAACAATAAAAATTAGTAATAACGAATATAATAATTAAAATAAATTACATAATTAATAATATTTGAGTTTAATTCTAAAATATATAAATATTGCGAATGAAAATTACGCTATATATAAAAGTAAGATAAACTTATCCTAGTTATATGATTGGAACATAATTATTTTTAAATAAAAGTAATAATTAGAATTAATTATTCTGATAGTTTTTGCACCGTAGTTTTACATTATTAAAATGTAAAAACTGCAAAAACCAGCTTACAGTTAAAACAACTACTCTCGTACTAAAGCACCCCCAGGTATTGAATTACATAACTGTTAGTTGTCGTTACATGTCTGAAATTACATTCAGCACTATGTATCAATTTATGTGGTGTCGCTATTTCCCAGCCACGTCAGGGAATTGTTATATAAATAATTAATTGTTTTTATTTATTTCTTAAAAGCAGTAGCAGCTAGGTTAGATAATATTTTTTGTAAAATTTGACACATAGGTAGCTAAAGGTTTTTTGTATATAATGTTTTATGGTGCTTAGGAATATGCAGTTTCATACCACCCGTAATATTAATGGAGTGAAAATATTTTTTCCATCTCATTTTATCAAATAAATAGTTTGGTGCACGAATATTTATAATTTTATGAAGGGGAAACAAGAAATTGTAACTGCCACTGTTGATCCATACGCAGCTATTTTAGATCTTTATTTTTTTAACTTAGTTGACCATATTTTTTAGGCCGTAGATAATTCTACAACAAGAATTTTGTACTAGTTAATACGTTGCTTATTGTTTGAATTTAAGAAGAGATAGTATACTAACCAGCAATAATAAAATGTAGGTAACATAATTACTTCACACAATTTTTCCGTGTTTTAAAATTAAGGTTGTTTTTATTGCAAAACCTTAATTTTAATTTAAAATAAAACTTGAAGCAATTTATTGATATGTTTGCTAAACGTCAATTGATTATCTATAACTAACCCAAGGTTTTTGAAACTTATTACAATTGGGTTCTGCTCGTTGTCAATGATTAGATTTAGTATGTCTGAAATAGCTTTCGCAGAGCTTTTATTCGAGAATAGAAGTGCTATTGATTTAATTGCATTTAGTTTTAAATTGTCCTTGTTGGCATATTTAGCCACACATTTAAGATCCTTATTTATAAAATCTATAGCATGCATTTTGTCAGAATTATCGAAATTATAAATAAGCTGGGTAATATCTACGTAGCATAATATCGAACAGTACTTGATATTTTTTATGTCCATTGTATATACAGGGTTATTCACGCTATACGGCACGGAATATTGTGGCCAAAGTCACGTAGACTTTCAAAAAGTTTCACTTTGGTGATATATGGGGGTCTATTAGGGCTACTTTTTAAAATTACTTTCATAATATACAGGGTGTCCCAAAAACCCTAAAAGTATCAAAGTTGTGTTTTTTTTAATGAAACACCCTGTATTTTATTGCATTTTTGGATACTTCGATCAAAATAAGTGTGTGTTTTAATAAGGTTTTTATTACCTAAACCTTAAGGTTTTTGAAACAATTTGAATATTGTAAAAATTTAACCTAATTTTCATGTTTCAAATACTTTAAAAGTAATTAAGTTATGCATACCAAATTTACACAGAAATGTAACAATAGATCATATTTTATTTTCCAAGTATAATAAATTTGACATCTTATACCGGGCGTAAAAAAATTGGAATTAAACAAATGAGAACTTTAAATGGCTGTAACTTCAATATTTAAACGAAACGCCATATTTTTTAATTTGTCAGCAAATGCACTTTTTAATTACCTATCTTATGGTATTTATATCTTAAGTCTTAAGTCTTCTCGTTTTTACAGAAAACGCCAAAATATTGTTTATTGCACCGTTTTAGTACTTTTTAAGTAAAAATGTTTAATGTATCTAGTTTTCCATCGTATTTAAAAACGTAAGATAATTAATTTAGTCTGTTACTTTAGTTTAAAAAGCCTGTCTTTTGTTATAGTTGTGTTATTTTGCGTTTTTGTGTTGGATCGTTAGTAATCGTTATTGTTTGAACATCGTTGTTGTATTTAATAGTAAAAAATTTACACAGATTTTCTTATACTGGGGTTTTTATAACTGACACTTCCAATTTCTTTAAATTGGTTTAATAGTCTCTCAAAAATGGTTGGCTTAGAGTGATTTCTTTCGGGAAACCTTTAAGTATAAACTCGACGAGCCAATAAACAATTTTGATGACATTCTCCAAGCATAAAGATAATGCCAATACCCCCTCCTTTTGAGTAAATCTTCATTTTTTACCAAAAAATATAACAGCGATGTTCAAACAATAACGATTACTAACGATCTAACACAAAAATGCAAAATAAGACAACTATAATAAAAGACAGACTTTTTAAAGTAAAGTAGCAGACTAAATTAATCATCTGACGTTTTTAAATACCATAGAAACTAGATACATTAAAATTTTTACTTAAAAAGTACTAAAACGGTGGAATAAACAATATTTTGGCGTTTTCTGTAAAAACGAGAAGACTTAACATTTAAGATATAAATACCATTCGATAGGTAATTAAAACGTACATTTGCTGATAAATTAATAAATATAGCGTTCTATTTAAATAAACGAAGTTATAGCCATTTAAATTTCTCATTTGTTTAATTCCAATTTTTTTACACCCGGTACAAGATGTCAAATTTATTATACTTGGAAAATAAAATATGATCTATTGTTACATTTCAGTGTAAATTTGGTATGCATAACTTAATTACTTTTTAAGTATTTGAAACATGAAAATTAGGTTAAATTTTTACAAAATTCAAATTATTTCAAAAACCTTAAGGTTTAAGTAATAAAAACCTTATTAAAACACACACTTATTTTGATCGAAGGATCCAAAAAATGCAATAAAATACAGGGTGTTTCATTAAAAAAAGACAACTTTGATACTTTTAGGGTTTTTGGGACACCCTGTATATTATGAAAGTAATTTTAAAAAGTAGCCCTAATAGACCTCCATATATCCCCAAATTAAACTCTTTGAAAGTCACGTATTTTGGCCACAATATTCCGTGCCATATAGCGTGAATAACCCTGTATATTAAAGATCTATTAATATTTTATTTCAACAAATGTTTTATTCAACAAATTATTCTTGAAAGAAACTGGAAATATTAACATGTAAAGTGGAGTAAAATAAAATTCATTATTTTTGTATGAAACTAAAGGCTTTAATTACCATAGTTAAATAATACTCTTTAGGTCAAATATGCGCCATTTTGTTCGATAACTTGTTGCCATTTTGAAGGTAATCGTTATGCCTTATCTCATAGAAGCCCTCGCTCCTATTGGCAAAAAAATAAGAAAGTCGATTTTCAGAAGTCTCGAATTTTTCGAATTTCTCACCAGCAAAATTGTTCGCCATGGACAGCAACAAATGTTAATCACGTGGTGCCAGGTCCGGACTATAAGATGTAAATATAATAATGTATAAAAACCTCTAAACCAAGCTCCCGGAGCTTCTGGTGAGTCACTATCAATGTGTGTGTCCTGGCATTGTCCATGTTAAATTTATCTAAATTTTCTTGTAGTCTAATCAACATGCATAAATCAAAGATTTTGAAAAATACTCACACAAGTTTCATAGGCTCATTTTTCTTATAAATTAAAATAATAGTCGATATTTTCAGCATATCAAACGATTCGTTTATTAAATGCTGTATAGGTTTAACCAAAGTGTGACCAGCTTTCTTGATTATAATGTCAGGTAAATTATCAAAACCACATTACTTTTTGTTTCTTAGTTTATTTTGTATATTTGAAATCTCAAGTTCTGTGTATGGTTTTAAAAATATTGACTGAGGTTGCGTGTTACCAATGTATGTTTGACGGTTTGAGTAAGGTAAGTTTTGAGTTAAATTACTACGTTCTGTAGTAAAGAAAGTATTAAATAAATTCCTAACAATTTGTGGATAATCTTGAATGGCGTTTGAATTGATTTGTATGTTTTTATAAGTTTTAGTCTTATCGGAAAGTTGATTTATAATTTTCCAATATGTTTTAGACTGATTATTTGAATTGATTTATTTATTTATTTATTAATTGACGTCAACATAACATTTCACATAAAAATATATACATAAATACTTTAGATTAAAACACTAAATTACTCTTAACAGATAATATAAAGGGGATCAGATTTGACCTTGATTAACGATGAGTTGGTAAAATTAAGTTTGTCACAATATTTATTTACCGTATTGGATATTCTTATACATGACGTAAGAGATACGACAATATGGAATATGTAACAAGTGAAATTGACGTGTTGTATAATTTGGAACATTGAATGCAAAGTATTCCAAACATTCACACGAATTAATCAGATTATTGATTATTTTAAAGATAAAACAAACATCGTACAATTCTCGCCTGTTTAATAAGCGTACTAAATTGACATAAGATTTAATCTGGTCTATATTCAGAATTATATTTTGTGAATACAATTTATATTTTAAATACTTTAAAAATTTAGTCTATCGATATAGCAGCGAAAATGTGGTGACCAAATAATATTACAATATTCTAATACTGACCTAATAAGAGTGAATTTGTTATTAAATTCTGATGCAACGTTTTTTTTTTTTCGTATTTAAAACTAGAAATGTGTGCTTTTTATTATCTATGTCAATAGTGAAATTAATGATTAAGATTATTTTTGAGCTTAAGCGACTATTTCCCTAGATAATTTAAGGGTTCGTCAAAGTATAGAAAGTAGAATAATATGAATTCTTAAAGAATATAGCTCGATTAATTAATTTAGTGGCAATACCCTACGTTAATCATTTAGTAATTTAACCTTCCGTAAATCTAAAACGTACAAGTTTCAGGTACTTCTACTCGAAAAATTGTAAATAGTTTGAACGTAAATAATGGGACTATATTCAATACTTTGTGCGCTACTTTCTTGATGGAAGGAAATTTTCAAATTGGGTAAATTAAAGCACTTGTTATGTTCCATAATTTTATTTTCATTTACCTGACAAGTGTTTCGATCTTTTACGATCATCCTGAAAGTTTTCACTTAGACATTTGAATAATGGAACTGTTTGGAAAATGTTTGAAAAGTTTTTTTCTTTTTGCTCCACGTATTGCATTCTGTTAATTGATTCAAATTCCTCAACTACTGACGTTGATTCGTTTTACCGATAAGAAGATATTTTCAAGAAGTGCAATAAGGAATTTTCATAATAACCATGTGTGAACTGAAAAATTTCACATACAATACTTAAAGATACTTTTCGTTGAATGTTAGGGTTACAAATTTCGGATGACTGGTAAATTATGCCGGTATTTCTACCAGGAAAACTTTCTAGAGAGGTATGTTGCAACTTTTTAGAACAAACGCTATAATAATAATAATAGTCTTTATTTCTCACTTTTTGCATACAAATATATATATATATATATATATATATATATATATATATATATATATATATATATATATATATATAAATATATATATATTTACAAACAGAAAAAAAAGAAGATAGTAGGAAACCCTAGGGTGGAGTTCAGAGTAATGCTTCCATGAAGCATATCTGCTTTTAGCTCAACCCAAATACAAAAAATCATATATATCTAATAATGTATAATATACAAACGACATTAACAAATTTAGTAAAAACATATATGTGTAACGTTTAATCTCAGTGAAATTTTGATTGTCGAAAATTTTTGTTCGCCGTATATCTGCGAAACAAAAATGATCAGAGGATAAAATATTTTTCGAATAGTATAAGGAATAAACCTTTGAATTTTTTCCGTATGTTTAACACCCTGTATAAATTTTGAAATATCAGCTAAATAACCAAGCGGTCGATCCTGAAGCATTACAACTCCTACTAGAACTAAATACTAACAATAGCAATCGTATAAGTTATAAATTAAATATTTATTTACAATTTTAAAACTACATAAGCATCATACTAATTCAATACTTACTTTACAGTAATTAGTTTGTAATAATTAATTAATCTGTATCATTTGTATCATACAAATTATATTAATTATTAATAAATGTGCTATCATAATGTTCATATATCTATCACATAAGCATGCCAAACATTTAATTACGTAGTTATCTCATGTATATTAAACATTTAATATAATACCGATAACGCAATAAATAGTTCAATATCACACATGAAATGTGTATTTGTTGTGCTATATTATATATTGGGAAATTTGCAAATGTCCAAAAATACATTATTAAGGGCTTAATTAAGTTTTATTGGTAATAGAATTAACCGCTTATTGAAAAGTATATAATGTAATATTTTTAAACCTCAAATAACTTTACAACTTAATTACTTTTTTGTAAAACATTACTTATTTTTTGATACTGGTTACAAGAAAACTAAAAGCGCCAGCATATAATAGTAATTAGTATATGTTAAAAATAACTAAATCCTAATTAACAATAGCAAAATTAAGAAACGTGTATAATCTCCTTTATTAATGGCCAAATAATGGATTAATGATTGCAGCCTAAGAGGTCAAATCAGGCAAAAATATTTTTTTCTTATATATTTCAGAATTATTATTATATAAAATAAGTAACTCAATAACTTTAAAAAAAACAATTAATCAAATACTCACATAGTTTCAAAAATGTTTTTATTTATACGACAATGGTTCACTATACAGTGGTTTCGTCAGGTATCAGTATTTTATTAAGTGATATAGAGTTTCAACATGTAACAGCCTCATCAATACAGTAATTAATAAAAAAATATATTTCATTATTTAAAATAAAAAAGGAAAAACCAGAAAGAACCTCGACTTAAATAACCAATTCAGATAAACTACATGTCACAAAAAGCCAAATAAAAGCTTAAATTTAAAGTTTTATTTGAAATCAAATTTAGTTTTGAAGATAACTAACCAGCAGAGATATAAGTGTAGATTATAATAAAATAAATACAATAGGTTTTATTATCTAGCTTGCATCTGGACCTATAATGTTAATTTTAAACTGTCACTACACCACACTAACAACAAACTTATTACAAATTTATATGCAATCAGTAAAAATAAAACATAGTATACTTTATAGATATCAAAAATGGTAATATGCCCATCACACTTTACCTCGTACGTATCATTTTATTGTCATTTTAAATTGTTATTATATGTACACATTTATCAAATCTTATAGTGTCTCGAATGTATATCCTATTCCAGTGAACTATATGTACAAACATATTAATAAAAATTTTAATTAAAAGTTTAATTCTAACAGAGCATTTACTTAGAGGCAGAACTTGCATAACTATAACTTTGGTAATTCAACGAATGGTGGTTTTCAACGGTTTCTTTATTTTCCCTGCGTATTCTGCACAATTTTCTCTCTTCATCTATCAAGAACTTATTTTCGTCTTCTTAATTTCCGCACCTGAATCTTGCAATCAATTTTTTGTCAGTGTTACTTACGTTCGGGTTTTCTAAATATTTTGGCGTGTCGTTCTCAATTAGACTCCGTTCTTGCAATTGTATATGTCTTCTGGTCTCTATTTTTTTCTACTTTTTAATTTCTGTAGAATTTTAAATTTACTTCTTTCTCTCAATTTTCCTCGTATCGAACCGCTCTTTTTCCAGCCTATACACTTAGTTTGTCCCTTTTTATTTCCTCAAACGTAATGTATGCTGGAGTTTCTTTGTCCAGTCCTAATGCCCATCTCCAATACTTTGTATGTATAGCCTCTAATTTTTCTTGTTCTTTCCATGCCGATATTTCTGCTCCATACAACATAATATTTCTACCTAAGCTTTTAAACAGCGTTCCTTTAATTTTAATACTACCATACTTTCTTTCACTAATTATTCATACTTGTCCCACATACTTGTTGCCTTTTGCGCTAAGCTTTTAATGTGTTCGTCCTCTCTGTTGTTTGTACAGAATACATATCCAAGATATTTAAGGGTTCTTACTTTTTCTATGTTTTTTTCGTTCCAATTTCCAATTATCTACTCTATTCCCTCCTCCCGCCTTTCTAAACTTCATAATTTTTGTTTTTTTTACATTTCATTCTGAACTATTTTTCTGAGCATCTTATCATTTCTTTCATTTCGTTTACTTGTTTTGCCACATTCACCATGTTTGCACTCCTCTCAGTTTCTCTTCTACATCTGCGATGTAGTTCGCACAAAGCATGGGACTTTCACATATACACTATTTATAGTTTTTGAGTAAATTTCTTTTATCCATCACCCCAGTTGTTCACTTATCATTTTCTCTTTTATGCATAGTTTTCTCTGTCCACGCTAGCAAATGCTGTCTTTAGTTCTAGAAACAGCGCATGTAGTTTTCCTTCTTTTCTTGGATATTGTCTTTTTAACGATATAATATAATATATAAATATTGCTTTCATATCCAGTTCTTTATTTAACATTTCTTCTAATATCATAGCATATGATATTAGAAGAAATTTCTGCATTTCTTATGTATCTACCATACAAGACCCATATGTCATTAGCTGGAGAATCATTAACCTTTCCAAATTAATTTATAATCTCTCTCAGTTTCTCAATCACATTTTCGTTCCATACATACAGGCTTAATTTTTTACACCATCCATACCTAACGCTTTACCTTTTTAAAGATTTTTTATTTGCTTTATTATTTCTTCCTCGCTTATATCTACTATTTCTTGATCGTAATCATTCTCTTTAATTCTGAGCACCTATATCATTTCCTCCAAATAAATCCATAAAATAATTTCTTCACACGTCCATAGTGATTGTGTTATTTCTTTTTCCTCTGGTTTTCCTTTTTTGTTAAAGACTGTTTTTATTTCCTGCTCTTCTTTGATCCTGTGTTTTGTTTAATGTGTTTTGCAAGTGTCTTTCCCGGATTTCCATGTTCCACTCTCTTTTCATGTGCGTACAAACCATAGTCCATCACCTACTCAACATGTATTTTTCCCTTCGCTTAAAGAATGTCTTCGTTGTCGCTTTTAAAATTTGTTTCTCTGATTCTTTCGTCATATTTTATATACCTATTTCTGCGAAATTACTTTTGTTCACATTTTCTCTATACTTTGCGATACTTTTTTTCACTTAAAGAAATAATATTTCTGTTGTTACTATGGAGTTTCGACAAGTAACAGCATCATCAATTTAATACTATTTTTCGTCCATATTTCTTTTTTTATACATGTTTTCTCCTTTTTATATTATTTTAAGCATGTGCCTGTTATGTATAGTTAAAGTGACTAGTGATCTGAGTCCATCTTATCTGCTATATTATTTTTTATTTTTTATTCTTGTTACGCTTGTTTATTTACAATGGTACAAACAATTACCAATATGTGTACTCACTCTGCTCATCTCCCTCTTTATTTTCGTCAAGTATTTCCAGTCCAGTTTCTTCCACCACTTTTAGAAATTCTTTTCCTTCTCTATTTTGTATATGTTCTTTTGATTATCTTGTTTTCTCTGTAGCTGATCCTTTCTACTGTCTTTCCCATTGTCGTATTAAAATCTCTTCTTATAATTAAATTGGTATTTTTTCTTCTAAAATACATTAAAGATTTTTTTGTTTCCTTAATTAGCCTGCTATATATTGTTACTATTTTATATTTCTTATTTCCAAAGTACATTGTTTTCCATTACCCATTTATAATCATGCGGGAATGGGAGGAGCAGTGGAAAAAGAAAAAAAAAACTAATTTAATGCAAGAATAGAAAGTCTATAGAATAGACTGGAAAGTGCAGAAAAAGAAAAGAAAAGTAGAAACGTAGTAATAAAATGACAAGAGAAGAAAGAAAATACACACAGAAATAAGAAGTATGTTAAGATAGGAAATTAATAAAGGGAATAGTCACAATTAGTCATCAGAAGATGCATAACAACGATGTTAAAAACTGACAAAACCAGCTGTAAAAACTTCGATAGTACCAAAGCAAATGATCAGGAATATGAAAGGAGGCGTGACAACAGAAATACACGAAGGAAAAAATAAGCAAGCACAACAAAAATGCACGAAAGGAAAAAAACAACGGGGAAGAAATAATAAAAATCTTATTGTGGAATGATGTTGGAATAAACAACAAGGACAATGATTTCTAGAGCTATAATTGATACATGGTAGAGCTACACTCTTGATGGAACGAGATATGTAAATTCAATGGGGTAAACACTTGTTAAGTTCCACAATATTTTTATTTTCAGTTGCCTGACACGTGTTTCAACCATTCCTGATCATTTTCAAAGTACAAAATAATTAATAATTAATTATGATCGAAACACGTGTCAGGCAACTGAAAATAAAAATATTACGGAACTTAACAAGTGTTTTACCCCATTGAATTTCTAGAGCTATATTCTAAGTTTTCAAATAATTAAAACAGTTGAAAAGTGGATAGAAGAAGCAATCTAGAAAAAGACGGAAAATAAACTGCCAAAAGACTATACATAGAAGTAGCATCTTATCTCTTTTTGCTGGTTTGTACTTCAATAGTCTTTTGACAGTTTATCTTCCGTCTTCTTCCAGCTTACTTCTTCTATTCACGTTTTAAATAATCCAATTCTTTGAAAACTTTGTATTTAGCTCCAGAAATCATTGTCCTTGTTGTTTATGCCAGCAACTTATTCCAGAATAATTTTTTCTTATTTGTTCACTTCTTTACCTTCGTGTATTTCTTCTGTCACTCATCCTTTCATATTTCTGATTGTTTGCCTTAATACTATCGTAGTTTTACAGATGTTTTTTTTAGTTTTTTGACATCGTTGTTTGTAATATCGTCGTTAATCATTTCTTATTTTTATTTCATTTATATTCCAACTCATTAATTGTCATATTCTTATATCCAATTCTGACTTGATATTCTCTTTATTAATTTCCTCTCTTGCTATACTTCTTATTTCTTTTTTAATTTTTCTTTCCTCTCTTGTCATTTTCTCCACCCTTCAGACCTTTTATTGTTGCATTCTCTTCTCTTCTTCTCCTTTGCTGTACTTTACATTCTGAACTACTGTAAACTTTTTAGTCTTGCATTAAATTCGTTTTTTTTTTTCTTTTTCAACGTTTCCTCCGTTTCCTGCATGATTGTAAATGCACACTATAATAATAAAAACGAACTGATCCGATTTCATTTTTTTTTTTTTTTCTAAAAATTGCTGAAACGATATTTTTTAGAATTCACTTTTTTTAATTAAAAAAAAAGACACAAATTCTGAATGGCCCGAAAGAAATTGAGATAAGTAATCTTAATTTCTTCCTTGTTTTTCTTCTTTCCTTATTAATTTCTGTGTCAACCTCCCTTTAGTTTTTAAATCCCATAAATATTGTCATTTATCAATCGTTTCTTCATAATGTTTTTTATCTTCTTTCTATTAATTCCACCTATTATAAAGATACATTTTTCGCCCTTCGATTAACAACTAATACAACTAATGAACTTGATGCTTGAGAAATTGTCGATGGCCCCTAATTTTCCTTGATGCTGGTGGTCTAAATGCATCAAGTAATCTTCTCACTCATGATCCGTTAATATTTGTGATTAGCCTATCAAATATTTTAATAAATTTTGTTGCGCCACTTGTTGCCTCTGTTACATGTGAACTAACATTTTTACTTTAATTATAACACTTCAATATTTCATCTTCAATGTAATTTCAATTTCTTGTCCAAAAATGTTACTTTTTTCGCCCATAAATCTTCCCTTGATAACTAATCTGAATTTGTTTTATTACTAGATGCCTCTAAACCAAAATAGTCTAACTTTTAAATAATCATTTCAGTTGCTAATTTTCATAATTGATAAGTAATCAGAAACTTCAACTAGTTTCACACCCTCGGGTATATTCATACAAAAAATGTCATCATAATTTATGTTCCAAAGCAGTGGTCCTAATACTGATTCTTACTATGCGCCACCTAATAATTGTAGTTCTAGTCTTCTAGTTTTCCCTCCCTGCCTTTATATACCAAAGCTCTTTCTTTAAAATAGCTTTCTGACCTTCTTAGTAAGTAATTTGGAATTCCTTTTTTAATTCTCTTAAAAGCATTGGCCATGGGAGAGAACTAAATGCATTTTTAACATCATTGGAATTCCTAAATAATGTTTTCTCCCTTTCAATTGGCCAGACTTAGCTTCATTGTATAAATTTCTTACTTCCATGATTCCTTCCACAGTACATTTTTTTTAAATAAATCCAAATTCATTGATTGTTGAGGCACTTTGGCGTTGAAAATCCATTTTCAATATTAAGATAACGACACTTACAACACTTAAAATAAGCCAAATTTAAAAATCTGACAGTGTCGTTATCTTAATATTAAATCCAAACTGTTATTTTGCCAATCAATTGTAATTCTACAAAGTTATCGCCTTTAATTACAAGATAGGAAAATTGATTTAATCGACTTGGCTATTTAAATATTCCTTTAATTAAAACCACTTTTGTGAATATTAATGCAATTACATCAACGAATATTTCGGGTTAAATCATTTAAACGTTAATAAGGATAGATTAGCCACAACCCTCGTTGTAAATTTACATCAGCAGTCCACGGACGTGACCATTAGTGTGAATTTTCCACCTTCTCCTCCTCTCTCTCTCTCTCGGGTTTCCATTAAAAAAGCACTCCGCGAAGGGATAATCCGATTACACGAATCAATATTCAAGGGCTTTATGAATATTTAAAAAGGCGCCCTGACGCGTGGCAAATTGATTTCATTCAGACGAGAAAACGAGAATCGGTCCGATTTGAAAATTAAATCCCGACACCTAAATTCGAGCTGGGGAAACTTTCCGGATTTGCATTCCTCTCTGTTATTAATCACTCAATATTAAAAGTTCTATTTTACAATGGGAGCTTTTAAATACAAATAAAATAACTGCATTGCGGTTTGAAACAGAAAAGTCATGTATTTTTTTTCCAAACTATTATTTGTAATGCTTTTTACATATTTTTTATTCAGTTTAATTAAATAGCTTAATACATAATATTAAATTTTCTCTTAATTTCAATAATATAGTCAATAATCAATTTTTATCATTTAAATAAGAATTTAACACATTTAAAATTGAAATTCAAAATTCTGTATCATCCGCGTTGGAAGTAGTAAACTTGAAATTATTAGAGCTGGAAAGGGAATTTTTTTATTAAAACAACAAATGGAAAATATTCAGACAAACGAAAAATTCCGCTTGGATGAATTAACCGATGAAATACCCATACTTTATTTCTTCTTTTCATTAATGATATCAAATCAGTAATAAAATTTACTATTTGCAGATGTCCTAAAACTATATAAGGCTATGTATAATCCTTCGGACCATTTTGCAATTCAAACTGATCTAGGCAATTTATACGATTGGTTTATTATTAATAAATTATTAATTAATTTAAATAAAATTTTCGATAACCAGTTTAAACCTATTCTGTTGGTAATTAGTCAAGTCAGTACTAGAATATGGATCTACAATATGGTTACCCTAGTATCGGATATATGTAGACAGCATTGAAAAAAATTCAACACAAATTTCTCAGACTTTGTGCATTTAAAATGGGAATCATAAAAGAAAACATTAATTTAGTGTTAATTTCTAATTCTTTAAATTAAAATTCATTAATGAATAGAAGGATAATGTTTGACTTGTGTTCTTTGAATAAATTAGTATCAGGATTAATTAATTGCATCGATCTAGTTGCATCACTTAAATTGGAAGTTCCAGTAACAGACAGGCGCAATTGAAAACCAATTACATTTAAGGAATCGTTTCATTCCACTAACTATGGTGCCAACTGTATTATATCTCGTATATACAAATTTGGAAATATTTTGTTATATAATAATTCTTTTTTCTATTTACTATCTTATCTTATCTTATCAAATTTAATTTTTTGTATTATTTTCATAGAATTAGTATTTGTTAGTATTTTATGATATTACATTTTTTAATATAGAAATAATGTAACATATTTAAATATTTAATAGTAGTATAGTTGTTATTATAAAATGATGATAAATATCGTAAAATAGATAATAATGATAAATTTACGGTCAATCTCCTCATAAAAAATACAATTTTCATAACATTTTAGTTATAAAAACAATAATTTAACACAGAAAAGTTGCAATAGAATTAATTGTCCAACTCTAATTGATTTAATAAAATAATAAATTTATTTATTACAATGTTCAAGAAGACAACGTTCAGAAAAAAGGCTAAATGAAAATATTTTGACGTTTTTATCCCATTATTTATTGTATTATATACACAAACATAGTTTACAATATATTAACAATTTTTGGCACAACTATAGTTTCTACCTTCGCCGCTCACTCTACACTTGCTAATGACCTAGGAAGGTCATAACTATAGTTGTGTCAAAAATTAATAATATATTGTAAACTTTGTGTATATTATACAATAAATAGTGGCGTAAAAACGCCGAAATTATTTTCATTTACCCTTTTAAAAATGAACTACTCCGTAGTAAGGGTCGTCACCTTCATCATCATTAAAGTTCACAATCACATCTGGTTCAATACACAGTGTTGATAATACAAACTCACACCGTCATACATAAAAATCAGATGCAATAACAAATCCATACAAGCAACAAGAACCATAAAATGCTTTAATCAAGTGACTCAAGCTAGAAAATAGGAAATGGTACAAAAGTCGGTTCAACTTGAGCAAACATCAAACAATCATACATATGAAACTAACTAAAGTTCTGGATAATATATAATTGGATATCTGCCTTGCAGAAGTCAACAAGAGTGTTTCCTAACAACGAACCAGACGTGTACAAAAGTGTCAACAAAACTGAAACATTATATTCGGTACATCATTCCTATCCACGAGTTAAAAACTTATACAAGACCAACTTTAACAATGAAATGAACCTTTTGAATAAGGGACTCAAATATTCTCCGGTTCCGACGAATCCAAACGAAATCTTAGAAAACTTAGCTCTTGAAACAGAACTAACATTAAATTGGATAAATGTATCTTCAGATTTAGACAAAATCCCATTCACCAACATTATTAGGAAAGGAGTTGAAAAACCCACTAAACATTCTACCAAAACCCATCTTGAAACAAACAACCTTAGAGAAATACAAACAAAATGCAATTATCAGCAGAGCAAACAAGGGTAATAGTATTACGATTTTTAAAAAGGAAACGTACATTGAAAAATCGATGAAAATGACTATCAAAACATCGTTAAAGACCCGACCGATAAGTTCCAAAAGCAGATTGTTAAAGCCATTAAAAAACGAACATTCCAATAAAATCAATTGTTTTATATATCAATGCTCTCTCGTATAAAATCTAATAATAATGATAATAATAATAACAAATGGTGATGTGGCCATCATAGTACTTTCCCTATATTTTTCACGAAAACTATAAAGTTTACTCGAAATGGTTATTCTTAATAATTTGCTAAATTTTGGATTATTTACAATACTTGTTATATAAATCTCATGTAACTCCTATAGTTTATTAGTATGTAATAAGCAAAATATTACAAAATTATTAATTTTTATTTTTATATATTTCAATAAAACTTGTTCAGTTTTTCATTCCCTTTAACTTTTTTTAGTAAAGTTATGTAATATTATTCAAATTCTATATAGTAAATCCTCAAAAATATATTAAAAATTTATTCTAGAACCACCAAAAAGTATCTCGACGATTAGAATAGAAATTCCTGAAAATTTCTAAAAAAAAACTTGTGAAAAATAAATCCTAAAAAAATGGATAAAATACAGCAACTGAAAAAAATTCAATACACTTTTCTACAGATTTACTGAGTTTATCCTTCATCAAAATTCTGTAGGAATTTCTTTTCCAAATTGCAAACATTAGTATTAATTTTATAATCAACAATGGTTTTTCCTAATTTCGCATTGTAGGGTTTTCTTCTCCAAATTGCAAGATTTTTTCATCTATTTTACTAGGTTTTTATTTATTGAAAACTAGAATTTCCAAGCCTTCCTAGAAATTCTTTCCTAAATTTTTCAGCATTCTAGAACATTTATGATTGAAATTTTCCAGTATTATTATTTTCTAAATTTCCAAAAATTGCTTTTGAAATTCCTAAACAAATTTCGAAGATTGTAGAACTTTTTAGGAACTAATTTTCTAAGTTCCAAAGTTTACCTTCAAGGATTTTAAAATGTATTAAGAATTTATGCTACAGATGTGCCATTTTAATTTTTTTAGGAATTTCTTCTCCAAAGTTTTCATCTATTTTACTAGAGATTATTTGTTGATCCTAATTTTCCTGCCTTTATAGAATTTATTCCCTGAATTCCTAGAATATTTTTCAGGATTGTTAAACATTTATTGAATTTATTCTACAGATATATTAACTTTGTCCTTCTTTACAATCAGTGTTTTTAGAAATATTTCTTTTAAATTGCAAACATTGTTATCAATAATTAACAATAGTTCATTTTTTTTTAATCTCAATAGCTATTCTTTATTTTCTAAAGATTTCACTTCCAAATTCCTAGAACATTTTCGAGGGTTGCAGAATTTTTAAGGAATTAATTTTATAATTAAAAAAAAATTATCTTCGAGGATTTTAGAATTTTATAAAGAATTTTATAAAGAATTTATGATACCGGTGTGTCACTTTGATCACAATTTTATCAAAGTTTTCTAGGGATGCTTTCTCCAAATTGCAAAATTTTTCCATATATTTTTTTAGTTTTCAGGAAGTGACAAAAATTTCTTTCTAGAATTTCTCTCCTTAATTTCTAGAATATTTTTGAGGACTTTTAAACATTAATGGAATTTGTTCTACAGACACTAACTTGACCCTTCGTTACAATCAAAATTTTCTAGAAATTTCTCTTTAAAATTGCAAACATTGTCATCAATTTCTTAATAGCATGAGAATAAATAATAAACTATAGTTTTTTTCAAACTTATTAGAATCTCAATGGCTTTTCTTTATCTTTTGGGGATTTTTCTTCTAAATTTTGGGAACTTTTCTCTGGTTTGTTGAAATTTTTAGCATTATTATTATCTACAATTCCAAAAATTGCTCCTTTACATTTCTGGAAAATTTTCTAAGGATGTAAAATTTTTTTAAAATTAATTTTATTATTTAAAAAAATTATCTTCAAGAATTTTAAGATTTGCAAAATTTTCCCATCCCATTTACTAAAAGCTTTTAGGAAGTTTTTTTGATGACTAGAATTTGTAAGCCTTTCTAGAACTCCCCTTCTAAATTTCTAAAATATTTTTCGGAAGTCTTACAACCAAAGTTTTCTAGGAATTTCTTCTCCAAATTGCAAAATTTTCCTATCTACTTTACTAGAAGCATTTAAGAAGTTGTTTATGACTAGAATTTGTAAGCCTTTCCTTAAATTTCTAAAATATTTTTCCGGAGTCTTACAATCAAAGTTTTCTTTAAATTTCTTTTCCAAATTGCAAGATTTTTACTTGTATTTTTCTAGACGCTTTTTTAAAAATCGTGCAAATTCTCTTAATAAGAAATAATAACGAATATGTATTTCTAGTAAATCTAGGGCCTCAAAAAAAGAGAAATTACTGAAAGTTTCCTGAACTTCCTGAAGAAAAGTCTAGATTTCTACAAACAAATTTTCTAAAAAGTTCTCGAGCCTCCAAAGAAATCTTTGTAATTCAGCAGATAAGAGGATAACTTTGGAATCTTGGGAAGATGTTATTGGCCATTTTCTAAACTCTTAAACTTTTAGAAAAAATTTCTAGAAAATCCTAATGCCTCATAGAAAATCTTTGCAATTTAAAAGACGACTTCAAAAAAACTCTTGAACTCTAGAGAATAAATTGCTAGAAATTTCCTGAACCATCGAGAAAATAATCTAGATTTCTAGAAAAAAATTCTAGAGCCTCAAAGAAAATCTTTGCGATTTACAACACAAGTTGAAGAAATCTTTGGAGAAGAAATTACTAGAAATTTCCTGAACTCTTGAAAAAAAGTCTAGATTTTTAAAAACAAATTTTCTAAAAAAAAAACCTTATTTAAATCTTCGCAATTTATTGGAAATTTTCTGAATTCTACAAAAAATATTCATTTCTAGAATTTTTTTTTAATTCTAAAAACTTCGCAATTTAAAAGAGAGCTTGAAAAAAAACAATCTTGATATCTAGAGAAATTACTGAAAAGAGTCTAGATTTCTAGGAACAGATTTTCTAGAAAAATCTATAGCCTTCAAATCTGAATAAATTTCTGAACTCTCGAAAAAAGTCTAAAGTTCTGGAAATGATTTTTTAGCCCAGAAGAAAATCTTTGCAATATTAAAATCTGGAAGAGAAATTACTAGAAACAGCCTCGAAGAAAATTCAATAAATATTGAAACGAACTTTCTAAAAAACTCCCGAATAAGACCTTTGCTAAGAAGAAATTACTGTAAACTTTTAGAATCCTCCAAAAAAGTTCTAGAAATCTACAAGGAAAACTTGTGAAAAATTCTAGAATCCTCGATTAAAATTCTTTGAAAAGGAAGATGCAAAAAACTGAAAATATGGAGTAGAAATTCCTGAAACTTCCAAAAGCCTCTAAATAAGTTCTAGAAATATAGAAAAAAAATTCCTAATAAATTGTAAAGTTAAACAAAATCTTGAAAGAACTTTCTGAAAAATCTAGAACTCTCGAATAAAATCTTTGCTAAAAATTTTGGAAATATCTATTTATTTATTAAATGAAAAATGAAATCTTGTGAAAAATTCTAGAAACCTCAATGTAAAAAAAACTAAATGTATGGATCATCTGAGAAAATTATAGAAAAAGTTGAACAAAATATTCTATGAAAACCACGAAGAAACTTCTATTGCTAAACTTGAAAATTCTTTGGAAAGGAAGTTGCATTTAAAACTAAAAGTGTGGAGGAGAAATTTCTGAAATTTCAAGAATCTTCTTCAAGAAATTTTTTTTTCTCACAAATTAAAAATTTTACGAAAACAATGTTTTAATAAAACTTCTTCAGTTTCTCATTTCTCTTAACCTTTGTTTGAAAAGTTATGTAATATTTTTCAAATTTGGAAAAATATCGAGAAAAATCAAAAAAACGCCTCGAGTAAACATCCACTTCCGGTTAATGAACGTTTACCAAAAGCTTTTCAGTTCCAGTTTTTAACAATAAAACCTTAAGTTTAAAGTTTCATCTCAATTGCATCATTCATTTTTGACATACAGCGCCCACAGACATTTTCATGCACGAAAACAATACTTCCCCTATATATACTATATAGGGAAAGTAATAATATTTATTTATGATCACAGGTACATAATTCAAACATACAAAATAAAAAGAAATATATTAACTAAAGTAATTTAAATATTCTTCAATTGTATAAAACGTCTTAGATGCTAAGAGAGCTTTAATATTTTTCTTAAATGTACTAGATGACCTTTAAAGCTTTAAGGCAAGCAATTGTACATTTTTATAGCAAAATATCGGGTGCTATTTTGGGTACATTTGAGCCGGTTATAAAGTGGTTGAAAATATATATGTCTGTTAACAAAATCTTCCTAGAAATAATTCCCTGCACATATACTCGCATTGTAACATGTATATAGATGAATCTGAATCTAACATTAAACGTAATCCCAAAAAGTTTTGGTCGTTTATAAGTCAATCACCAGAATTCCTGGTAGAATGAAATAAAATAACAAATATTTTAACACCCCTTCCGATATGACTAATTCATTTATCTTTATCTTTATCTTTATTTAATCTTTATCAAACATGGTTAAAATATAAATAAATAAAATAACGAGACACTCACAATTTTCTTCCGTATATAATGATAAGAGTTTCTCCCCTAATAACAATCTTGATTCAATATCTATTGAATCTAATGTATTATCTGTTAAATATTTTAGCTTAGAAGACTACTTAAAAGCAATAATGCAATTAAAATCTAATCTAACAATGGGACCAGATAATATTCCAACACTCGTTATATGTGATCGTAGGGATAAATTAGGAGTACCTCTTCTACATATTTATAATTTAATTTTAAAATCAAATAAATTTTCCAATATTTGAAAAATATCCAAAATTTATCCAGTACATAAGGGTAAAGCAATTGGCACAATTGTTAATTATAAACCTATATCTCTAATTTTTAACTTTTCCAAAGTTTTTAAATTAATGATGTATAATGCTATATACAACCATTGTAGCCAATACATAACACAAAAACAGCATGGATTTATTAAATATAAATCAACAACCACAAATTTATGCCACTTCACGGATTTTATATCGAGTTCTCTAGATAATCGTCAGCAAGTTGATGTAATTTTTACAGATTTTTCTAAAGCATTCGATAAAGTCGATCATGCACTACTTATTAAAAAATTACATTGTTTTGGTTTTGACAATGATCTAATTAGTCCTTTTAACAGTTATTTACAAAACAGAATCGGCTATGTTGAATCACGCACTTTTATTTGCTCTAGTGGTGTTCCGCGGGGATCAAATTTTGGACCCCTACTATTCCTGCTTTTGTTAATGATATTACTAAATGCTTTAAGTCTGATTGTCTACTTTATGCAGATGACCTAAAACTATTTAGGATAGTTAAAAACCCTGAAGACTGCTTGATTCTTCAGGAAGATTTAGATAAATTATACGAGTGGAGTGTTAGCAACAGATTAGAATTAAATATATGTAAATGCAAATCAATGACATTTAGTAGAAAATTAAACTCAGTTAAATTTTCTTATAAACTTAATTTGTTAAATTTAGAGACTGTGGTAATGTTTCGTGACCTTGGTATTTATTTTGACAATAATTTTTTGTCATATCTTGTTAAATCAAGCTATAATATGTTGGGATTTCTGTTACGTAATAGTAAGTCATTTAAGAGTCTGTAATCTCTTACTCGCTTTTATTATGCTTATATATGTAGCAAACTAGAATATTGCTCAATAGTATGGACCCCAAAGTCTAAGATTCACATTCAAGAAATTGGTAAAATTCAACGGAAATTCTTGAAGGCACTTTATTTCAGAAAACACCATCAATACCCGATTCAGGGCTATACATCCACGAAACTGGAGAAATAATTTGGTATAGTAAGTAGTATTCATATACAAACTTATAAATTACAATATTCGTGATTCATATATCATTTCAAAATTAAATTTCTTTCTCTATTAACAGAACCATAAGTAGACATAATTACACATTTTATAATATCCGTTCAAATACGACACATCATTTGCATTCCCCAATCATCTCAATGTGCAAGTCAGCAAATATTATATCGAATGAGATTGATATATTTCATGTAGTTATTAATACTTCAATTTTTACATAAACGTTTTACGTAATATATTAGAATATAATTAAATTTTGTAACAATTATTTAGTTAGTTATTATTTTACGTTAACCTGTTATTAGTTTCTTAGTAAACTGTTGGATAATACATGCTTATTATTATTATTATAAATACGGAATTAAAAACTCTATCGATTTTGTAAAGAAAACTAGGAATCTAACCGTCAGCAACAAAGATATTCTGGTCTCTTTTGATGTCAAGAGCCTCTTTACGTCAGTACAAGTACTTGAACTGAAAGAAATCTTACGCAAAATGGGCCAAAAACAAACATCGACTTATAACACGGCAGAAATCACCAACTTAATAAATACTTCTCTCGACCAAAATTACTTGCGCTTCAATAACACCTTTTGTATTCTGAAGAAAGGTCACCTTTTTAACTACTCTGTAAAACTGTTCATAAGTGATATCGAAGAACAATTATTTAACACATCAACAAAAAATATACAACACTAGTGCATATTTGTTGATGATATTTTCTATATCTGGAATGGCGTAGATAGACACTTGGATACATTTTTAACAACGTTAAATTCAATCAATAGGAAAATTCAATTTACTATTGAAAAACAAGCTAATGACATACACAACTTTTTATACTTAAGTTTTTCAATTGAAGACAATAACTTAAAATATGCCATAGATACAGTCATTCCATCGACATCACTGCAATCAGAATAAATAAAAACGTTTGCATTAAAATCATATCGATGGTGTAGCACACAAATGTTGTAAGTGAATTTTTTTCACAAAATGAGATATTTACCCCAGTAGGTTGTGCACATGATGTATTTTTATAGGCACAAATGTGGTAATTACAAAATATAGTTTTTGATCGCAAAAATTAAATTATTAAAATATGTTTTAATTTTCTCACAAATAACAACTTACTTTTTTGATTTCTGCAAAATAGTACATTTTGCACTTACAACATTTGTGGGCTACACCATCGATATATTCATACATTCAATACGTGAACCAGAAGATAGCCAAAGAAATAAGTAAACACAACGTCCAAGTATTATAATTCAATCGGGATAGTTTAAAGAAACATTTAGTTAAAACCAAATTAGAGACAATACATCCATTCAAAAATTCGGCATTTATGTGATATGCAAGAACTGTGCTGAAAAATATTTAGGACAAACGGGAAGAAATTTCAAAATCAGGTTAAACGAATATAAGAAAGCAGTATTCAACAAACCACAGGAACAGGATTATCCGAGAATTGCATGGCAACCGTGACACTAGTCAACATCATACCGATTCGCTTTGCAGAAAATTCCGCTAATTAAATTTTCTTGAAAGTCTGGAAATTAATAGGGTTATTAGGAACGCTGATAATCTCCTGAATAACCAATACGAATTGTTGACCAGTTCGAACCTCTTAATTCCGAGACTTCTCCGCAATTAACTCCATATTACATATATTGTAACACATATTGCTTTTTGATTAGTAAATTATTGTAATTTCTTTGAGTATGGCCGTTAACTTTTTAAACGACAAGTTTTAGGAAACGTCTTTGCATCGTTTCAACAGAGTTGTTAGTAAGTCAAACTTTTTAAACGACAAGTTTCAGGAAACGTCTTTGCATCGTTTCAACAGAGTTGCTAGAAAGTCAATATTGGTAACATGTTTTATATATGCATAATAAAACCAAGCAACTTTAAGGCCGAAGACGTGATAGAATTAACACGTTGACGGACAGTTGCGTCTATAGCCGTCAAGTTCAAGTTCACTATGTGACATGACGGCAATAGCCGTCCAATACGAAACGGTCGTTTTTAGACACTGCGGCTGTAGCAGCACAAATGTGCATTTACCAGCGTACAAGTAGAAGCCTAGTGTCATGTTTTCGAAAAAAAATTTAGTATGCAAGGTTAACACATTGAGTATGCACGTGGTTGTGAACGGAGTAGTGCGATCTTGTTTTCTCTTCAATTTACAGTTGCTATTGATACATTTAACGATATTTTTTGTTTATACTGGTAAGTATTTGTTTATGATTGATTTTACACTTTAAATAGAAATAAAAAAATTTAAATTTAGCATTTTTTGATTCATTTAGCGATATTTATAGTTATACTGTTTACTTTTTGTTTTTTATGATATTACATTTGAAATATAAAAACAATAATGTAAATAATAAATGTATAAATAATATACAATAAATAATAATATAAAATAAAATTGAATGTTTTATTCAATATTTATAGAAAATGGCCAGTTGGGAAAAAGAACAGGCTAGGCTGCTGAAGCTTTTTGAGGAAACAGGTAGTGGGTCAAGCAACAGTGAATCTGAACCTGATGCTGACTGTGCTGAAAATAACAGTTCGGGTAGTGAAGAAAATGAATCAACTACAGATGAGGAATATGAAGCACCAGAAGAACCAGAAAATGATGAGACAGGGCATATCAATACAACACCTATAAGAAACTTTTCTTTTGATGCAGATGAAGAAAATGAATCAACTACAGATGAGGAATATGAAGCACCAGAAGAACCAGAAAATGATGAGACATGGCATATCAATACAACACCTATAAGAAACTTTTCTTTTGATGCAGATGCGGCTGGGATTCTTTTGGATATAGACGAAAATGTGTCTCCAATTCAGGTTTTTGAAAAAATTTGGGATGACCAAGTAATGGAAATGATTATAAAATCTACGAATGATTACGGCCTAAAACTTTGCAATCAAACACGGCCACATACAAGGCATAGTAGGAAGGCAAATTTCAAAAATACTGATACGATTGAAATGAGAAAGTTTTTGGGTTTGTGTTTGCTTCAGTCCCAGCTAAAATTCTCCAGTATTAGAAAACTCTTTTCCATTGATGCATTACATTACCACCCAGCTTTTCCTTCACAAATGTCTGGAAGGAGGTTTGAGCAAATATTGAGATGCTTTTGTGTAGAAGAAGAAAATTCAAACGACCGTTTGAGGAAAATAAAAATATTTCTTGATTTGCTCATAAAAAAGTTTGCGAATGCATATGCACCAAATGAGGCATTATCATTAGACGAATCTTTGTTATTATTTCGAGGAAGGCTTTCTTTTCGCACGTACATGAAAGGCAAAAAGGCAAAATACGGAATTAAATTGTACGAACTTTGTTCTGCCCAAGGTTATGTTTTGAACATAGAAATATACAAAGGCCATCGAGAAAACGAAGAAAACATGACAACTATTGAAAGTCTTGTGATGCGATTGATGCAGTCATATTTAAACAAAGGGCATCATTTGTTCATGGATAACTATTACAACAGTGTACCATTGGCTAACAAATTACTGAGCAAAAAGACACATGTGACAGGAACTCTTCGTGTAAATAGGAAGGGTCTGCCGCAAGAAATAACAGGTCGTAAGCTTAGAAAAGGAGAACATGTATGGCGACGCCAAAATCAGACATACGTGTCCAAATGGAAAGATAAACGGGATGTGCTATGTCTAACAACAGCTTACCACCCAAGTATGATAAACACAGCTAACCGTCGACAACAGGAAAAGAGAAAACCAATTGAAATAGTGAATTATAATCAGAATATGTCAGGTGTCGACAGAGCAGATCAGATGATGTCCTATTATTCCTGTCCACGAAAAACAATTAGATGGTATAAAAAGATAATCTTTCATCTACTGGATGTAGCAGTGTGGAATTCTTACTACATCTTTAAAGAAAAGACAGGTTCTCAAATGAAGTTTATAGAATTCAGGGAAGCAATTATACGATCTCTAACTGGCATAGATTATAAACAGGATGGAAGGTCTTTGGTTCAATTTAAACGTGCACGAATCCAAACCAATGAAATCAACAACAATGGAACACAGCATTTTCCTGAGAAAATTTCTCCTCCTGAAAATTATCAGCGAAAAACATATTTTCAGCGTTGTAAACAATGTTATAAACAGGGAGTAAGGAAGGAAACATCATATTGCTGCAAGAATTGCATATCAAAACCTGCACTGTGTCCTGCACCATGCTTTGAAACATGGCATACCGAAAATAATGTATAATAATTATAAAATTATAATAAATTTATTTGTCATTTATTTATTTTTGTTTGATCATGAACTAACATTTCGTGTAAAACTCCCAAAAATACTTTGTTGCTCACAAAAAATTGCTTATTTCAGTCATTAAACCTGTCATTTACGTTTTTAAATTTTTGCTGTTATAGCCGCCATCGTCCCATTACATAGTGTCTAGAGTCCGCTGGCGCCATGACGGTTGTAGCCGCAACCTAATTAAAGGTGCTGAATTAATCAAAATTAAGTGTATTTAAGCAGAAAGAGTAAAACTATACTTCTAATATTCTAAAAATTACAAAAACATATAGTGTCAATTTTCGAATTTCACTTGTTTCTACTGTCCGTCAACGTGTTAACATGGCTGTTAAAGGTGAGATGACAATCAAGAGCAACTCCAAGATCCTTAATTTTCCATTTTCTTATGAGCAGGATGCAGTTAAATTAGATTAATAAGTAATGGGAAGCCTCTTGCGATTAAAATTTACTACATAGCACTTATTAACAGTCAGAGATAACTTATTCATATTACACCAATTTTCAAGTGAATTCAAATTGTTTTGAATAGAGGAAATTGCAGGCATATAATTATCTATAAACATAAAACAACATAAGTGACCCTAAATTAGATCCTTGAGGTACAACTAAGCTAGAAGCAAATATGTGTGAAAATCCATTTAACAAAATATTATTAGTTGTTATATCAAGAAGTGATGCAATGAGATTTAATAACGTTCCGGAAATACTAAAAGAACTGAATTTGTTAATTAAAATATTATGATCAATAGTTTCAAACGCTCTCGAGAAAGTCAATATATACTACATCAGTCTGGCCACGTCCATCTAATGTACTCACTATATAATAGCAACAATTTTTTACATTTTTTTTTAATAATGTAATTTAATCAAAAGCCTTAATTATAAATACTTCTGATTAACCCTAAACTCGTCAAAACTATTACAAAGAAAACAGTCACAAGAAGTACAAGAAAAAATAAACCCAGAAGGAGAAAATACGATTTAGCATTGAAACTCTCTTGAAAATATGAAGGCACACTTCCCAGAGACGGAGATGAAAAAATCTTCCTAATAAGAAAAGGAGTGCGAAATATTGTTACAAACAATTTAATAAGTTTGATATTTTCACATTCTTCCCAATAATAATAATTATTATTATTTGCATTTTTATAACTAATAAATCACAAGGAAAGAATAGTATTTTACTTTTCAACTCCCTTTAAGAAAATTTCTCCCAGCAAATAAGATATTTTTCCAAATTTCCTAGAGATCCAAATAAAAGCAAAAAACTTCCTTAAGGAGGATGCGAAAATGTAGTAATAATAATAATAATAGGCCTTTATTTCCATAAGCAGTTTACATACGGACTTTGATAAATGTAATTTATATAAAAACAAATATAAATAGAGAAACTTACAAGTTATGGAAATCACAAGGTGCCAGTTCAGCATATGAAATATAAAATCTCCCTGTTCTTCTAATGGGACCTTGATATATATATATATATATATATATATATATATATATATATATATAGGTTAAGTAGGGTCTTAGTGAGGTGTGTTAGCCTCTCCTGAACTGCGACCTAACAGATCTATTGTTCTACCCTTAACCAATCACTTCCCAAGCAGTCCCACGTCCACCATGAACCTGGTAACTATCTTGAGGGTGATAATGCTCACTTCTTCGGGGGATAATCGGTCCCTGCCGAAGTGTGAAAGACGCTTGTGAGCAATCGCGACACAAGTGCATAGTATGTGCTCGGTAGTTTCATCTGCCGAATCACACAATCTGCAGTTTCCACTTTCCTCTTTTCCCATTTTACGCAAATGGTATCGGAGGGCACAATGCCCTGTCATGAGTCCGGTGAAAGTTCTTAGCTCGTTCCTTGTGAGTTCAAGCACCTTGTGGCTGTGACTTACGTCTTTTGTCCTCTTCCCATTTTTGCACCACCTCTCTTCTATGCGCCATGGGGAGTCCACAAAACGGCTCTGGTCCTATAGGAGTGGCATTTGCACCTCTTTTTGCGAGTTCATCGGCCACTTCGTTGCCTTTAATATCCCCGTGCCCTGGGACCCACATGAGGGTCAACAAGTTGTTCTTCGCCAGTTGCGAGAGGGATCTTCGACATTCTCAGACAGTCCGTGAGCCGTGACTATAGGCTCTAACGGCCTTTAATGCGGCTTGGCTGTCTGAGCAGATGTATATATGCGCGCCATTTAGGTGCCTATCCAAGCATTCTCTGGCGCACATATCAATTGCAATCGTTTCTGCTTGCAAAATCGTGGGCGTCGTGCCCAGAGCCATGAAGCTCCTGTGGTTTTGGTTAGGCCCATAAATGCCTATTCCAGTACCTCTGGTATTCTTGGCACCATCCGTGTACCAGGCTGATATCCCTCGTCCAAACTCCTTGACTCTCATCAAAGCCGTTTTGGGGTCTTCGATCGACACCTTAAACGGTAATTCGAATTCGAGCTTCCTGGACATAATGTCCGTCGGTTTGGACAGAAGGGCCGGGTCGATTTGCTGCAGTATTTCTAAGTGTCCTGTCCAGTCCCCCGGCAGTGTTTTCTTCCTCTGGTGTAGTCGGAGGGCTGCCACAAGTCCCTCTTTTTGTACCACTAGATGGAGGGGTATGAGACCAATGATTGCCTCCATTCCCGCGGTTGGGGTCGTTTGCATGGCCCCTGTGATGCTTAGACATGCTAAACGTTGAAGCCTACTCAGCTTCTTTTGCGTGTCTAGTTTTTGGGTCTTCGGCCACCACACGAGGGCAGCATAGGTGACAATGGGTATCACTGCCGTTCTATAAAGCCAATACGTGATTTTGGGCTTTAATCCCCAGGTTTTTCCCATAAGCCGCCGACAGGCCCAAAGCGACATCGTTGCCTTTGCCATGATTTTGTCGACATGCTGATTCCAAGTCAGTTTGGTATCCAGAATTATACCCAGGTACTTTACTTCGTTGGAGAGATTTATCTCTATTCCATTCAGCGAGGGAGCCTTTATGTGCAGCTTCCTTCTACGCGTGAATGGAACTATGATCGTTTTATACGGGTTGATACTTAGTCCCGAACACACCAGTTATTGATGCTATTCAGTGCTTTTTGCATTAGGATTGTAAGAATGCCTTCATGCTTGCCCCTGATTATTACGGCGATGTCATCTGCATAGCCTTGGATTATAAAGCCCTTTCCATGCAGTTCATCCAGGAGTCCATCCACCACTATTGACCATAGTGTGGGGGACAAAACTCGCCCCTGAGGACACCCCTTTGTTACAGTCATAGATACTGTGGATCCTGCTAGAGGAGCCGTTACTAATCGGCTTTGAAGCATTGCCTCCACCCATCTTATCGTGGAAGGATATAGTCCTTTATTTATAGCCGCTCGTTTTATTGCAGAAAATGAGGTGTTGTCAAAGGCCCCCTCTATGTCTACAAATATTCCGATTGCTATTTCCTTGTATAGGATTACTCATTCTGCCTCTTTGACGAGGTGATGTAGAGCATCGACGGTGGATTTGCCAGCTTGAAATGCGAATTGCTTGGAATTTAAGGGTGTTCTTATAAGTGAGTCACCCTTTATGTGCTCGTCGATTATTTTCTCCATAGCCTTTAGGAGAAAAGAGGTTAGGCTGATGGGTCGATATGATTTAGGTTCATCTAGAGGCCTATTGCCCACTTTAGGTATAAATACCACTTTTGCCTCCCTCCACAACCGGGGTATATACCCTAGTGCATAACTTGCTTTATATATCTCCCTGAGTCCTGGAGCAATTGTATCCAAGCCGCGTTGTAGTAGCGCGGGGAAAATACCGTCCATTCCTGGGGATTTATATGGCTTGAAGCTGTTTATGGCCCAAGTCATTTTGCTGAGCGTGAATATTTTCCCCGCTAAGCAGCGGCTGTCGCGGTTGGAACAGTGAGCCACTGAGCCGGTACTAGCCGCAATTGTGTTTTTAGTCACTACTTTTGATCCCGGAAAGTGAGTACCTAGGAGTAGCTCTAAACTTTCCTGTTGATCTTTGGTGTGACTGCCGTCAGTTCGTTTTAAGATGCCGACCGCATTGGTATGGTCCTTTGATAGGACCTTCCGGAGTCTATTTGCTGGGGTCAGATTGTCGATTCCCTCGCAGTAGGCCTTCCAGGCCTTTCGTTTAGACTGACCAGTTGCCTGTTTTCTTGGCTCTGTTGAAGGATTTCCGGGCGGAAGTCCTGAGTCGATCCAATTCCTTGTTCCACCAAGGAACGTTTCTCGAGAAGTTTACCTCCTTTACCGGACAGCTTTTCTCATAGGCTGCTACAATGGTATCGCTTAGGTGTAGTGAGGCTTGTTCTAATTCCTCTAAGGTAGCGATGTTGTATTGGAGGCCTTGAAGTTCGGACAATAGACATTCGTTATATAATGTCCAGTCCGTTTTTCGTGGCACTCTGCACTCTGCTATTTCCGTACTCCCAGCTTCCATATCGAACGCGATCGTTTGATGGTCCGACATGGAGGGCTCAGAGAGTACACGCCAATTTTTTATCAACTGCGCGCCGTACGCCGTGGCTAAGGTCAAGTCAAGTACCTCTTGCCTTATTGCGTTTATAAACGTGGGTTTATTCCCTTTGTTTAAGATGTCTAGATTGCTAGCGCATACATAATCAAGAAGGTACTTACCCCTGTTGTTGGTATCTGAGCTGCCCGCATTAGCATCGCAGCCCATGATAAGATGTTTCCCATTCTTGCGGCACCAGTCCGTGAGGTTCTTTACTGCCTCTGGTGGTGGGTTGTCTTCGTCCCCTGGAAAGTAGGCTGAGGCAAATACAATTTGCCTCTTGCCATCTCCCGTTGGTACGTCCACGACCGCTGCAACTAGGTCCTGGGTGACGAACTGTGGAATGGGAGCATAATTAGTATCTTTCCTGAAAATCAGGGCGGCCCGTGGCCTGCCGCACGTAGTATTACATACCAGATAGTACGATGGGTTCTGAAGTCTATTAATCGCCCCTCCGTGAACCCAGGGCTCTTGAATTAGCCCTATTTGGACGTCCCCCCTAGCCAGCCTGCTGCATAAGGCACTTGATGCTGCCTTAGAGTGCTGCAGGTTGATTTGGAGGCACTGCCACTTACCCTTCATTTTTGGGCCTTGGAATGACCCCCACCTCTGGCATCCTTCAGTTTGTCCTGATGCATAATCCTGCCCTTTGGACGCACATCAGCCTGCTTCTTAGGTGGACTCTTGGTCAGGCTTGGAGCCTTTCTGATCCCTGGAGGCTTGTTGGCCTCTCCGGAACCAGTTGCGGATTGCAACGGCGAATTTTTACCCTGATCAAGGGGCTCTTTGGAGCTTGAGGCTCCTGCCCCTTCATCAGGCTTGTCCTGCTTCCCCTTGGTGGGAAGCTGTACTTCGCCGTAGCGATACCCAACGAGGTAGTTGCGTTTTTTTAACTTCTCCATGGACAGAGCATCCACGGAGAAGGTAACCTCTTGAGTGGGTCCAGCGGTCACCCTTCTTAAGACCCTCCAGTTAGAGGCATCGCATTCATTCTGGACTGCAATCAGTTGCAGGATACGTTCGTCCCTGTACTCCTGACTGCCCGGAAAATATCCCACTAGGATATCGTTGTGCGGCATTTCCTCCGCTCCAACGACTTTTAGGGCTGCTCCCAGGGGACGATCTCATCCTGATGCGACTTCAGCCACGTTACCGTAGCTTCGTTGCGGCAGGTGATCCCGATCCACCCAGGTCGCTTGTGAATCCCAAGGAGTCTAGAGTCTTCTTCATTCCCCTTTTTTAGGACTATATCCATGATATACTCCAGTGTGGACTCTATTTGTTCCACTGACAGGAGAGTAGCAGGGTAGTCCTTTGCGATAACACCAACCTTCAGTCCTTTTACGGCCTGACTGTATGATGCCATTTTTTGGGGATTTTGCTTCCCCTCTGTATCGCCACTCGGGCTTGTGCTTGTAAGGGCCTTGGTTTGCCCCTGCACCCGCTTGAGTGGTGATATGCCGCTCGTGGAGGGCTGTACAGTCCCTTTCGCACGTTTGGCTGGCGTACCCTTCGGCGTACTGCCGTCCGAACGGGTACGTTTTTCAGTCTTTTGCTTACGCGCTGGACCGAAGGGCTGTAAGGCCTTTTGTGCTGCCTCTTCCCGCGACATGCCCTTGCTGATGAGGTATTTAAACCTCTTCTTCCCAGCACCGCTTAGGCGCGGCTTGCGTGGCTGGAGGTCCTTGGGCTTTTGCCCAGCCTCTTCTCCACTGCTGGCTAGGAGTCGTTCCTCCCTGTCGGTCTCAGGCGCTAAGTCCTCTCCCGTGGCAAGGATTTCACACTCCATCGCCGTAGTTTCGTCGTTTGAGGGGGACGAGCCCTTATTTGTTAATTCTTGGTTCATTATTGATCCCACGAGAAGCTAGGGAAATAAACGGTCACCTGCAGCAGAGCCCCGCACGCCACAGGAAGGCTATTTGAAACCGGAGGTCGCCTGGTATCCGGAGTTCGCATACTAAGACTAAGCTTCCCCTTAGCCATGCAGCCTTAGGCATATGCTGTTCCACCTTGGCTTGAGGAGTTTTTTATTGTGGCTCTCCTTTCACTTGGTCCATGCAGTTAAGCCCAGACCCTCTTTCGCTCACTGCCAGCGAGACTTGACCACGTACAGCGGTGAGTTACAGATATAACCTGCCTGGTGGCTTTACAGCCAGTCAGAGCAGGGCATCGTACCCTTTAGTGCAAGCTCTAAGCCACGACACGACAGCTGAGCAGGGTGTGCATGCTGCTTAGTCAGATCCATCATCTAAGTCCTTTCCAGCATGGGTACCCCTATCGGGAGCTGACGCTCCCGCTGGTGTAGCACTTAGGATCATCTGGATACGCAAGCTCCCCCACCACGTCAAGGTGAGCATACACGGGGGAGTTGATTATGTATAAGAAAAAAATTTAATCAATGAATAACATTATTTAGTTTTTAATTAAATTAAATAAGGGGTCATGTTTTTTATTGTTTTTGTAGTAAGTAGAGGTAATATTTGTTCTTAAATGTTCAGAAGTTTAAACATTTTAATTCATATGGGATTGAATTATACATTTTTGGAATATTGACTTTGGATCAAGGCGGTTTGATGTTTAGGTGCAGCAATACAACTACCATATCTTAAATTCAGATGATGCACATCACTTCTATAAGAGATGATTTTTAAAAGATATGATGGTTGCTCGAGCCTTATCTTATGAAAATAAGTAGCACATGCAAAGTTAATTTGATTCTCCACAACTAACCATTCCATCTTAGGAAGTTTATGGGATATACGATCAAATTTTCTCATTCCAAATAATAGTCTCAAACAACCATTTTATACTCTTTGTATTTTGTTTATATTTCCTTTCATAATAGATGGACCATATTATTATCTATACAGTAGGTGAAACATGACATCACTAAACTAGTATAGTTTTCACTTTAATAGATAAATAGTGTCTCTGCGTGTACGTTTTAGATTAGCATAAGCTTTTCTTGTATTGTTGTTAACTTGAGTGTTATATTTTAATGTATTGTCTATGACAAGCCCAAGGTTTTTTGCCTTCGATTTGATAGGAACCTCGACACCATTAAATTTAGGTTCTGTAACAAGGGCAATTTTGCTTGGTTACCAAACAATATAATAATAGATTTTTTTAACACCATGATTAAAAGAAACTTCAGCAATAGTGTCAAGGTCCGTTTGAATTATATTCAATGACTGCAGTGTATCTTCAGTTTTAAAGGAGAAATATATTTGAAAATTATCGGTATGGCATACATTATACTTTTACAATTTTTGATAGTTTTATTATAGAGAGAAGTGTGGATAATAAATAGTAAAGGGCCAAGTTCGGATCCTTCACGAATAAACATTCTCTTTGATATAGTATTGTCTAGCTGTACAACTTGCCACCTGTCATTCAAATAACTACTCATTAGTTGCAGAGCATCATCAATCAATCAGATAAATTTTAATATCGCTAACAATAAATCGTGATAAATTGTGTCAAATGCCTTGCTAAAATCTACTAATGTTAGAATGGAGAGTATACCTTGATCGGATGCTGCAATTCTGTTATTTGTGACCTTTGGTAAAGCACTAGCACAGCTATAACCAGACCTAAATCCTGACTGATTTTCAAGAATGATGTTATTTTGATTTAAAAATTCTGAACAGAATGCATAAAACTAATTCCAAAATTTTTGAAAGAATAGGAAGGATGCTTATAGGGTGTAAGTATTACAATTTGTGGTATTTGAATGCTTGGCAAGAGGCCGAATAATAGCAGATTTCTAAGCATCAGGAAAAGTACTCAACGTATACATGTATTTATTATACGAGTTATGTAAGGTAAAATATGAGGTAAATAAAGCTTTAATATATTTGAACTAATATGATTATTCTAAATGATCGTAATCACTAATTTTATTAGATTCCTGATAATGTCAGAAATAAAGTATTTTAATTTTTTCAAATTTCATGACAAATTCAATAACGTATTCCTATGTAATTGCGTTTAACTTATTACACGCTCAAAAATATTGGGAAGATGTGACAAATCTAAAGAATTTACTTGATGACCAAAACGGTACCTTCTAAATCCTCTCGGAACTTCAAATAAAAAATAAATCATCTGATGCGAAAAACATATCAAATTGAATCCTTTAACGATATCAAATTCTTACTGCGAAAAAAGTATTTTCAACATAAATTTGGTAAAGAATAACACTTTTTATGTTCCATTTTTATATTTTCAGTTTTCTGACACGTGTTTCGAATCTGACAGCTCATTATCAAAGGTAATAACATCACAAGTGTTTCTCTTCGCCAAATTTATATACTCGGTTCAATCAAGAACGTAACAAGCATCAACTATATCTTCTATGTTATATCTTTTAAAAACCACAAATTTAAAAAGAACCTTTAAAGCAAAATAAACAGAAGATCTTAGAAAACATTTTAGTACTTTCAATTAGCTATCATCAAGCCGTGTTAGGTTTTATTATAAGTGGTTAGGTTTTTCCAAACTTTACTTCAAATTTCTTTATGATGAAAGAAAAAATATTTGAAACGTGATTGTTTTAAAGCTAAATATGAGAATGGATTTTTAAATATTACTCATATCTTACTTAGTCACTATTTTTGGTTTGAGTTTACGTGAAGTGTTTTGTAAATAAAAATAATTTTCATTTATCTTACTTAGTATTAATGTGTATCTGATTTTAGAATTAATTTTTAAAGCATTGGAGTTCTTTAAGATTTTTTTCTTTTTCTCTTCGAAATATTTCTTTCTCTGGTAAACTCTATGAAATCCCCTCATTCTTCTACAATTAAATGGAATATTAAGAAAATTTAAATAGTTGCTCAAATAAGGCACTGTAGATTTTCTGGAGAATATTTAGATACCAAGTTTTCTCTGATGTTTCTCCAACTGTTCGGCTTTTGGCAATGTTATTACTTTTCTTGACACAGACAGTAACATACGGCCGATCTTAAAACATTTCCTTTCAATTAAACAATACCTAAAACGTTTTATCTCACTTTAATTACTTTTTTTAACATTAAATTTGCATTGAAGATAATATTTTCGTAATAATTTGTAACAATTCATGTAGAAAACGTTTAATTTTAAAATTGAATGAAACACAACACAGTTTGGTAAATTCATTAATATAAAATTATGCTGATTCAAATTAGATTAATGGTTATTGACGAGGCACTTAAATATTTCATAAATTATTGATAATAGTTACAACATCCAAGAAAAACTATCTAAATGAAATTTCAGGGTACGCAAGTAATAATAATATAGTTGTCATCATGATTGAAGCTTTTCATGAAGATATACAATACAAACTTTATATTATAGTTTTGTATACTGTTATTACCGTTTACCTATTTTTAGCTTTTGAGAAATTTTGAAATAGTCCAATTGCCTAATTCCGTTTGGTTCCAATCATCATCATTATCGTAATATGCAACGTATCTATTTCTATTAACATTATTACACATTAAATAATATTACATTTTTCGTGTGACGTATTTATTAAGGAAGTTATTGTTCATTACAGTAAAAAACAAGGTTCATGGCCTTTGGCCACGTATGCTCCTTCAGAATTATCATTTACCTTGTAACATAATGTCCAGTCATGTCGAAAATACTTTTAATTATTGATAAACCCAATATGACATTATTTAAACCTATAAATAATAAAGGTTAGTGTTATTCTGTAGAATGGAAAAAACAATAAAACAATATTTTTATTTTATTTTTGTATATTAGGTTTTCACTATTTTTAATTCATGTTTGAAAAAGCTGAAGGAAATCCGATTTATTTATTTATTTATCTTTGGTCTCCTTTCTTGAATAAAATCATAACAAATATATTAATACAAAATTTAAAAAATAGAAACATACATGATTTTTTTTCTTTCTGTATCAATTTCTTCTAGTAAATAATTAGACTCTCTTAATTTTGTTGATGACCCTGATCATGATTATACTTTAACCATAAGGTTAGAAAGTTCATCATATTTTGGATAGAATGATCATGAAAAAATCGTAATTGGCGACATTGTCGTTTGCAAATAAACTAAAAACCAGTAAAAAGATTAAAATAGAAATAGAATCTTCAACTGCTCTTAGCTTCTATGTTAACAAATAATTTTATGTGTACATGTTTTGGAGATGAAACATACACATTGTATTGAGGGCCAAAATTTGACAAAGAAAGAAGGCACTTTGGATTTTCTGGAGAATATTTGTAATCCAAATGATCTCCGATGCTTCTTTAATTAGTCGGTTCTTAGGGGTGTTATTATATTATACATATATATAGTAATTTAGGTTTGACCTTGAAATATTTCCTTTAAATTAAACAGTAATCCAAACTTTTCATTTCATTTTAATTTCTTTTTTCTTAAGATTAGATTTCCATATTAGATAATATGTTCGTAACGATTTATAATAATTTAAGTAGAAAACTTCTAATAATAAAAATGGATTAATTCTTTCAAATGTTCCACAGGTTGAAGGGTGGAATAGTTACCATACATTGACTTTAAATGCACGCTATATCTATATTTAAAAATCTCTATGCCGTAAAATTATTTTCATATATACAGGGTGTCCCAATTTTGCGGTATAACAAAAGCAAACATTTTTTTAAATGGAACACCCTGTATATTTTTTCTTTTTCTAATTTGGATAATATTTTATAACTTGAACCTTTTTTTGGTTTTTAATTTCGATATGGCATTTCCGAGTTATTGACGTTTTTCTGAAAAAAATGTAAAAAGCGGAGGTTCACAAAAAAAAAATTATTCTTATGTTCTATTTAAAATTTAAGAATTTTTCTTTTTCCTATGGTTGGTCATAAGTACTGTTTATGTACCAGTGTTAAAAATTTTCATTTTGGAGGAACAATGTCTTTGAATCAGACACGTCATTTTCTAAAATTTCAAAATGTCGTAACTCTTTTTTTTAATGGAATCATATATTTTTTAAAATTTTATATTATTCTACATCTAATTTCCTACAAAAAATATTAAGCATACCCTATACCTAAAAGTGATATTTTTAAAGATATAAAAGAATGTATATTTCAAACGGTCCTTGAATACGAATTTGTTTTTGAATAGATAGCCATGACTGAAAATATGCATCTGTCAATTAAACAATTAGTTTGACATGTAAATCTCTCTGATATTTGCTGCAAAGTGGTTCTCTCCGTTTCGCGGTATAAGTAGACAGCAAATTATCATCATGGATTTCGAAAAGGGCGAACGAAGGAGAAATGTTTTAGGAACTTACTCAATAGATTTATTGAAATGGGAAGTGTGAATTACAAAAAACAAGAAAGAAGAAAGCCTATTATCAACGAGGAAAACCAAATTTCAGTGCTATTAACAGCAACTGAGCATCCTAACGTAAACCAAAAAGACATTGGTGAAGGAACTGGCATAAGAGAGAAGTCAATACAAAGCATTCTGAAGAAAAATCGATATCATGCATACCATATTCAGCTACATCAAGAACTGAGTAATACTGATTTTCAATTTCGTTCCGAATTTTGTATCTGGGGAAGACAGGAAATTCAGGACATCCCATAACAACGCATCTGTCAACAGGCAATTTTTACTATTATTCAACTGATAATCCGTATGTTATGAGACAAGTTGATCATCAGCATCGACAGTCTTTGAATGTCTGGGGCGGAATTTTTGGAAACCATGTAGTAGGTCCACATTTCGTCGAGGGCCATCTCAATAGGCCTATGCATTTGCACTTCCTGAATTGAATTACCCGGAACCTTAGCTAATATACCCTAACTAACAAGAAACAGGGTACGGTTTTAACAAGACGGAGACCTGTCCAATTTTCGCAAGACGTGAGGGCATTTGATTTTTCCCAACCAGTGGATTGGTAGGAATGGACCCACCAAATGGCCTGCTAGATTGTTTTTTAAGGAACCACCAATGAATATGCATCATCGAATTGTGGAAAGGTCTTTTCAGCGGCGATTTAATTTGTGCCTAAATGAAAATTGAAGACATTTTGAACATTTACTGTAGTAAATAATTTTGTTATCTTTCCCGGCTTTGGAATAAAATAATGAATCGTATTATCTGTTTCTGTTTATCTCACATTGACACTTACTTGCATTTTGTTAGTTATTTTGCCTCAGAATGATCAACTCCGTACATAGAAGTATGTATAATTAAATGGTTATTTTTATGAAAACTATTAAATATCTCAATAACTATGGGGTTTAGATATATTATTATTTGCAAAGTTTGGCATTTCTTTCTAATCTAATCGAATAATAAGAAAAATAATTGTTTTCGCCCATCTGGGTAGCGCTGAGAATAAATTATTTAGGCTTGCAAACAATTAATTCCACCTTCTCCAGTAGCATATATCACATCAATTAATTCTTCTCAAAAATTGCATTGTTATAATCATAACGTACAATGCAACCATACATACCAAACTTATTGTTTAATTGACACATGCATTTTTTTTCAGTCATCTATTCAAAAACAAATTCGTATTCAAGAACCGTTTGAAATATAAATCCTTTTATATCTTGAAAAATATCAATTTTAGGTATAGGGTATGCTTAATATTTTGTGTAGGAAATTAGATGCAGAATAATATAAAAATTAAAAAAATATATGATTCCATTTAAAAAACAAGAGTTACGACAATTTGAAATTTTAGAAAATGGCGTGTCTGATACAAAGGCAGGGTTCCTCAAAAGTGAAAATTTTTAACACTGGTACCTAAACAGTACTTATAATCAACCATAGGAAAAAGAAAATTTCTTAAATTTTAAATAGAACATCAGAATAATTTTTTTTGTGAACCTTCGCTTTTTACATTTTTTTCAGAAAAACGTCAATAACTCGGAAATGCCATATCGAAATTAAAAACCAAAAAAAGGTTCAAGTTATAAAATATTATCCAAATTAGAAAATGAAAGAATATACAGGGTGTTCCATTTAAAAAAATGTTTGCTTTTGTTATACCGCAAAATTGGGACACCCTGTATATTTGAAAATAATTTTACGGCATAGAGATTTTTAAATCAATAAATTTTTATACGAAACATTTTTTTCTATCTCTTACGAGAAAGGCGCTAGGAAAGCCTGACGCACTGTTGCAGGACCCTGTATATTCACCAACGCCGTACTCATTTTCTGGAAATCAAAATGAGAACAGTGTTTGATTTCCAGAAAATGATTACGGCATTGGTGAATATGATTTTCAAAAATAAAAAGCAACGCTGTATGTTTAGTATTAATGTATATGTAGGGTGGGTGGGTGCCCACTATCCCACCCTCCAGTTTTTGAGTTATAAACAGAAGTTTTTCAAAAGGAAATTGCACAAACAAAACATTTTACTAAATACTTCATAAAATTTTTGACATGAAACCTTAAATTCAAATTTTCGGTTTTTCTCTATTATTAACTTATGTTTAAAAAAGTTATAGTATCACAAAGAAAATTAAAAAATAACATTTTCCCTATATATACATCGTCATTTTAGTAACTTACAAATATTTACAATAATACACATATTCTGTATAATTGGTGTTAGTCCGTCACTGTCTTGATGAAATAAAAAAATATAAAAAAATTGAAGCTAGTTGAATTATATTTTATCTAATACTTATAGTAAGTATCAAAGTTGTGTTTTTTTAAATGAAACACCCTGTATTTTATTGCATTTTTGGATCCTTCGTTAAAAATAAGTGTGTGTTTTAATAAGGTTTTTATTACATAAACCTTAAGGTTTTTGAAATAATTTGAATTTTGTAAAAATGTAACCTAATTTTCATGTTTCAAATTCTTAAAAAATAATTAAGTTATGCATACCAAATTTACACTGAAATGTAACAATAGATCATATTTTATTTTCCAAGTATAATAAATTTGACATCTTATACCGGGTGTAAAAAAATTGGAATTAAACAAATGAGAACTTTAAATGTCTATAACTTCATTTATTTAAATGGAACGCTATATTTATTAATTTATCAGCAAATGCACGTTTTAATGACCTATCGAATAGTATTTATATCTTAAATGTTAAGCCTTCTCGTTTTTACAGAAAACGCCAAAATATTGTTTATTGCACCGTTTTAGTACTTTTTAAGTAAAAATTTTAATGTATCTAGTTTTCCATCGTATTTAAAAACGTAAGATAATTAATTTAGTCTGTTACTTTAGTTTAAAAAGCCTGTCTTTTGTTATAGTTGTGTTATTTTGCGTTTTTGTGTTAGATCGTTAGTAATCGTTATTGTTTGAACATCGTTGTTGTATTTAATAGTAAAAAATGAAAATTTACACAGATTTTCTTGTACTGGGATTTTTATAACTGACACTTCCAATGTCTTTAAATTGGTTTAATAGTCTCTCAAAAATGGCTGGCTTAGGGTGATTTCTTTCGGGAAACCTTTAAGTATAAACTCGACAAGCCAATACACAATTTTGATGACATTCTCCAAGCATAAAGATAATGCCAATACCCCCTTCTTTTGAGTAAATCTTCATTTTTTGCCAAAAAATACAACAGCGATGTTCAAACAATAACGATTACTAACGATCTAACACAAAAATGCAAAATAAGACAACTATAACAAAAGACTTGGCTTTTTAAACTAAAGTGGCATACTAAATTAATTATCTGACGTTTTTAAATACCATAGAAAACTAGATACATTAAAATTTTTACTTAAAAAGTACTAAAACGGTGCAATAAACAATATTTTGGCGTTTTCTGTAAAAACGAGAAGACTTAACATTAAAGATATAAATACTATTCGATAGGTCATTAAAAGGTGCACTTGCTGATAAATTAATAAATATAGCGTTCCGTTTAAATAAATGAAGTTATAGCCATTTAAAGTTCTCATTTGTTTAATTCCAATTTTTTTACACCCGGTATAAGATGTCAAATTTATTATACTTGGAAAATAAAATATGATCTATTGTTACATTTCAGTGTAAATTTGGTATGCATAACTTAATTACTTTTTAAGTATTTGAAACATGAAAATTAGGTTAAAATTTTTACAAAATTCAAATTATTTCAAAAACCTTAAGGTTTAAGTAATAAAAACCTTACACACACACACTTATTTTGATCTAAGGATCCAAAAATGCAATAAAATACAGGGTGTTTCATTAAAAAAACACAACTTTGATACTTTTAGGGTTTTTGGGACACCTTGTATATTATGAAAGTAATTTTAAAAAGTAGCCCTAATAGACCCCCATATATCCCCAAAGTGAAACTTTTTGAAAGTTATGTATTTTGGCCACAATATTCCGTACCGTATAGCGTGAATAACCCTGTATATAAACTGAAAATACCATTGTTTACGAATTACTTAAAATAATATTTAGAGTTAATTCACTTAATGAACACTGAATAAAACGCGTACCTACTGTTTATTACTTTTTAAATTATAGTGGTAATTTATTATAATATATAAATATATTACAATGTGTACGACTTTAGATTCGACTTTTGACGGTCATTATCAAGTCAAGTGATAATGACCGTCAAATGTCGTTAAGTCGTACGCATTGTAATATATTTATATATTATAATAAATTATAATGGTTAAAAACATAGTAAGCGTTTTATTCAGTGTTTATTATTAATTACCACGTAGTAACGGTCGCAACCATCATTATGATTAATGCACTTAGTTCGTTAGGGTTTGCAATTGAGATAGAGTTCATCCTTTAAAGAAACAAGCACATAAATGTAAAGATAACACGTGATTAATAGTCAAACACCACTACTACTATTAAAACACTTCTTCACTTGTTTTAGGTCACTTCGCGATTTTCATAAACAGAAAAGCTCTATAAATCATACGAGAAGTACTGCAGTTTTTAATTAGAGTTCAGAAAATATTTTTCGGCTTAGATGCGAACTTGACGATAATGCACGAGATACTGAGGGATTTATTAGCTTTAATTCGAGTTTGAAAAAAAAAGTGGTTTGGAAGAGTACGCGTTTTTTTTGCCTGTTGGATTAATTTGCGTCAGTTTCACTAAAACCACTAGTTAAAACATCCTTCTTTGGAGGTAAGATCACATAAATATTTCCTCCTTTTCGAATTCATTGCTTACAGCCTTACTTATGGGCTTATTGTGGCATAAATTTGAATGTAACAACAATTATGGTTAACCCAAATAACAATACGGGTAATCATCATTAACTAACAAAAACCTACTGAAATTATGTTTACTGAGTGATTATTCTCAGATTCTACTATGCAATGATTCCCAATGGTGTTATAATGTGTTTCATGATATTTTAATGCGTAATTTTAATAACTGCTGTCCTTTAATAATTAAAAAATTAAAACGAAACGTTGTCAACATGAATTTAGACCTTTTATTTATTTAGTATTGTTTTATAGGGATTCAAACTATCTTATAAATATTTTATCTTATCTTGTCTCAAATCTTATAGTGTTAATTATTTACTTAATTATTTTACTTATTTACAAAGTGTTATCTATTAACTTTTATTGTACACGCATATATATGCATATGTGTGAGTGTGTATACATAAGGATGTGTGTGTATATACATGCATACAAGTAATTTTTAATTCCAACTTACTTCTATCATGTTGCCATACAAACCTCAAATTTAAAAACTTGCCTTACATTATATTACAATTTATATTTTATTTTAACTTTTGTCAATTCTTAAGATTTTAGTATCTATTTAATAATTATTTGTAATTCTATTTATAGTATTATATAATAAATTTAAAAATACGAAAACATTTCGTGAATCTACAACAATGAGTCTTACTAAGACTACAAAACAAATTAATTTGAAACAACTACTTCTCTAGCTAATACTTCGACAGACATTGAATAATACAAATTAATTTGCGTGTTACAAATAGTACAACTATCAAAGCAACACTAGTTTGAACGTATTTCTTTCTGTAAAATGAAATAAAAATGATTTAATGTACGTTAAATAATTTGTGAGTGACTATATTATGATAAATTTGGAACAAATTTTTTTTTTTTTGTTCCAAATTTATCATAATATAGTCACTCACAAATTATTTAACGTACATTAAATCATTTTTATTTCATTTTACAGAAAGAAATACGTTCAAACTAGTGTTGCTTTGATAGTTGTACTATTTGTAACACGCAAATTAATTTGTATTATTCAATGTCTGTCGAAGTATTAGCTAGAGAAGTAGTTGTTTCAAATTAATTTGTTTTGTAGTCTTAGTAAGACTCATTGTTGTAGATTCACGAAATGTTTTCGTATTTTTAAATTTATGATTTAATTTTCTACAACGAACTAAAGGATTTTAATACATTTTATTATTATAGTATTATGTTCTAATTGACGATGTTATACTATGTATGGTGTTTTCAAATATATTATTATTATTATTATCATTATTATTATCATTATTATTAATATTATTATAATTCACAGGTGACAAATATTTTTTTCTTTTGAGAATAAGAGAAAAGAGAGAACGACGAAAATCATTATAATAAAGATAAAAGTGGCGACCATTGTTCATATTTCAATGGAAAATAAAATAATTTTCAATGTTTTATTCCAAAACCTGTTATGTAATATAAACATAAACAACTTTAACAAATGACAATATTTGAGCCTCTCGATGGCCTAAAAAAGTCAAAACTTAAGTAATTATTGTTTGTAATATGCTGTAAACTTAAAATAACAAATAATAGTTTAAAATTAATCAAAATCAAACCAAAAAGAGTTGACTACATAAACAGGTCTATTGACCTATTTTCATTATTCTACTTGACATAGACAAATACTAGATTCTACTTTTTTCTTTACCTCCCTCTCCCAAACCAGCCTTGCCAAAACCAGCTCCATTACCTCTCATACATTCTGTTAACCTCATGTTTCCCCATAACCACTATTTCTACACACCTTCACACTCTTCTTCCAAATTACTCCATGTATCCATCCCATTCGTGCACAATACCAATCTACCATAATTTTCTTCCATCCAAACCTTCCTTCCTCTCTCTCCAAAACCACATCTAGTTTGTGCCAGGGTATCGTATGTGTTCCTACCGATACATCCTTGCCTCTCCTGCATCGCAACCTCCTTCCACTTCTCTTTCATCCAAACCTGCACATTTACCAAATTCTCCAACCATTCATTCACAAAACTCTCGAACATTACTGCCTTTTCATACATTTTTCTGCGTCCCATCCTCTACTCACTCAACCTTGTTCCCATGCACGTTCTTCTTACATCTTCCACCAATCTCTTATTATCTAATCCACATAATTTCATCTCATACTCTCAATTGCCTCTCCCCACTCATTATATTTGTTTTCTGAAGCAGAATGTACCCAGGCGTTGATCTTTCAACCCCCAGATTCTGCCTCAGAAAAAACCACTGCTCTCTCTCTTTCTCAATGCATTCATAATTTTATAAAGAGAAAGGTTGCGACCGTTTCTATGTGGCAATTATACTTACACTGAATTGAATTTTTTTTTTAATTTTTCAATTCAGTTTATTCATACTTTCTTGTTTCCTATGCGTGTATACTATACAGCAAAATGGCTTTTTACATGCATCTCAGTTAGAAGCTTGCACGCCAATTAAAATTTGCTTGAACACCCATTTCCCCACTTCTTCCTTACTATACCGCATGCTGTTCGGGTTTTCCCCTGTGCCTATTTGGTGTGCTCACTATATCCACCGGTGTATTCATCTCAATCACCCCCCTCCCTTTCACTCCAATTTACTCGTCTTCCCTCCCTTCCTCTATTACTAAATCGCATCTACTTTGTTTTCCTTGCATTGACTTGCAGTCCTCTTTTGTCCATATTCATATCCACTCTCTACGTCATTTATTTTATCTCTTCACCAAAAGCACCATCTTGTGTGAATTTAACCTACACTAAAGTCGACGTAAATCTCATTCAACAACTATGCTTTATAAAATACATACCTAATAATCAGATTGATTGCTTTAAGCTGCTTGTGCAACTGAATATTTGTGTGCCTAGTAATTTAAGAGGTAGTCGTTTAATTCACTTACCAATACCACAAATAAATGCAACGACTTCTCTTCTTCTCCCATATGTTTTCCTCACTTCCCTTTTTGCCCCCGGACGTCCTCATCAAACCTTCCAGTCAATCTTCTCCAAGCTCTTTCTCATATTCTTGATATCACTCGCACTAACCTCTAGCTTCCAACAACATATTTTTTACCGTCCGTATCTCTACTATTATTAACAAATAGTCAAATCCTAATACTTTTTACAATTCTATTCTTGTAACTTCTTCCATATTTAGCCCATTTATTATGACATAATAATCACAACGATCATTGTTGTCCCACATATGTTTTCTTCCTTTCACAATTACCTTCACTGCACCCGTTTAACATATCCCATCCCTCTTTTATTAACCATTTTTTTTGTAAATAAATAAATAACCAATCCCCCAATCCTTCTACCCTCAGTATTTCAACATTTATCAATTAATCCTGAGACAATCTTACTGTTCATTGCGACCACACACTTCTTCTAACTCCTTTTATTTTATTATTGGTATATCCAAGAATTGACATGTGAAGTTTGGCTTATAGAAAATTGAGATTAAGTCGATAATTTTCGAAATGAATATACTTTTTAGGTTAAGGTTGATAGTGAAGAAATAAAACTGTCTATTTATAGTGTTACAGATATTCCTTACACAACACAAAATCTTGCTTACTTTTTGATAGGATAAAAAAAGTCGAATGTTTTTCTTATAATTAAAATATTAAAATTAAAAAAAACTTTATTGGCATAAAAAATATAAATTACATTTAACATCCCCTTCTATTTCTTTTCCTACTTCTTTTCTTTTTTCTTTTTCACTTCTCATCTCTTCTCTTCTTCCTTTCCCACCCCAACCTTCCAAGGATTCTTACCCTGGCCCCATTTTCTCTCATTCATTTCACTACCCTTCTACAATCTTCCACCCATTCCGCATCCACTCCCTTACATTCTTCCACAAAATGTACCCACGTATCTGCCCTTCCTGGCACAACACGCATTCCCCATATCTTTTCCCCGTCCATCTCTTCTTCCCTCTCTCTTACGTTCTTGCAAAACGTAAATATATTTCATTGTAAAACCATCGGCAGAGCGTATATATAATCTGACTGTTGGATATTTGGGCTGACGTCATTATTCACATAAATCAAGACTGTTACATTCCACTTACTATTGAATTTCACATAATTTAACTAAAGAGATAATTCTATGAGTTTTAATTATGAAATTATAGTAATTAATTCATATTACTGTTTAATTAACGGATGCGTAATGCAGTAACCACAAAATTTAACAACAATCTGTCAGATATTAAATAAAAACAAATTTATATTTATTTATAACAAAAGTAACATATTAATTAAAATATTTTAAATTGCTTGAATTATTATTATTCAAAAAATATTTCTCTATCGTACCATTTTTGCTTTCTCTATATAAGGAAAGTATTGTTTTCATCAAAATATTTTGATTCTTTTAGCGGTAATATCCGTTTTGAGGTCCTCTGAGACGAATCCACTAATTTCTGGAAAACAGTTTATGTGTCTGTGTGTGTGTCTGTCGGTGGGCGCTGTATCTAGAAATGAATGAAACTTTAAACTTAAGGTTTTATCTTAAAAACAGAAACTAAAAATATAGTGGTAAAGATTTATACACCGGAAGTGTGTTTTTCAGATTTTTTTCTAAATATGAAAAATAATATAAAACTTTTGAAACAAAAGATAAGGGAATTAAGAAAAGTTCTTGTTTTGAGAGAAAAAAATAGAAATGTTTACATGTTCAGCCTTTTATTAATAAACCATAAGAGTTACATTAGGATTTTTTTTAAAGTAATTATAGAGAATTCATAAGTGAGCAAATTATTAAGGATAGCCTTTTTGCGTAATCCTCGTGGTTTTCAAGAAAAATGTAGCGAAAGTACTATGATGGTTAGATCACCATTTTTGACTATATTATCTGTTTGTCGGATACTATTTTCACAAAATTGAGAGTGGTACATGCTTACAACTCCAACATCACCAAAGGTATATTTTTCAATAGCATTAAATTTATAATAATAAGAAGTCAAATTTAAACTTCATGTCCATTTTGGCGAAGCAACTCATCAATAATATATTTCTTTGGTAGCTTATGCAGCTCTGTTAAATGTAATAACTCTTTTTTGACATACATGCATTAAAATTGATATTCTTTTGTGTTAACCAATTACAAATATCCGCGTTCATGTTGTTGTTGGTGGTTTCACCAATTGAATGCTGTGATATGGTGCATTATCCATTATAATTTCATTTCTTCATTGTAACGAGCAGTTTATTTTTGGATGAAAATAAGAAATTTGCATGTTACACAAAGCCATCTGCATCTGCACTTCAAGTTTCATCCAAAACAATTCTTAATTATGCAATGCCCTGTTCTCATAAGTGTTCTGCGGTTACTGTTCCAAATTCAACAGTAAACTACTCAATGCTGTAGTGCCAATGTGCAAATTTTCTTTTTGTTGTAAATATTATTGAGCGTTTTAAGGGCTATATGTTTTCCTGTAACGAATTTGAGAACTTAATATTTATTTAAGCTAGAATTTTAATTATTACTTCTTTCGTATTACGATATTTTACAAGATTGATGTTTGATACTGTATTGATAGAAATTTTCAATGCATTGGCTACTCTCTGGAAAACAAAAATTGTTTAGATAATTAATAAACATTTTTATTTATTCAATCTAACTCTTTTTTACCTTTAGGTGTACGGCGGATAATAAACATAATCATATTTAAATAAGAAATTTACCTCATTCACTGCTGTAATAGGTAATAATGGCTCAAAATATGTTTTTTCAGAATTAAATAATTCATAGTTACAACATATATCAAACAATAAGTATGGAAAAGGAATAAAAAAAAATTCACATCGCAATAATTGTTTTTTTTTTGTTGGCAATTGCTTCTTCTATATAATGTGGATCCTTAATTGGCATGCATCTGTTTTTTCTAGAGTCAATTATTTCTGGTAACATACAATCTATGAAAAATAAATCCAATTTACTTCCTATTTCAGACGACCAAAATTTGTCTCAATTTTCACTCCATATTAAGTCCATGCACGTAAAAATACAATACTGCACACCGGTAATGTGTAATTGGCTTTGAATCATTTCATTATCCACCCAAAATAGTATTTTTTTAACAGTATACCTCCCTCTGAATACATACATATGTTACATATCTTGCAGCCCAAGGGCATTTTATTTCTACTATGCTTTGCTATCTTATAAGCCCATCCGGCGTAGCTGTTAAAAAACAACAACAACCCGCATGGTTCTATAGTCTGTCCAATACCCTTCACTTGCAAATATCCCCAAAATATGATGCAATTACTCTTTTCCGGCGTTCTAAATGCCACAAACCAGAATATCTTTAGGATTGAGTAATTTCTTTAATATTATGGATTTCATTACGTGTTTTCTTTATTTCATTCAATTTTTGATTTTGAATTTTCAATTGCTCATCACTTATATCCGGTTTCTCGCAATTTGCACCATAACCTCCCTTCTTCTGAAGTAGTTTTAGGTCCCGAAAAAATTTTCTCGTGCCACGTAATTTTAACTTTCTCAATTCTATTACCTTGCCATATTTTCCAGGACTTCTTCCACCTGCCAAATGTTTCTTGGTTGAATACATTGGCCGCCCAGAATTATGGCAAATAACAGCTGCTCCGGTTCCGCTCCTGATACGAATGTCTCGTGCAGAAATGTATCCTCTTCCCTCGTATAAATTTTGCAATGAGTGAATTAAATTGTTCCACACAATTATTATCCACATCATGGAGTAAATAAGTAAATAAAGATTATATCATACACATCATAAAGTATACAATAAAAGTACCTGTCATTCTTAAGTCTCCCATTATGCCATTTGCTGAAAACAACTCTTTGTTTTCCAATATTTTTGCAATGATTATGTTCCCCAAAAACATGGCTTATTGAATTTTCTATGTCGCTTTTAAAAGTTCAACTTTTTCTTGGACTAGTATATAGAGTTTTTCCTATATGTTATTGCCCTTGTTACTGCCCATTTCAATCTAAGTTCATTTGTCTAATATATAACGTTTCTACAATTATTAATTTATAAAAGAAAAATGTTTTACATCGTTTAAAGCCATGTTTCAATATTATTGTAATTATTAGTAAAAACTCAAATACTATTCTAGCTACATACGTCCTTTTACGGAGACTAACTAAATCACTGATATAATAATTCAGCAATGGATAATCTACAGCCCTCAAAAAACGTATTAAAGTATGTATTCATCACAAATTCAATCGAAAAACGCTTATTTTATGCAGCAACATCTACAAACATGACCAAAAATAATAATAGAATAAGTAAGCTAAATAACAAATCGAACGCAATTAAAATATAAGTAGTGTACACATGCGATGATTTTGCGCAGTACGGAAATACATATAGGAAAAATGTATGTTGAACTATTATAAGAGAAATAGGGGAATACCATAAAATATGGCAGATGTGGTGTCCACTTTAAATTATTCAAGAGGCTGTTCTATTTGTTGTGTGCATATGCGCTTTTGCGTATCTTATTTAATGACTAATAAGTAGTACCAGGAACCAAATCTTTATAAGGGGTGTGGGAAAATGGCTGAGCCATAAATGCCTGGGATCAAAATATGATGATTTAAGACAACTTATCTATATTCAAAAATTTACGGATAAGCCGAAATTTAAAAAAATGACCATCTGGCAGAAATTTATTATTGTTAATTATTATTATAGATTGACAATATGATTTTATTAACGCATCTATAAAAAATACTTCTAGTAAGCTTAGATCAGTTCTTTTGTCGCTCAATATTGTTTGATATCTTGTATGGTTTGTCCATAACATAAATTGCTTGAAAAATGTTACATGTTTTTACATGAATTAGTTTATCTGTTAATATTATTTAATTTTCGTTCGATTGAGTTAGTTGATTAATTCACTAATAATGCATTTATATTTTAATATTGCAGTAAATTAAATTCAAAAAGTCCCTATTTTATACCCTTAAATATTTATTCTTTTTACAATATTTAAACAAAAATAACCTATTATAAACCTAGTTTTAACCTTTATCTTTCGGCATGCAAAATATGTTTTCTTAATTGTTATCCATTATTTCACAATTTTCTATGGCCACACATGCGAAATGCACGTATTTTTGGAGCGGCACTTACCGCCTTAAGTAAGAATTTAATTAATCGTATACATTACTCTACCCTATGTACTTTAAGATTCATTAAGAAAAATAACAATTAATTTTTAGATAATAAATAGAAATGTAAATGTATGTAACGCCCTACACCGAAAGGTAGAAGAGCAAATTATTAAATAATTAAATAAATATATGTTTAGTATTACTTTATAATAACAAAAGAATTTCTACCTTGTCTAGTTTCACATAAACTCTATTTTCAGACACAATTTCTTTTTAAATATAATAATCGTGTATGTATTAAAACTTATCATATTTGTTGCGGTTGTGCGTATTAGTAATTAAATAGCTTAATAATTGTATCTTATCTTTGAAAGCCAGGTTTAGTGTTTTTATTTTATTTTATGTAGCAGTACTTATAGTGCTATTGCTCGATCATGTGCTTGCATATAATGCAGCGAAAATTGAATATTAAATTTGCTCACGAAAATGCAGTGGCTCGATTCATGTGAGCAAATGATTACAACAAATCAAGAATATCGTACTTTGAGTAAGACGGAAAATTGCAGGTTAGTTTCAAATATACAAGTGAATATTTCGTGCGCATTGATACAAGATTAGATAAGAAGGATGTAGGCAAAATTAGAATTGGGTAATTACATAATGGAAATTCCCGTTTCCTACCAACCAAACATTGTATATTATGTCTGAACAACTAAAATAGTTAACTCCTTGATAACAAAGTAGAAGCCTCTTCGTTATATAAGCTTGATCATATGTAAAACATTTTCATTTTGTTTTATCATAAGTTAAATATTTTCATTTGGTTTTAATTCACACGAGTATTATTTTACCACGAAAATATTAAATTAAAACTTACTTTAGTGCTAACGGTCACAACAATCACTATTTTGGTATTATCTTCAAATTGTTAATAATTTGTAAATGCATGTAATATTGAAACCATTGGCCACCAAGTAAATATGGAATATGGAATAATCAACTTCCGTTTAACATAGATAGTGTAATAAAACTAAATACCAATTGAATGTTAATAATAGCAAGCGATATTGTTATCAGCCAATAGTTATTTTACGTATGTACGTTATTAAATACTTAAATAAGGTGAAATTATTTTTATACCTTAAATATACAAACAACAGATTTAAAAGATCGTCATTTTATTTCTAATATTCAGAATATGCTTAAATGTATGAGTAATGGTAGGAAAGTATTACCCGTTTGCACATGTTTAGTTGTATTTTAGCTGTGTGCAAAGTTACGACTCGCTGGTATTGACTGTGCTGTTTATGTGTATGCTAGTTGTGAAGTTAGTGCTGTGAGTAGATTTCTCAACGAAAGAAATGTGCGACGTTTTGATATTCATTGTCAGTTAAAGAATGTGTGTAAAGAAAATGTTTGAATTAATCGTTTGTTTGGCGCTTGTGCCCTTATTTTAACTTAGAAAGAACAAATACGACTTGGCTCTTTTATATTACTATCTCTTTGATGAAGACATTTGAAAGAAATTAGGAACTGAAAGAAGCTGTGATTAAGTTTCTTAATTCACTAACGACGGAGGAATATAAATCTGGGATACAGAAACTCGTCACACGTTACGACAAATGCTTAAATTTGCGAGGTGACTATGTATAGAAGTAGTTTAAGGTTTGATTTTTACAAATAAAAACTTTAATATTTGTTGTTTTGTATACTAAACAACGGATCTCATATATACCAGATTTTTTAAAAGGATCGATATTATCTTTTGCATTGAATAGTACGTTTGATAATTTTCTAGGGGCTTTAAAGGCTGCTTGATGATTCTGTTTTCGATAAATATTTGCTTTCCAAAATAAGTAACTGAAATAAAAGAAGATAAAATAAACTTTGTTTATATTATACACTTTATTATTCTTAGTGACCAGCTAAATTGTGTCGAAACAATATTCACTAAAAATAATAAAGTGTGAGATATAAACATAGTTTATATTATCTTATTTAAATTTATAAAATATGTATCACACAGTTAAATGATAATAGATCAATAATGAAATGAAAGATTAATTTAAATTAATATATTAAAACCCTTGTGGTTTGATGAAGTTTTTTTTAATTAAGTCATGGATGAAGTTAGTAGGGAAACATTATCAATGGCAATTGATATTGTCTTATTTAATTCAGTGGCTCTTCTGCTAGTAGTTAGAGGGATGAAGAAAGCTCGATGTTTCATATATGGTATTTTGCTATTTTATGTGATATATAATGATTTAAAGAAAGGGGAATTGTTGTGTTGATGTTCGTAGGCTTTCTATATATGTATATCAAATTTAATTTTTAAATCCAAATAGGTAAATTACTGTTTATTGTCTTCGAGAGTTAATTTAGTTTTTGGGTGAATATTATTAATTAAATCTAAAAATTGATCTAATTAAAACGTGCTATTACGTTATCAACAAATATCAAAAGGAAATATGATTTTTATCACAGTCAAATTAGAAAAACTATTCTTCAACATTAGACATTAATAATTTGGATAAAAGTGAACTCAATGGAGTTTCAATTAGAAGATCTGTTTGCTGAGAGAATTTGTTTTCAAATTGGAAATAATTTTGATTTACACAGGTTTCTAAACATTGATAAAGTTCTGATTTAATCAACTGATTACAATGTGCTTTATCTAGTAAATTTTAAATAATTAATTTCTAGGCATTCTTTAATCGGTATATTGGAGAACGTACTATAAACGTCAAAGGAGACTAGTTTCGAATTTTTTGAAGTTGTTGTTCGGACTGTATGGTTCTCAGCTTTTTAGAGATAGTTTTGTATGCTAGCCCATTGGGATTTCCAAGCTTTTGTAGATATCGCTCTTTGCTTCTCACAATTTCTTTCTGCAGGGTTTTCTTAGCTATTGTTCAGTCTTGAAGAAATATTTCTAGTGGTTCATTTCTCTTCTTACTTTTCCCTTTCTAAAACTGTTATATTTGGCATTTCAATTCTGAAAACAAAAATGACCATATGAATAGCTCCAAGGTATTGTGCCACTAAAACGTGCTATTAAGTTATCAACAAATATCAAAAGAAAATATGATTTTGAGCAAAGTCAAATGAGAAAATTGGTTCTTGAATATTAGACATTAACTCAATGAAGTTCCAATTAGAAGATCAGTTTGCTGAGAGAATTTATTTTCAAATTGGAAATAATTTTAATTCACACAGGTTTCTAAACATTAATAAAGTTCTGCTTTAATCAACTGATACAATGTGCTTTATCTAGTAATTTTGTAATAATTAATTTCTAGGCATTCTTTAATCGGTATATTAGAGAACATTCTACTAACGTAATAGGATACAAGTTTTGAATTTTTTGAAGTTGTTGTTCGGACTGTTTGGTTCTCAGCTTTTTAGAGACAATTTTGTATGCCATCCCATTGGGATTGCTTTCCATGCTTTTGTAGATATCGCTATTTGCTTCACAAAATTTCTTTGTGCAAGGTTTTCTTAGTTATTGTTCAGTCTTAAAGAAATTATTCCAGTGGTTTATTTCTCTTCTTACTATTCCCTTTTTAAAACTGTTATTTTTGGCATTTCAATTCTGGAAACAAAAAGTACCATATGAATAGTTTAATTGTTTCATAAGTGTACTATTTCAAGGTATTAAAAATAGACCACAATTTTACCCTTTGTCATGAATGTCTGATCTTCTGTTTTACATAGATATATACCTATTTTTGTCAGGAAATATGCAATTTTGCAAATATTAACATTATTCCCTATTAAATATTGGACGAAATTAAATACGGCATTCGTTTTTGCATTTTTGCAGCTTGAAAGTAGGTTTTTAAGAAATGTTAGTCGTAGAAAGGATCCCTTATAAAATTCCATTACTTAGACAAATTGATATAACTTCATAACTTCATTGTTTTTTTAAAATTATTTTGCTATGTGTACATATGTACATATGCAGTAGAGTAGCTTTTATTCCTATTTTGAAGCATCTTTTGACATGGCTACTAGTATCTCTTGATCAGAGAATTTTAATTAAAGATTTTGGCAATTATTGCTTCCTAGTTAATAATTTTTGAATTTTTTGTAGCCCGAAAGTAGGTTTTTAAAAATGTTGGTCGTTGAAGGATCCCTTATAAAATTTAGAAATTTTCCATTACTTAGACAAATTGATATAACTTCATAACTTCTGAGTTTCATTGTTTTTTTTTTATTTTGCTATGTGTACATATGCTTTGCCTTATAGTAGGGTATCTTTTATTCCTATTTTGAAGCATCTGTTGACATGGCTGCTGATATCTCTTTATCAGAGAATTTTGATTAAAGATTTTAGCAATTATTACTTCTTATTTAAATGTATTTTCCTTAACTATTACATTAGTAGTAGTAGTAGTTTAATTTTGTCTGAGAATCAAAAATAGACCACTATTTGGTCCATCGTGAATATCTGGTCTTCTCTTTCAAAAAGATCCATAACAATTTTTTTGCCAGCCAACATTTGTGTTTTTACTGTTTTTACTGTTGGCGAATAGAGTAGCCAATGTATGCTAACATACTAAGCAGTATTTCAGTTGTCTGTGTGCAAAGTCATATCTCGCTGGTATTGATTGTACTATTAATGTAACTCTTTATAATGATCAAGAAGTCATTATTGACGAATTTTCAACCATCCTCGTTGTAGTCCATACTTAACTCATTGTTTCTGTTTATGTTTATGTTTATTAGTCTTTGGCTTCCTATCCAAAAATACATATAATATATACAAATATTACATAAAATGTACTAAAATTTTGGATGGATGAAGCTGGGCAGAGTTCATGCTTGCGATGATCTTCCACTCTAACCCTTTTTTTAGTCCATGATGCTGAGGGAGCAGATATCCTCTTGGTCATACAGATTCTGCTATAAATGCTTTTATATTCTTTTTGTTTCCTGTTTTAAAACTCAAAGGACTAATCAAATTAAAATATTACGTATCTTAATACACTGGCGACGAAGGAATGTGAAGCTGGGATTCAAAAACTTGCAACGCGTACGAAAATGCTTAAATTTTCTAGGTAACTATGTAGAGAAGTAGTTTAAGATGGGCTTTTTAGAAATAAAACGTTAACATTAGTTAATGCATACTAGTTTTTGTTATTAAATTCTCTAACGGTTACTACTTTCCATATGGCCCTCGTACTGAATAATTATTTATCCAACATTAAATTCACCTAACGTGTATATCATGTAATATACGGTGTTTTTAAATTAATATCGGGATTTAAACGCTTTGTAGTACTTATTATGTAAGACTTAAAATCATAACTAACACATAAAATGACAGCATACGGTAGAGAGTAAAAATGGCGACTATTGAACAAAATACAGACATGTGAATACTCATAATATGCGTATCTGGGGCTCCGCCGAGATATGGCATAAAAACATTCAATTTAAGGAGACTCCCTTAAATTGAATTTTTTTGCCATATCTCGTCGGAAAGTTTATGGGCATTTTTCGTTTGAAGAAGCAACTATAACTGGTACTCCCTATCTTGATGCTCTACAACTCCGATATTTATTTAGAAACACCCGGTACTTTGTTTCTCAGAATTATTATCAAAATTTTAATTAACTAGGTAATTTTGAAGGCCTCTACTTTGTGATATATTATTATATAAATGATTGTAAATACCATTTTTATGTATCACACAGTGTGTGCTATATAAAAAAGATATTTACAATCATTTATAAAATTATTATTATTCGTTGTCCTATGTAGAAGAGTTATTTACGTCTTCACTTATTTCTATTATATTAAAATTATTGATCTATCCATGTGTGATGACATTCTTAGATTTTGCGTCTTTCGATTATTTCTGTTCTTAATTTAATGTAGGATTTTAGATTCGTTTTTATTTTGTTTGTATTATTCAGTTTTCCGTTTTAGCTAAGTCCTTTTTGCGTCCTTCGATTATTTTTGTGCTTAACTTAAAGTAGAGTTTTAGTTTAGTCTCTTTTTTGTTTGAATTATTGAGCTATTAATTTTTGCTAAAATCATAGAAGGGTATTTTTGAGTCCTTAGGTTATTTATGTAAGTAGAGATTTATTCTCATTTCTGTTCTGTTTAAATTTCTGAGTCTTTTGTTTTTGATAAAATAGCTAGAGAAGTAGTTGTTTCAAATTAATTTGTTTTGTAGTCTTTGTAAGACTCATTGTTGTAGATTCACGAAATGTTTTCGTATTTTTAAATTTATTATTTGATAAAATACTTAGAAAAGACTTTTCTGCGTCCTTCTGTTATTTTTGTTGTTAATTTTAAGTATAAGTTTAGCCATTAATTTATTCAAAATTCTTAGAAGAATTTATAAGATTTCGGTAAATTCTGTCCTTAATTTGAAGATATGAAGATTTATTTTTATTCCTATTTTTTTTTCTTTTTAACGTTCTTAATTTAAAGTATGGATTCATTTTCGTTTCTATTTTGTTTGAATTATTGAGTCATCCATTTTTGTCGAAATCCTTAGAAGACTCTTTTAAGTCCTTCGATTATTTCTGTTTATAATTTAAATTAGGGATTAATTTTCGTTCTTTTTTCTTTGAATTGCTGGCCAATCCATTTTTGATATTTTTTTACCTTTAAAAGTTATTCATCTTTTCATGTATCTTTTAGTTTTTTGTCATCATTTATTATTGTATTTTTCTACCCAGACTCAAATCAGGAAAATAAACACTCTTATTAGGCTTCAAGAAATGCTACATTAATTGGAAAAATAAATGTAATGTAGAAAGTAATCAAGTAATTTTTGAAAAGTAGCATTTAACATTTTAAGACAAAGTTGTGTTTTTGAATACTGCATTCTTTTTTCATTTATTTTTTGCAGTTTATTCTTTACAACTTTGTTTTTCTTGCTTATAAAATATTCACAAATTAATACATAAATAATTGAACCACGTACACAAATTTAGACAGCACGAATCACGGGCGGAGTTCACTTGTTTCCAATGATCTTCCACTCAGATCCACATCCATTCACTGTCCAGTAAAACATGTTGACAGCTTCTGAATTCTATTTTTGTAATATATTTGAGCAAAAATGCTATTTTTTTCCCTTTTTGGGAGATATACTTGATATTAGTCTGTCATTATGACAATTCCAAAAGTAAACAAAAGTTGTGTGATGATTATGATAGGTTTGTAATCGATTAATTCCTAATTCAATTTTCAAATATTAAATTTTCACACAAAAGCAAATTGCGAGAAATTCCTTCTAAATATCCATAAAATTTTACCGTTTCATTGATTTTGCATGATTTGTCATCTTATAGTAACGTATTTCAGATGCCTCTATTAATATTATTAAGGTTATCTTTTAATCAAAGAATTTTAATCGAATATTATAAAACATTATTGCTTTCAGTTTTTTTTATGAATATTTTTACACATGTAAAATCTGGAATTATGCATATGTTCATTTAATTTTTGGGTTTAAGATGTTTTTTGTGATCTTACCTTTTTTTGCCTTACCGACCTCTATACTTTATCCAAATTTATCCTAATATTTTACCTTTTTCATCCTCATATTACATTTTTTTTAATTTAAATTTAATGAAATACTTGTATTACGTATTATCATGTTCTTCATTTGAAAATGCAGGTACATGTGTGTCATCTATGCATGCTTCAACACTCTGGGCTTGAATAATTTTCTTAAAAGATTGACAGAAGATTTCACTTGTTTTCATTTCAAATGGAGTCTTAAGAATATAAATCTCCAAAAACTGTTTTCAAACGTGCATAGATTTGACCAAAGGTGTCCAATTGCGTGAAGAATACTAAATTATGTCCGTGTATTTATGTTCTAAGTAATTTCATCAAATCTGGCAATATTTGAAGAAGTCAAAGATATTTTAACTGATAAGATTAATATATAAAAAAAGTTATTTTATATTGCATCAATTTCACGTAACTCATCAATCAACATGATAAGATTCATATTTAGTAATGAAACGAGATGGATTTACTACTACAGATCCTAAAAATCTAAATAAAATGGTAAAATAGAGAAAGTTAAAATTTCAAGAATTTCAACTTGCCATTTTATGATATATTTTAAAATATAATATAAGTTTAAGCAATTAAAGAGTAATTAATGATTTCACTTGCAGTTTTCATTCCGTTTGGCATTCTTGAGAATATAAACTGCTTTAAAATTCATAGATTAAAAGACTGGTTGTACGAAGAATACTAAACACTGTGGATAATTACATCATTATTAGAAAATATTTTTCCTCTTCTATTTTATAATCAATTCCAGCAATATTTGATGAATGTATGGGACTTATTATAGAATTCAAAGATACTTGAATCGATTAAATTCATATTTAATTAGTAAACGTGATGTAATAAAGACTGTTACTTAGTGGTAATCCATACTTACACTGAATTTAAAAATTTACTGTGTTTTAATTTTTCAATTCAGTGTAAACATGATGATAAAGAGAATGGTTGCGACCGTTACTACGTGGTAATCCATACTTACACTGAATTGAAAAATTCACTATGTTTTAACCACAAATAATTATTGTAAAAATATTATATAACGTGTAGGCACAATTATATAAATCTAAACAACACAGCACGACTCGAGTTTCGACGTTTTATCGTCATTATCAAGTGAATTATAAATTGATGAAATTGTTATTTTATACTAGCTATTTTGGGGTGAGGGAATATACCTGCCGCTAATTGTTTGCGGATTATCTCGGGAGGGTAGTACCAGATTAAAAAGTGGCGAAAAAATTAGTTCGGTCTGCTCATTAAGAAGATTTACTGACGGATTACGGCTCTGTTTGAAAATTTCCAATGACTCCAGGAGATTAAGCTTAGCGCCCTTGTTGCAATTATGCAAGATTTTTAGATTATTTATATCCGGGAATTGGTGTTTGCATTCTAAACAATGATTTGAAAAAGAGCTAGTGTCTTGATTAAGACGAAAAGCACGATGATGTTCGGAAAAACGAGTTGATACACTTCGTCCTGTTTGACCTACATACACACTACTGCATTCTGAACAACGGATCTCATACACCCCAGATTTTTTAAGAGGATCGACTTTATCTTTGGCATTGAATAGCATGTTTGATAATTTTCCAGTAGCGTTTAAACCTCCTGGAAAATTATCAAACATGCTATTCAATGCCAAAGATAAAGTCGATCCTCTTAAAAAATCTGGGGTGTATGAGATCCGTTGTTCAGAATGCAGTAGTGTGTATGTAGGTCAAACAGGACGAAGTGTATCAACTCGTTTTTCCGAACATCATCGTGCTTTTCGTCTTAATCAAGACACTAGCTCTTTTTCAAATCATTGTTTAGAATGCAAACACCAATTCCCGGATATAAATAATCTAAAAATCTTGCATAATTGCAACAAGGGCGCTAAGCTTAATCTCCTGGAGTCATTGGAAATTTTCAAACAGAGCCGTAATCCGTCAGTAAATCTTCTTAATGAGCAGACCGAACTAATCTTTTCGCCACTTTTTAATCTGGTACTACCCTCCCGAGATAATCCGCAAACAATTAGCGGCAGGTATATTCCCTCACCCCAAAATAGCTAGTATAAAATAACAATTTCATCAATTTATAATTCACTTGATAATGACGATAAAACGTCGAAACTCGAGTCGTGCTGTGTTGTTTTGATTTATATAATTGTGCCTACACGTTATATAATATTTTTACAATAATTATTTGTGGTTAAAACATAGTGAATTTTTCAATTCAGTGTAAACATGATGTATTACTTAAAATATATGCTTAGTAAGATGACAATCACAACATTAAGAAGGGTTAGGGATTTTTTGACTAAACTTAACATAAACGTCGAATTATTAAAAGATAATAATTGATTAAAATTATAAAGAAAAAAATAAACATATGTAACCCTATTGGTTACATAGTAGGGGAGCTACTCTTCGTGGAATCTATTCTAACAGGTGGTCGATAATCTCCTGAGGGGTATTGTATTCCAAGCAACCTGTAATTTGTGCTGAAGAGCTTGTAGCGATTATGAATTGTGCTGTAAGTTTTTTAGTCTTCTCCCCATAATATCCCACACATGATCAATGCGTGAAAGATCAGAAGGTTAGGGTGGCAAGGTATTGGCATGAAAACTCTTGCAGTATTGTAACGGACTTTGTTTTGAATCGAACCCCATCACCTCATTTACATATCGCTGAGTGTTCATATTGCCTCGGATGAATGCCAAATGAGACCTACTTCTATAAGTTATACCACCCCACACCAAAATACAGTTTGATGCACAAACCCCTGAACAGAAAATTCCATATTGTGACGTTCCTCACGTCTTCATCTGATCCTCATACGGTCATCATGCATCCCCAAACAGAATCGGGATTCATCACTAAACACCATCCTATGCCACCCCAGCTTCCAAAGCCGATGCAATTTACATCACTCCAAACTTTGCTGTCGATATTAATTATAATGGTAACACAAGATGTGTATAAAATATTAATGAAATTTTTATCAATTGCTGTTATTTAAGTTAAACGTTTGTGATAAGTTTGATCAAAAAAAGTCTACCCCTCTGTAATGTAACGATGTCCATGCCTTTAATATATTTAAACCCTAGAAACTTAAATTAAATTATAAATTCGAGAAAATTAATACATAATAAATATCATCTTGCCATTTTATGAAATTATTATTTGTTTTTAGAATTTTAATTTTATCTTTTGACTATTTGCAGTAGTTGCATGCACAATATTTATAAAGCCACATTGTCCCACATTCAGTTCTGTATTGATTGGGTGGCAAACTATTTTTAGCACATTTGAACGATTTGCAATCTAATAATAAAATGTATTTAAATTATTACATTCGCAATCTCTTTATATAGAATACTTTTTAAAAATAATTTATTAGCAAATCCTACTTTACAAGTTAATACCATTGATTGAAATATTTCAATCAACTTTAATTTCAAAATGCATTAATACTTACTAAAATATAGATGGAGGATTAAAAGGTTAGATTAAACCATTTGTCACAATTACCGCTAATGCAGATCCATTTAAACAGTAAATCACACTCGATCACGGACTTAAATCAAATAATTTTAGATTTATTACGCTTTTAATGAATCACACATCCTCGCGCAGGGCCCGAATTACGGTTCATTTTAATAACGAAACCAGGCCGGGTATTAATTTCAATTGTGATTTATTTACAGCGCCATTAATTACAAAGTTCCAGAAGGCGAGAAGACTGATTTAATTTAGAATTTATTCGTAGATTCAAATATATTTAATGGCCGATTTGCATAAACCTTATCAGCCGACGTAAATTCGTTCCCATCCAACAAAGTGAAACGGGGATAAAATAATAAACGTGTTTCAAGCTAGTTGAGAAATAAATTCAGCGCATCAGAAATGTGTAATTACTACTTCTTGAAAAGTATTCTTAATTATCATAAACGTTTTTGTTTTCCTTATATGAGGAATGGAAAAATATTGTAATCATTAAAATTGCAAATAACCTCTTCAAGGTACCTAGATGCAATATTAACAATTTTTAGAAAAAATCTGATTGTGAGTTTGTGCCTTTTCGAACTAAAACTATAAATTTAAGCTTTTATTCTTTGTCGCAATTTTATAAATTTTAATAATAAAAAGTGAATCATTCCTATTAGAACAAAACTTTAATAAATATTTATTTAACCAAAATGTATAGAAATTACAAATATTCGTTTTCTTCAAATGAACTTTAAACTGGCCTAAAATGTTTTTTTTTTTAATTTATTACGGAAAACAGTTGAAAACTTTCCAACAACTAATTTAATACAGACTCATAAAGTTTATATTACTTTACCAAAAACAATTAACATTTTGGGAAACTTTAATAAATTAAGATCATTCCAAATATTAAAAAAAACAATTAAAGAAACAGTGGAAAATTAAATTTAAATAACTTTTACTCAACTAAAAAGAGAGTTAAAAATCTTCAAATTTACAAACTGTTTAAAAAATATGTCTAAATTAGTTAACAGAAAACAGTTAAAATTCGTTTTTAAATAGTTATTTGTACAACAAGTGTGGAAATGTTACGCTTTTCCGCACGAGAGTAGGATCTTGCATCAAGTTCCTACTCGAGAATATCCATGCTAAAAAGTGTTGCTATGCAGAAAAGTGTTGCTATGCGGAAAAGTGTTACTTTTGTCAACGATTTAGGATGCGGAAATGTAAGGTATTTCTAATCAGTATGTGAAAAAAATGATTTGTTTTAAAATTGTTCTTCCGCCAGGTATTGAATTTTATAACTATTAGCTAACTTCACATGACTTAAATCACATTAACGTGTTTTGTGGCGTTGTTGCTTCTCAGTAACTCCATGAAATTATTACGTAAGGCAATCTCCAGAAACGTTTTTCGCTGTATCACAACTCTTCAATGAATTCAGTAAGAGCATATCATATGAGCCATATCATTAGTTTTTAACTATATGTCACACATATAACGACAAATTTAAGTTATATTAATATATTTACACATTATTAAATGGAGCTGCAACAGGTTGAATAAATCATGTATTATCAGACTTGTAATATGTGCAACAGGTTACTTCATTTTGATATAGATTGGCATCACATACCACAATAGAATCAATCATAATTGGGGTGTTCAGTAAACAACTTTTAGGGATGATAATGAATGTCAAAACAAATATTTTTGTCTCATAAAATAAAATGTGTTAGAGGGTATTGGAATTGGAATAATCCACTAATTAAATTTAGCGTATAGTAATAAAATGATTATTTAAATTATTTGCTACAATAAATATTTCACTACCTGATCGTACTCCTAGGTACCCTAAGAAAGGTATAACATACGAGAATGTACATAAGTATCCGTTATTTTGGAACCACATTTAATTTGATATCTCGTATATAAAAAAATCTAAATTAGGAAATCAAGGGGGTTTTAGTGAGAAATTTGACTGATCCCTTAGCAGCTACTATACTAAAGTGTAGAGATAATCTATTATGATTTAAACATATATGGGGATTAATTCATAAAAATCCATCATTTTATGAAGAAGTGAAAATAATTATGTTGATCGAAGATCTCATGATGTTGAAATATATAATATGATAATATATCAAAACATCACTAACATGGACGCTATTTTATTTTATATATAGACTTGGATAAACCCCAGTGGCGAACTGATTTCTTGTCATGGTTCTATCAACCTAGGTCTGTTTGTTAGTCATTCTTCTTTCATTGTGGATTCTCGCATTTTTGATAGTTTACTAATACATGCATAGCAGTATACTCTTCTGCTTGAAACCTTCTTTAGGTAGAATTGAAGTATCTAATAGATGAAAGTTAAGTCTAGACTCTACTAGGTCTATTTAGGGTGTAATCTTAGCTTACATCTGTTAGATTTTTCCTGCAATTTTCATTTGAGGTTTCCTCTGAAACAATCAAATTTTGTCTGATAAAGCTGTTGAGATCCAATCCTAGAGATATTGTCATATCGCTGCCTAACTGTTTAATGCATTCGTCAGCAGTGCAATCAAATCTTGTATGGAGGGCTGCAGTTGTGGTACCTGGTCCCTACATGCATTTGGATTTGGATTTGTCCAATGGGATGGCAGAGAGGTTCCGCTACACGTAGGCCTCAGTGGGCACGTTGTACGACCTCCTAAATGAGTCCTCATTCTTTGCTATGAGCCAATCCAAGGTATTGGCAAACGCCAGAACCAAATAAAGAGGGGCTTTTAGGATATCTGATGACTGTAGACATCTCATCACGCAAGTTGGATAGAACCGGGCAGTCCAGAAGTACACGCACGTCGGTTTCTTCTTCTTCTTTACACCATATGTAGATAGGACTGGAGTGTAGTCCCAGTCTGTTCAGGTGCGCCCTTAAATTGCAGTATCCTGTTAAGGGACCTACAACCTTCCGTAGATTTTCTCTGGACAGTTGCATACAGTATCTGGTCGTTTTAGTGTTAATCGCGATGAAGTTTTATAAAACCCTATAGGCTCCTGGTGGCATCTGGTTGAAGCATTTTTCCGTAGAGTAATCAAGTCTTCAAAGAGGGTGGCAGGGGCTGGTCCGGTCCGCATATTCTCCGTTCGGATGCCTTCCTCCCCAAACCATCAGCAATTCTGTTACATTTGTTGTTGTTGTGTCCTTTCACCTTATTGTCACGAGCCAATTCTTCCAAGGCTGGAATGTTGAGTACCAGCGTTAATGCTAAGTTAATTTTACAGCTAGCAATAGACGAAATTGGTGCTTTGCTCTCCGTTATGATGTGTATGTTTTTTTTTCCTTTTATCTTCTTGTCAGAAATTACCTTTGCTATACCTGTTTTCGTCATCAGTGTATATATGAATTTCTTTGTGTTTGGTTCCTACTCCTGAGTCTTCGTATCTCAGGTCTATTTGAAGCTTTTTAGTGAATATATATTTTCGAGGGATATTATCTAGCAGAATCATAATCTCGGGATTTCTTTTCCTGTAATCCTCTAAGATTTTGTGTTGTTCAACTCCACTGTTGCTTAGAAGCCATCTCTTTGTTGCTCGTAGCCTTACAGCCGCCTGTTCTCTGATACATGTCCAAGGTGCAGCTTTTGATGTTATTCTCATGGCTCCTGTTATGCTCAGGAGAAGCTTCTTTGTACCGCCATACATATAAATAGGCTAAATGAACTTCTCATCAATCTGTTATTATTATGCCTTCTAGTCCAGCATAGCGCCACCTTATTTTCATTATTTACTTCTTCCAAAGCTTTCAACATTTTAGATTATTTTTGCTCCTCAGTTCGTTTTTTTCCTAATCTAAATTTCTATCTGTTATACTCATCGTGATAATAACTTTCTAGACTCTGCACCAGGTTATTATCCTACAGCTTCCTGAGATATTGATATATCTAATTGATGCATTCGTCATTGAAGCAATCTATTTTTTTCAAGAAGGCCGGCAGTCATGTATCCCACATATGGAGTTGCTGAATGCCCTCCTCCTCAAATCATTAACTATCCTGCTACCTCTGATATTATTATGTCTTCTAATCCAGAATATAGTCCTTATTGTTACAAAATTATTTATTCAAGATTTCCTATATTATAGCGTAATGTTAACAATGACGGATATTTCATTTACTGCACAAATATGCGAAAAAATCATTATTGAATAATTGTTTCCCTGTCAACACTAATCATATATTATTATTATTATTATTATTATTCGCCTCTTTTGGCGGAACTTCACCTTGTTAAAAAAATGGATTAACGAATGGAATCGCATAATACTTAGCAACGAATATTGGTTCTAGTTGTGATACAATGATCGACAAATAAGTTTAGACTTTTCTATTTGAGGTCACATCGGTATTCATCAGGAATTTGATGTTAGGTGACTTACCGTGAGGTACCGTTTTATTTTCTCATATTTTACAGGTCACGACCTGTAGTTGTAGTTACTCTGATATCATGTTAGAGTAAGTTAATATCTGGTATCATATCGCCCATATGTTTTTTTTTGCTTTTAGAGAACTTAGAAATTCGTATCTGGTTTGCTAGTTTTTTGGCTTTAACCCGATAAAGCTTGGTTTGAATATGATGAGTTACTACATATGCCGCACTAAGAAAATACTCTATTGGTGCCGCAATTCACAGCAAGGCATTCTAAAAAAGGAGGACACCACTTATACTGCTAACCTCCGAGAATTTCACACTTTCCTGATTCCAAAAACATGAGTATGGGCAATAATATCATTCTCCTCTTTTATATCGCCAGGACCGGATCATGTATATCCTGCCCTACTACAGTGGGACTTGGTGCAGATACTGCCGCTACTGTGCGGACTGTTTTGGGCATGTATTGCAATGAAGGTTGTATCGAAACCATGGAGGGATGGTTCCCAAACCAGGAAATACTGATTATACCGCAGTCAAATCGTTTAGACCAATCAGCCTCACATCTTTTCTTCTTCAATCTTAGAGAGGCTGAGCGACAATCATATCAGGGAACAGTGTTGCTTGAACAGCGAGCTACATCCAAGCCAACACGCCTACAAGCCAGGGAAAACGTCTGAGTCGACCTTTCATCATGTGGTATGCAGGATGGCTAATAAAATCCCACACCTGCGTTTGTTTTTATCAACATTTATATATACTTTCGACAATCCCAATCTTATAACTCATATCATAGTTACTCGTAGCTTTACAATCGATTCTATTGACTAATATAAATGTTCAAAGATGGCAGGTGCGGAAAGACTTCTTTAGCCGGCTATTAGCTGCTGCTTTTTATTGTTCTCATGTGAAGCCTTGCAATTATTTTCGCAGTTGTTCTTGGCAAGATTATTAGATTTTTAAAGAAACTTATGTTTTGCCAACAGTTTATTTAGACTATTAGAGGTTTGTGTTTCTTTTGCAGTAATTTTTTCACTCTAAAGGCTTGATCGCTTGAAATTGATCTTTCCCTTCCTCATAAATAATGCCAGATTCGTTATATGTTTGCTGGATGTATGAATATATGCAATATGCATTTACCAAATTTATCTTCTGAATTGTCGAAGTGTAGGATCTTGATGTCGTCGATATGACCCATATTGTAGAAGTCATGTTTATTCAGTGATTCCACAGAAAAAGAAATAATGCTCACCCTGACGAAGAAGTTAATTTCAACCGGAATTAATTGTTATTTAATTAAAATTCAAAGTTTTAACCAAAAGAAGACCAGTTTACTTATGACCTTGTACTCTTACTCTTACTTTGCTTATAAATAATTCACTCTGATCATTTCACTTGTACTTAATCTCGTATAGGTTTATAATAGAATGATATATCATCTACTTAACTTTACTTTGTGAAGTCATAAACACATCAGTGATACTACGTAGTATTTGATATTAATTATTTTCAAAAATTTACAGATATTCCATCTAAATAATATTAGTATTAAACATCAAATTTTATACTAAACAGTATTTACAAATATTTCAATAAACCTATGAAGTTTTGTTGATGCATTTTCTATCGTAATAAAATTACATTTTCTTCGAAAACATTACACAAGTTTAGAAAACGTCATTTGTGCATCTACATAAAGTTACCATTTCCAAAGATAATCATCTCATAACTTCCTATTTATTAATAGCCGATATCATCATTTCCCTGTAATTGCCGGTACCGTACAGAGCAGTTTAGTTCAACGCTTTAGACAATGATAGTATATATCCTTGCTAATATAGATATTTTCATTACGTATACTATTCTTCCCTCAGATTAATCTGAATAATTCTTTCTAAAACTTGAGGATATTCGATTATTTTTACTTTAATAAATGCATTGAGTGTCACATACATTAGACTATTGTATATATTTCTAATGTAATCATAATAAGTTTCAATATCATACATTAAATTATTAAATTTGCTTTTAAAATTTTATTTTACATTATTTTCAAAAATATTAGGCTAATCTATTAGCATTCTTGCGAATTACAAATAATATTATGGAAACACTCAGTTACATAAAAAGTAAAGTTTGTCATTAAAGATAACGTTTTTTTTTGTTACATTACTTCCTCGCATTAACAAATTTGACTTGCAAATGCGTAACACTTAAAAGCTAACAATAAATATCAAAAAATTTAGTCAACATGTGTTTGTTCCACAGGTCGGGTTGTCCCCAGCGAATGGAAAACGCAAGATGGCTTCCGTCGTCGCTGCTCTGGGTCGTCTTGTGCGTTTGCGGGGTCCTAGTCTTTATATTCAACGTGCTGGAGATCCAAACGTATTCCCTGAAGTCGACATATTTAGCTCAGCCGAAGGCGAGACCCGTCATGTTCACGGAGGACATGCACCTGCGAGGTTTCCTCGTGCGAACACCAGGCTGTAAGATACCTGAGATGAAAGCCATGGATGGATCCATTCAAAAATTCATCTTTCGCGAAGAAGTTGTAACGTGTAATGATGGAATTCCGGCGTTAATTGACTCCAATTCAACGTCCCTGTATTTGATCGAATCTTCACTAACGCATTACGGAATTAACGACACTGAGTTGCTGCAATGTTGCTATCAACCGTTCCACAGGGTAGATCCTAAGGGTGATAACAAGGACCAAGTGGTGGTTTTTGATAAAAAGTGTTACGAATTTACCGATTCTATCACGGTGCAAACGCATGAGTTCGTTAAAGTGTTTTGCAAATATAACAACAGCGAGATCTACAATGACTTTTTCAATTTTGTGCCGGTAAAGAACAAGAGTAATGAACGTGCTGTAATGAATGATCCACTCAACGTCCTAATTATAGGACTGGATGCTGTTTCTAGATTAAATTTACACAGGCAAATGCCGAAAACGGTTGACGTACTAGAAAAATTAGATGCGGTAGAGATGTTAGGCTATAATAAAGTCGGTGATAACACGTTTCCTAACCTTATTCCAGTATTAACGGGTATGAGTGAGAAAGAGTTGCAGAAAAATTGTTGGCCCAAACAGAATTTTCATTTTGACAAGTGTCCTTTCATCTGGAAAAAATTTAAAGAAGCCGGATTTACTACGGCGTTCGGAGAGGACGCATCGTGGATGGGACTGTTTTATTACACTAAAAAAGGTTTTAAGCATCAACCAACAGATTATTACTGGGATCACTTTGAAATGACTGCTAATAAATATATCGGTAACTCACATAGATTAAACGTTGACCAGTGTTTAGGAGCAAGACCTGTATACAAAGTGCTTTTGGATTATATTTCTAAATACGTGGAAGCTATGCAACTGCATAAACAAAGATTTTTTGGGTTTTTTTGGGGCGCGAGTTTATCCCACGATTTTTTGAATAAGCCTATGCTTGGTGATCAGGATTATTACAATTTGATGTTTGAGTTTAATAGGACTGGTGTATTGAATAATACGGCCTTGATATTTATGAGCGACCATGGAATAAGATGGGGGGATATACGCTCGACGTATCAGGGTAGGATGGAGGAACGGCTTCCGTTTTTATACATCGTGCTTCCTAAGTGGTTTACCACTCAGAACTCACTCCTATTAAATAACTTAAAGACTAATAGAAGACGACTGACCACACCTTTCGATTTGCACGAGACTCTTAAAGACTTGATGAATTCAAACAACTTAACTAATGATGTTTTACTACAACGTGCTGAGGAAGTTGGTCACCAAAGAGGTTATAGCTTGTTTCATCAGATAACCACTAATAGAACTTGTGAAGATGCGGGAATTTCCTCGCACTGGTGTACGTGCCAAACTAGCAAACAATTAGCTACAGATAACCCTATGGTTATAGAAGCTGCAAATTTTACAGTGAACGAACACATTAACGAGATGTTGCTCGGCTACGCTGACTGCGCAGTTTTGGAATTAGATGAAGTATTAGATGCTCGGCTCCAAGTAAACACGGCCCACCTGTTGAAAAGTCACTTTAGTCAGGATTATACCATCACGTTTCGAACGAAACCAGGGGATGCGCTTTTCGAAGCCACTATACGGAGATTCGTGACTCCCGACGAATACTACTTCAATGTAACCGGAACTGTTAGTAGAATTAACTTGTACGGCAAGCAAAGCCTTTGCGTCACTGACTTCCATTTGAAGTTGTACTGCTACTGCAAACAATACTTTTCTAGATGATTTTTATAATAAGATACCAAATGATGTAACCAAAATATAAGAAGAAAAAAACATTTTGAGAAAAAGTATATGGCGGCAAGAGGCGCAATATTTTTTTACTAATTTCGGTACAAATGAACAAGTGTTTCGTTTATTTATATACATTGATTGTTGAAGTCTGTGATTTTTTGAATAGTATGTTATATGTTATAACTATCAAAACAATATAGATTTGTAAATATATTTACAATTCTTGTCATCGGTGTTTTTATTTTTAACCCAAATATTAGAACCTGAACATCAGGGATCGTCAATGTTATATTTCAGGAAAATGTCATTCAAAAAGAGTGGTTTCCTGTGGAGCAGCAAGAGGTGGTCATTTATGAGGTAATATTTTTCGTACATAAATAGCACAGCAGATTTTTATGAAAAAAAACTTTTCTTTAATAGAGAAAGTATTATTAGTAAACGATAAGTAGATATAATTAATACTTTCCAATATTTGGATTAATTTAGTTAGGTTTCTAATTGTTTTAATAAAAATACTTGAAGGAACCAGCGTTTAATATGTTTATTTAGATCACTCAGAAACATTTAAAAATAAATTACGAAACAAGTAAAAACAATGAACAATTTGTAATAATTTCAATTTATAAATCACTGTGGTGATGAAGATGGATTTCGATTCAATTAAAACACGTATTTTATAAAATATATCACCGGAATAAGTTTTCAGGCTCTTTTTCCTCCTCGTGGAATCATCGATTGGTCTTGGTACGCTGTTCCTGCTCTCGAAATAAATTATCGATTCACCCAGTTTTCCCCAATTCTGCGCCCTTGGATGTTTCGCCGATTTCCAACCCCCGAAAGTTTAATTAAGTCGGCGGCAACTTTTAAGCCGCGACAATGCCACGCTTAATTGGGTTTGAATATTGGCGGTGTTAAATTTATAATTACGACCAGAAGTTATTCGACGCTTCTCAGTGTTAATTTGCAACTTATTTCATAAACTACGAAGGGGTTGATTAGAGAGGAAATATTTTATAAGGAATTTATAAACTGGTATAATGTTATTTATATTATGATTAATTAAATTATCTCTAAAGTATTCATACTTTAATTATACTTTATTCAAAATGATTTTATTGTATAAAAACTCGCTAGATTTTTATTTAATGGTAAAAATAAAGTTACTCGACTGTTTAAATTGAACATATATTCTTGTTTATTTATTAATAAAAATGTTCGTGATACCACCGGGAGGCATGTAGGTTATGAGCTCGTAAATCTTCATTATGCGTGCAAGGCGTTTTAACAATACCATAAATCACGATTCAAATGTTTTCCATAGGCTACAAAGTCAGGAAACGTTTTATGCTAATTTTATGGCAGGCGTGTGTAAACAATAATGTTAAGCCCGAAACACGCGCGTAATAACTTATAAGAATTTCTTTTATTTGAATTCATTTTTAGAATTGATATTAATTGAATAATCAATTTTTTCTACGTAATTTTCAAAACTGAATAATAAGTAAAATAATAAATAAGTTTATTAAGCATTGGTTATTAAGATCAAATCAAATTATTAACTGAAATATTACAGTGAGACAAATCAAAACGCTTTTACTAAAACGACCATTACTATGTGGTAGTTCATTTTAAAGAGCTAAATAAAAATACTTACGTCAAAAGTACTTTTTTACTCTTCACTCATCAGAGCAATCAGACATCTCTAAAGAATTAATTTCATCTTGTAGACGTTTTTTTTTCGTTAATTATGTAGAAAAAAAACCTCTAAGAAAAGTCCTCACAAATAAAAGAGTACCCAAAATTTCAATTGAACCCGGAAGTTTCTTTGACCTAAAAATGTTGATTTTTAATAGGTCAAATCAATCTAATTTAAAAATATAAAAATATATTGAATGCAAATGAGAGAATATAAATGTGATGACAAATAGAGAAAAATAGCTAATGATTTTAATACAACGTTTCAAGCGAATTAACAGAAATATTAATGCATTGTGCGTATGTATTAAAAAACGAATGACTTCGCTGCCCTTTCACAAAGTTTTAAAGCAATTCAGCTTAATAATAAAATTGAAAGTCGTGTTTAATATATATTAATCCACTTATTAACTTATTATTTACCAATTAAATAAGTGCTGCTGATATCTCAAAAATGTATCATCAAGGGATTTTGCGACCAGGAGACCAGAAATACTAGACGCAGATAAAAAATCCTATAAACTTCCAATTGTAATATGTGGCACAGCATTACTACATATTTGGCTATTTGCTCTCTGTGTGAAGTTGCTCAACGTAGGTCAACCAATTAAAAAAAAAGAGGATTAAGCCAAAATTGATGTAATTTATTAATCGGCTCAAACGTTGGACAAGTAATAATTCTGGAATGTTTATAGTCTTTGAAACTAGCGTGTGTGTTTAAAACTCGCGAGTGCAAAAATTTTGCTGATGCAATTATTACATTGGAAACGGTGTAAAATTCAACTACAGGCACGATAAATGTAGCGTTTCATCATTGAGAGGAAACACGAAGAAAAGCGTACTAAGGGATATATAATCCTTTTCGCTTAATCGCACCAATTATTATATGGATACGGATTTGAATAAAAAAAACTGATCCACTATACACCTCCAGTAATGGGAGAACTAGGTCTCCAGCCACCTTACTCTTTCGAAAAAGTTATTTTGCTGGGTCACAAGGCATCCCAGATCGGCTTGTTTTGGCCATGATGTCCCCAGCATGATCTTCCTTAATGTTGCCAGAGCGGGACACTAGCACAGGACTTCGCTTCCTCGTTGCAACCCCTACAATTGGGATCTTCAGCGGCTCCTAATTCACAGAGGTGTTTCTATTTATTGGGTATTTGTATTATGTCTCTGGAATGAGCATAATGGAAGACGTTCTTATACCTTACTTTGTATTCTGCTAGAGTCATATCTTACAGTACGTTTAAGATATTGCGTTTCAATAGGTGCACAGATTTCTTTTTGGATTTCAAAGATGCTTCCATAATTAGCCCTATCGTTTCCTCTCGTGTTTGAGTGCCTTGATCCAGGATAGTGCAATTTTATTATGTGCATATGACGTCTCCAGTCCATAACACATTCATTTGCCAGTTTTGTTGAGACCTTGGGATGTGTGTGAGTTGCGCCTGGATGATCGTAGAGTGTTCTCCAAGGGTACTTTTAAGTGCTAGATTCAACTCGGTACAATATATGCCTGTGCCTGTTCCTTTATTTTTGTTTTTATTCCATCCGTGAGTATTTATGTATTGAGAATAGAAATAATAAACAAATGAATTTTATCAAAAATATTTTTAAAATAATCGGCTATAAGATCCATACACTTTTGCATGCGATTGAACCACCCTTCAAAGCACTTTGTCCAGGCAGAAGATAGTAGATCTGAAACATGCGTTTTGAAGGCCTCAAGCGCTTTTTCGGGCGATAAAAATCGTTGTCCACGCATTTTATCTTCAATTACTGAGAATAAGAAGAAAACATTGGGGCTGTAAAGCGTTTGTTGCATGTGATCTGTGTGAACACGCTTTGTCGTGATGCATAATAATTCGTCGTTTTATGTTGGCTTTTTTCAATTTACCGAAAACTTCTGGCATAAAAACGGTAGTACACCACGTCAAATTAATGGTCTTTTGATTTTGAAGAGCCACAGTTGCCATATGGTCGGTTTTCGTGAAGAAAAGCGCTACCATTTGCTTCTTAACGCTTCGAGAACGAACAACTTTTGTTGGCTTTGCTTCACACTTAAACGTCCAAATTGACTATTGGCCTTTTCTTTCTGGCGTATATATCCATGACTCATCACCTGTGACAATGTTATATACGGCTTTGGATGCACCACAGTTGTATTTTGAAATCATTTTATGTTTGTGTCGATTAAACATTTTTTGAGCATTTGTCAACAACAATGTGGAATACAACGTGCACACAACTTCCGTACACCCAAATGTTTGGGCAAAATCTTATGAATGCTGGCCATACTAATGTTTCTCGATTCGTGATGTGTCACATAATGATTTTCCTTAATTCGTTTTCGCACAGCATCGATATTTTCCTACACAACGACCAATTTTGGACGACCTTCTTTAACTTCGTTCGCGTTTGAATTCAGTGCACCAGCGATATACATACAGTGGTTGACGATGGTGCTTCATCACCAAAAGTTTAAATCAGTTGATTGATGCACTGTTCTTGACTTAGACCACGTCGAAAGTCATATCTCGATAATTTTCGAGAGTACGTATAACATCAATAATGTCAAACTTTACGATGGCAATATCAGATTTTACCTGGCAATACTAGTGTTGCCAGTTCTCAATACATAAATAACAACCCTCGTGTAGTAGCTTAAGGAGATTCAAAATTTTGTAACGTGTAGTGTCTTTCAAAAAAGTAGCTCGGAGTAGCACGATCCACCAATTACCACAGTTAGCAAGATCTTCATACAATAGTTGTTGAAATTAAGTTGTAAATGGGATGATCCACTTCCTGCTGTATATTGTGAATATGCCACTGTCTCATTGATCATCCAATAATTTAAATAATTTAAAACTTTTGTTACCAAGCGTGTTGGTGAAATTCATAAGAAAATTCTGGTGAATATTCACACATTTTAACATAGGAAAATCCTACTAATTATTTTTCTCATGAATATTGAGCGAAAGATTTGACAACAACTAATTGTGACGAAAAACTAGTTCATTCATAAAAAAAAACTGATGCAGTTCAAAAACAGTTTATTACAACTAATTAAGTTTATCATAGACAATTAAGAATTAATAAACGGTAATGAGCAATAATTTTACTGTAAATCTGCAATCTACCCAATTTTATCATCAAATTTAGTTGCTTAGAAAAGACAACTGTGTGCATAAATCAAGCAAATTTGTTATTCTCAATCCATTCTAATACTCCGATGGTCTAATTCGTGAAGGTGGCCAACTAGCCAATAGTAAGCTTTCTTCACATCGTTGATTTCCAAATACGTACCATTAAATTCTAAATTAACGAAGCTCATAGTGTGCATCATTCAATTCATTTGTGCGAAATCAATTTTCAACCACCCTTGATGAAAGCTATACTGCCAAGTCAATCTCAGCAGCTTTTAAGGACAGGTTTTGGATCTCATATGTGTAGGACTTTACCTGTTGTGCTACTAAAGCTATACACGTCGAAAGAGTATCCAATCTTACCATTATCACGCTTAGTGGCGGCCTTCTATCGTTTAATTGCTCGGCTATGTGCGTTAGCAAAATAATAAATGATAGTGCAACAAATTTTGTTAATCCACGAAACAAATACCAGAAACTTTGACATGTTTGAACCAGATAACGAAGAACTTAACTTAACGATTTGATCAAATTAAGTGGATATATGTTATGTGTCCCATCTAGGACTTCTCATTTCAGAGGTCTCTAGGTGGGGGCAGTCAGAAGCGAGAAGATCTTTATAGAGTAATACTTAGTCCTCTTCTTACAGTTAATGTACTATCCATCCTGCCTATACAATCTGAGACAGTGTTTATTTCAAGAGCACTCAAACCACTGTGTGATGATCCCTTTAGTCCATCGCATTTCCTAATTGGAGACGTTATACCCCGCTCGATCTGGACCTAATGCTTATGAAAAGTGGTACACGATTGGGTAATTGGTGATCATCGAAAAGGATAAAACATCACCTTTACAGTGGGAATTAAATAGGATTGAAATCCTTAACCCAAAACATGATGGCATTATAAGTGCTGCAATTAGCAGGTTCTACCTTTTCACATGTTCCCACATTAATAATAATAATAATAATAACAGACTTTATTGTCCAACGGGATAACCATTTACAGGACAAAATATAAGCATAATAAGTGTGTAATAACTAAGATACAAATAAGAAGGGAAAAAAACTAAAAACTATAATAAATACGAACAAAGAAAAAAACATACAAATATCAGATAAAAAAGTTCAAATCAAAAACATTAATACAAATTAATTACTGTTAGTTAACTTAGTACGAAGTCGGAAAATAAATCTTTGAGAAGCTTCTCTGCATTGTTGCACAGTGTCGTGATGGGGGCCCGCTGCATTATGTTTATTATTTCTGTTGATCTCTGGAATGTGCAGCAGTGTCTTGAAGCTATCCTCGGTACCCGGAAATTTAGCTTAGATAATAAATATAAGAAATCAATTTTGTAGTGCACTAATTTCTATAAAACCTTAAAATGTCACGCCTCAAAAACAATTGACATTTCGTTGTGGTTAAAGCCTACTACGGGATACATACCATCCAGTTTATAACTAAAAAAATTTAGAAACTTACAGTGTATTTTATCTAATAGCATTTGCTGACAATCATAGAATGGAAACCATACAATTGTGGCATATTCAAGCATCATTAAAATATGTTGATATCCGCATAATAAAGCTCAGAGATCGATAAGCAGCCGCAATAATCAATTCTGAGTGATTGTTAAAAGACATATGTGAATCAAAAGTTATACCAAAATCTTTAATAATAGTTTTGTGTAAAAGCTGTTGATTATTGATTGAATATGTGTACAATAATGGGGATTTATCTCGATAAAAGGTCATTGAATAACACTTGTCAACATTTAGAACAAGTCCTTTTGTGTCACACCAATGAGAAAGTAAATTTAAGTTCTGTAAAGTTTTCATATCTTCATGTGAATTTACTTGCAACAATATCTTAATATCATCGGCATATGCAAGAACTGGGCAATTAAGCGTAGAAAGTAAATCATTTATGAAGATAACAAACCTTAGTGGACCAAGATTGTAACCCTGCGGTACCCCGGAAGGAACAACATACTCATATGATCTAGAGCCATTATATGAGACATAACTCCGTCTATTACTCAAATAAGACTCCATAAGCTTGATACCAAAGAGGCACTAACCTATAACGATTGAGCGTATCAAATGCGCGAGACAGATCTGTGTATAATACATCCACCTGCCCACGAGTATCTACTATTTTACATATATATTGGGTGATTGAGGTCAGGTTGATAACTGTTGATCTTTCTGACATAAAGCCATGTTGGTAAAAGAATAATGGTGGGAATAATGGTGGTCGTCGACTACTTCTTTTTTGACGGTTTCTTTGGGATGGTTTTCGGAGCGGCCTTCACCCTTTTCAACTTGGGTGCTTTGGGCTTTTTCGTAGGACCGCTCTTGGTCGTCTTTTTGGCCTTCGACGGGGACAACGACTTCGCCTCGATTTTGATACCTTCTTTTCGGAAGTAACGGTTGCGGATGAGGCCTTTTTGGCTTTAAGGCCTATAGTAAAACAATGTCATTTACCGACATAGTAATCAATATTACGCAGTAATTATAAATTGAACCTTAGATGTTTACTGGATCGCCTTCTATGTTCGCAATATTACCATGGGTTCCACAATTAAAAAAATTACAAGGTGCAAATTGTCGAATCCGCAACAAGTTCTTTTTGGAAAATTTCTAGAGCCACAATATATTATGCAGTTTCTCCCTACATAAAATATTTTCGCTATAGTAATCAAATGCAGCCCGAATTATCTAATTTATCTAATTTTATGTTTGTTTTTTGAGTTTCATGAAGAGTATATATAAAATTAAGTGCGAAGGAAGGATACAACAGTTTTATTTATACAAAATTATCTAATTATAAAATCATTTTAAATTAAATATACCGCAACACATCAAATTGTTGGCAGTTTTCCATTTTCTTTGATTTTTTTGAAGCCAACTTGACTAAATAGTGTTAGAACATATAAAAAGGAAAACAAATTAAATTTGTCACTGAATTTATGCATATTTTGTGATATTCTTTCTCTCTCAAATCTTCACATTTTCTACCAATCAGATTATTGTATTGGTGGGGCAAATACATGATAAAACTCCATGTTGGGATATAGCTGTAGCCAGAGTTATGTTAATTGTAGTATGAAGTATCAACAATGCTTTCGCACGAATTGTGAGAACCATAAAACCCGTGAAGGTAAAAGTAATCGCGAACCCGTATTCTATATGTCGTAGAATACACACGCTTGAAGAGAGATTCCCAAGCCCCACACAAAGTTCAACAGGGTTTTGTACACTTTTACGAAAACGGTCGATCGGTGACTGCACCCAGAAAGCACAAGTAAATGAGTTTTTAACACAACAATAGTAAAATATTTCAACGTGAGTGAGAAAGACCTATCCTTTCTATCTTATGTAAACCAAGTTGTTTAAAATTGCAACTTTAAGCTCAAATATACTAAATCAAATTAGTATCCGGTTAGGAGAACCATGTTGTGAGCTGGAGCGACTTTTTACTTTAAATTAAGGATATTTTATTCATAAAATAAAAATGTTTTTATTTTCAGGTGCAGAAAATATATACATTTTTATTTTACAACTTATGTATCCTTAATTTAAAGTAAAAAAGTCACGCCAACGCGCAACAGAGTGTGTTGGTGGGATGGTGTGGTAGTGAGGATCCTTAGCGCAGCTCGTTCATCAACATTAATATTGAATGATATTTTGGTACCATTTTGATCGTGTGGTAATTCTGATTTTATTATTTTGGAATGCTGCTTGCTATCAAACCAAACACTGGTATGGCTTTTGGAAGGGAATAAGCAGCTGTGATTTGTTGGGGTTTATTTTGACGGGCCACTTAGCGAAGCATTGTTGCAGTCAATTGTTGTCGGGTCGTTATTGCTTTATCAAGTGATGCACTGTGTATAATGAGTGCCGCCTCATATTCAAGCAATAGGGCATATGTTGAGGAATTAAATGATTTAGGATTAGAGTTATAAATATCTGAAGAGTAGAGATTTTAGAGCAGAGACGATAGAGGCGATCCCTGAGGGCGTCCTGCTTTGGGACGAAGGGATGAGAAAATGTTCATTGGAAAAAAATTGATCAATATTGTTGAGTAAGTGGCATTTATACGACAGGTGTCGACGCCACACTAAGTGAAACACCTTCTGGATATCGAAGAATGCAATGGCGAAATTTTTTTCATTCGAAGTGTATCGTTTGACAATTTGATGTTATGATAAAATGAGGTAGGGATGCGGATCTATAGGAAAGGAAGCCAAATTGGTTCCCAGAAATGTTAAATCCGGAAGTTATTAAAAGCTTTTGCATCAAGAGGGACTCAAATAGTTTTCCAATTACCGGAAGAAGGGTAATAGAGCTGAATATATTGGATCAGGCAGTGGTTTAGAAATATATATAATAATGCCTTGTTTCCACTCATATAGAAAATATTGGTGTTCATTGTAACAGTTGAAAAATTTAAAAATATATTGGATTTCATAAACCTTTCTTATGAAATCCATAAACATATTTTAAAATTTTTTCAGCTATTGCAATTACTACCAATATTTTTCACATGAGTGAAAGAATGATACTTCATTAGTACCATCTGCCTGATTTCACTGTTAGTTGAAACATTTTGAAGTAATCTACAGTTAAAGTGAAGCATTCCCAGCTGTGTTGTTTTATTGCAATGAATTAACGAACTGCTTAACGAACCTTATTTAATAATAACTTTATTTGTCTTTTTCAACAGCCTTATACTTTTAATTTGTATTATTTTAATTCCAATGCGTTTCAATGTATTTAATTCAAGGGAGGAAGTTAGTATAGCGGAGGAGGCAAAGGCACAGACACACAGCACAAAACATTCAATTCAATCAACAAATATCTAAACGTTATCTTGAGATATGCACAAGTTAAGATTAATACAAACATTCTAGCGGTCAAAAAATTAAAAAAATACAACAATCAGCAGTACAGCACTGCGACCTGGTTAGATTTTTTTGTACTAATTCCCTACTACTAATATGTTCTCAGGAATTTAATTTCCTTGATAAGGTCAATTATCTTCCTAGGAGACCATGCCCCGATCAGTTCAGCATTATAGTCATTTCTTCAGTTACTACTACTCTGGTGGTAGCCAGTGCTACACACGCATAGGATGTATTCCGCCGTTTCTTCTGCCAATCCACATAGTCTAGAAGTGGTGTTGTCCACTTTGCCTATCTTGTAAACATGGTACTTCACTAGACAATGTTTTGTGATGTGTAACCAGTTTTACAGTGAGGCACAAGAGCTGTTTAGAGAGTTTAGAGAGATATCAATAAACAGTTTGGATTGCCTTTGACCTGGTGTGTGGCCTATTATGCACTTTTTTCTTACTCTTGGACCAAGCATTTTCTATGTGCTTTTAGTGAGGTACAAGAGCTATTTAGCCCTGCTTTGAGAGAGATCAATAAACAGTTCGAATTGCCTTTAACCCGGTGTGTGCCCTGTTGTTCTCACTCTTGAACCATGCCCTTCCCAAGTGCGTTACTCATTAGAGTGAGCTTGTTGCTCTTGGCCAGCAGATAAAAGCAGAAGCAAAATTTTGGTTCCAATGAAGTTTGTGTTTCATCTTCATTGAGTTGAATTTGCTCTTCTCGATGATCAGGTTAAGGCAGTCAGCCATATTATCTACAAGAAATTTTAAACACAACGGAAATTAGGTTATCCGAAAAGGACAGTAAATAGGACTACTTTACCACGAGTTATTAATCCAATAAATTTAATTTACCAGGAAGAAATAAGAATTATTAGAAATATGTTCAAAATTTTCACAACAGATAAATTCCAAAAATTTTATTAATTGTCGAAACATTGTTGACACCAAGAAATGTTGATAATTGCGAGTTGAGTAAAAACAAAATAGGAGACATAAAAAATCAAATCACTTCAACCTTTTCTACAGTAAAAAAGTATAAAACCCAAAATTCATTAAAAAAAAATTGAAATAACAAGGCTAATAAGGCCAAATGAACAAACATAAAATTACACAGTTTATCAGACATTACAGAACTAAATAAAGAACCAACCATTGAGTTTCATAAAGAGTTAAATCGAAAAATTTTACGTTTTATCTTTGAACTAAACTCAAAATAGAAAATAATATAAAAATAGTGTTTTATTTAAAAAATTCAGGAAGATTTAAATTGCATACAACCGTTTAAATGCGTTAACTGGAGTGAGTTGGTGAACATTTCGTCGAAACGTAAGAAATGCCCTGCGTCAATTTGTTAAGAACGTAAGATCTTATGAAAGTCAAAAAACAGCATCAAAGCTACAAAACCCAAGAAATTTTATTTTACAATCAGTATCCAACAAAGAAACTGATCAATGAAATCATAACAAGTGAAATAGTGTTGTAGATGTCCTTAAAGTATAACCCAATCGAGTCAGCTTATTAAGAATCACACAAAAGAGCTGCACTAACTCAAAAATTAGAATAAAAACTCAAAGACCGGAAAGAAATCCTTGGAGCCGGTAAAATAGAAAATGAAATCTCCAGAAGATAAAAGGCATTGTTCTGAGAACATAACTGGGTTACCATATTAAAATTTAATCAAATTTTGTAACTGAAACAAATACATAAGAATCATTTTCTTATGGAGACCAGAAAATTTTCATAAAATATCACTGTATCATCTAAGAAAAAAAGTAAATATAGTTCTAAAGAATTTTTACAAGATATACCTAAGATAGATAAGAAAATCAAAACCTGTACAATAATAATATCGATACCTATTAAATTTTCTATGTTGTATGTATAAATTGATTTTCCCTTTATGTTTAACAAATCAAAGAATTACATTTTAGAATTATTCACATCATATTAAAATCACTTTGTTGTATATTATAACTTAGGTTTTATATATGGAACATTATTGTCGCAGTTCGAAATAGTTAATAAATCACCCCATTTCATGCAACTCGTTTATAGTTTATGAGAAAAGTTACAAATGATCATTGAGCAGGATGAGATAACTTCTGGTCGTAATTATAAATTCAACACCGCCAATACCCAAACCCAATTAAGCGAGGTATTGTCGCGGCTGAAAAGTTGGTCGTTGACTCAATTAAACTTTCGAGGGAAATCGGCGAAGCTACCAGGGGCGTAAAATTAGGGAAAACCGGGCGAATCGATAATTTATTTCGAAGAGGAGCGGGGATCGATGTTTCAGCGCGAGAGGAAAAAAATAAGGCCTTTAAAGTTTTCCCCGGCGATATTTCATAAAATACATTTTTTCAAATTGCCTGCGATAAACTTTGGCGTCTCAGAGACATCAGATACATTTTTATAAGGCACGAATTGGCGTATTTTCTCATAAGAAGTGTCGTAAATTTTATAGAATGGATGTCGTATATTTAGCAAAAAAAAATCGTCGGAATCTTGAAGAGTCCTAACATATAACTGTTATTATCTCAAATTCAAAGTTATTAATAGAAACATTTTTGCATATTTTGGCTTCAACTTTATTTAAATTATTTGTAGAGGTCAGCATATGCACATATGTCAAATGTGAAGGTCTTAAAAAATTATATGACGTTCTTCTATTACGTTATTATATACTTTTGTTTAATTATATTCTGATACAAAAGAACAAGTTTAATTAAATACACCAGGAAATATAATTATCATACATTAGTATTATTTTATTTGGTTATATAAAATACGCGTTTGATCAAACGTATGTAAAAGAATTGAACATGGTCCCAGTCAGACGAGGTATTGACGCAAATTTAAGGAGGCTACGCGGTGGCCAAAAATTAGCGAATTCCCAAGAAAACGAGAAAATAGTCATCAGTGGTTAGTACAATTACCTAAGCTGGTTATAATCAATAATTTTACATTAAATTCACCTTATAGGAATTTCTGGATATTTTCCAAATTCAGATAACGCTGAACATTTCATAGAAAATCTTAGTAACAAAATTGATCTATGCGATGACGACGAGCGCCGTTGGAAACATATACGAGATGATATTCCGAGATTTTCTGGAAAGATTAATAATATTGACAAATTTGATTGTGGATTTTTCGGAATTTCGAAATTACAAGCGAACAACATGGATCCCCTATGTCGGATGTTACTGGAAAGAACAATAGAAGCCATAATGGACGCCGGTCTAAATCCTGATGAATTAAAAGGGACCAATACTGGAGTTTTTGCAGCAGCTTGTTATTCAGAAGCTGAGGCGCATAACATTTGTTCGAAACGAATATCCAAAAAACATTCAATCACTGGGTTTGTAAAATAAGTAGGTCTTAAAAGAAATTTTTGATTATTATTTTTTTTAGGTACTTACGATCAATACTTCCGCATCGATTAAGTTATGTATTACAATTGAATGGGCCAGCACTCATGTGTGATTCAGCGTGTAGTAGTAGTCTCTCTTCATTGGATTTGGCTTATCTAGCTATTAGAGAAGGAAAATGCGATATGGCTATTGTATGCGCGGCTCAATTATGCACAGATCCTTTCACTAGTCTGCAATTCTATAGGTAATTTTTTGCATATAGTCATTTTTTTGTTGTTAAAGTCAGTTTTTACAGACTAGGTGCACTAAATATGAATACTGGATGCAGACCTTTTGATAATAACGCTAATGGATATACTCGCTCTGAGGCTATAGTAGCCATGATTCTTCAGAAGGAGAAGAGTTCTAGAAGAGTTTATGCTAAGGTAAGTTTTTCCTTTCAGCTATGAAATAAAAAATCAATATATAAATATCGTGTTTTAAATTATAAATGAATTGTTGAAATGTTGTAGATTATTCATTCAAAAACCAACAATGATGGTTTCAAACAGCATGGAATTACGTATCCCTCGGGTGCAGATCAGTTGAAATTATTAAAAGATGTTTATGAGGAATGTGGCATAAATCCATCAGCACTGGCCTTTATAGAAGCTCATGGAACTGGTAAATAATACATACGCAAAAAAGAATTATAATTCAGATTTTCTACTTATATATATAGGTACCAAAGCTGGTGATCCGGAAGAACTAGCAGCAATTGATAATTTAACAAATAGAAATAGAGAACATCCATTACTTATAGGATCGGTTAAAGGAAATATTGGTCACACCGAATCATCATCAGGATTGTGTGGAATAACCAAGGTAATAGTTGTAATCTTTAAGAGTTATAAAGTCGAATGCAGTTTTAAGAGTACTAAAAGTATTTGTAATATATAGGTAGTATTAGGGATGAATTTGGATTGTATTTTGCCAAATATTCATTACGATAACCCGCGAATAGATATTCCAGCTTTAATGAATGGACATTTATCAGTTGTGACAGAAAAGACTAAATGGCCAGAATTTAGTGAACTAGCAGGTATGTATGAATACATTTTAAAATTTGACTCAAGTTATTATTTCAATTTTTTTTATTTATATCATGAATTATGATTATCCTTAGGTGTAAACAGTTTTGGCTTTGGCGGATCCAATTGCCACGTTGTCTTGGAGAGGTGCGGCAAAAAAGAAAAAGTCGAATATGATGGTATACCGAGGCTTGTTTGCGTCAGTGGTAGGTCTAAACAAGGCGTAGACAGAATTCAAGACTATCTCACGAATAATGATTTGGATTATGAATACATAAGGCTAATTCAGAAAGTATTTAGGTAAAACTATTTTTTGTTGTTACACTATGCTATAATACATTCAAAATACAAACTATTGAGGCATTTTTATTAATAAAATGTATTAAAGTCGAATAAATCACGATAACTTTATTTCTATAACTTAAAAACTTTTTTATTGTTATTTTTATTAAATTTTAGTAAAGACGTAAAAAATCACTTATATCGAGGATACTCGATTTTATCACCGACCAAGGAATTGAAGAGGTCGACTTGCCGAAAGAAAAATGAGCAAACCGTTTTGTATTTATGCCTAGGTGGCGAAAGGATTTACAACTGTTCGATGTTAAAAGACTTGCAGAAGCTGCGACCGTTTAAGAAAACTTATAAAAGGTAAGAAACAAGTTTTTGACTATCAAAATGGATCAAAATCTATATAAAATATTTTTGAAACCTTTAGAACAAACCAAACTTCTTAGAAATGAATCAAAATACATATACCATATAAAATATTTTTAATACCTTTAGAAATAAACTAAATTGCTTAAATACTATTAAAGACCAATTTAAAGAAATGATAATAATTTTATACTTCATATTTTATAATCTAAGGGAATTACTCAAAATATATCCTAAATCTCTTAATACCGAATAACACTAAAATTCATATATTCCTTAATTTTCAAGGTCAAAATCATTTTGAATTATTTTTATACAAAAACTGGTTTCAGAAATTAGATTATGTTAGATTAAATTATGTTAAGTTAAAGAACATTCAAAGGAAGCTTAAAGTAGTAATACTAAGTCAATATACGATGTGTATATAGGGATTAAGGCTGAAGAGATTTTGAGAACATGTAGAGATAATAGATGAATTGAACATACTAAAGGTGACCTGCTGAATTTCTGAAAGAGCTTCTATATTCCAGTTAGAAGCATCTAGCAGAATCAAGGCCATATTGAGCAAAGAGAAAAAGAGAGATAAGTTGCAATGCACAATGTATAGTAACAAACCTATTTATAGAAAAAGCAGGAATCATATATTAAAATCAAAGTCAATTTTATTACATTAGGTTAGTTAAAGTTTAATTACATTAATACTACGCGTAAGTTAATATTATGCACACAAACTACGTTGTAAATATCTAGAAGAGACTAAGAAGGCATCCCGATGTCTTTATCAGGTCAGTGTGAATGCTGATGATTAAGAATATGTAGAGATAAGAAACGAACTGAAGATTTCCAAAATATATAGAGAAAAAAAGAACAGAAGATCCTAAAGAAGAACAACAGAATTTCGAAAAGAACAGGCTATGTTCCTCTTACGCGAAGGAACTATAAAAAAAATATTTTAAGTAAGTCAATCTCATCTTGTCATAGAGCCGAAGTGCTTAAGGCAGCCCAAATCTGCTAGATGGTTCAACTGTTGATATAATATTTTACCCTTGTTAGTTCTATTCGAACTCTTTAATATTAGAGTTTTTGGAAGTACTTAATTATATTCCATATATAGACTGGTCGAAAACTATTGTGGCCAGGTATTTCGGTGCCAAATTGTAGAACTGATATTCAGCTAGGGATGGAATGCCTATGCTGAATTGTAATTGTATTATAATTGTCTATTTTTTATAATTGAAATCTTTGCTGAAAGAAATATGCTAGAATAGAATAGAATAGCACTTTAATAATCATTTCAGTGAAGCATCTGATATGTACAGATAAAATCAACGCCTTGAATTAAGATGCTGGATCTGGATCTGGATTGAGTTTGCCAAGGGTGATCAAATCATTGACCAGAGTACTTGGGCCTCACTAGGCCCGTTGTGCCCCCCTGACTGGGAAAGTCCTGCGTTGTTCTATCACTCATTTAGCCACCCAAGGTGGCGTGCAAAGGACAGCACAACGCTTGGAGGGTTATCCCTTATGTTGGCCATGTTCGGCCAGAGCTCCCCTAGCATGGACTCTCTGAGGTGGGCGAGAACCGGGCAGGTGGTTAACACATGTTCCACTGTCTCGTCCTCTTCTTCACATGCTCTACATATGAGGGTTTCCACCAGTCCCATAGTAAACAAGTGTTTCCTTAGTAAGGATACCTGTGATAACACGCAGATTCCCCCGGGATAGTCGCAAATAATATTCAGCTGTTTTCAGATTGGGTGAGCGTATTGCTTCCTTGTCCTGTCTGCAGCCTGAGGTGTTGTCCCAACGTTGTTTTAGCATCTTGAGAGTATTCTGTTTGAGGATATCAGTGAGGCATTTCGGTGTTGGCGCGATCGGGGGCCCGTCCGTGGTATCACTGAGAACCGATCCAGCTCGCGCCAACTCATCTGCGTTGCTGTTGCCTTCTTCATTATTGTGTCCCTTGACCCAGCGCAGCTCAATACTGTTTGATTGTGCTGCTTGTTTAAGGGTGTTGTGACATTCTTTTACCCTGAGGTGATCTTGTGACTACTCACTGCTAGTATTACTGCCCTACTGTCTGTAAGGATTTGGATGTTCCTATCACGGATGTCTTGGTGTAGGATTTCTTTCGCCCCTTGGATGATGCCAACGATCTCTGCTTGCAGAGTAGTTGTGTGCTTCTCTAGGGGTATAGCTAATGAGAGGTCCATTTGTTGCGAGTAAATTTCCGCCCCGGATCCTCTTTTGGTTTTAGAACCATCGGTGTAAATTCGGAGGGTTTCCCCACCCTCTACACTCCCTGTTCCTCTTTTTATCGATACATTATAGGGTCTATTGAAGACGTAGCAGGGTGGCAAATTGTCTGTCTTCCTTCCAAGGAAGGGTGTCTTTTTGACAGCCTCCTCTAAAAGGTGACAGTGTATGCCAGCCCTGCCTCCTTTGTACCAGAGTCCAACTGAGTTTAGGCGCAGTGCTGCCGCCGTGGCCATCTCCTCTACGTATAAGTCGAGAGGTGGAAGGCAGAGCATTGCTTCCATTGCTGCAGTGGGTGTTGTTCGCATTTCTCCGGTCGTGCTGAGGCATGTTATCCTTTGCAACTGAGTAAGCTGCTTTGATGAGGTTTTCTGTCTGGCTCTGGGCCACCAAACCAGTGCTCCATAGATTAGCATTGGTCTTACTACCGCTATGTACAGCCAAAGTGCTATCTTGGGAGATAGCCCACATGTCTGCCCCACAGCCCTCCGGCATTGCCAGAGGGAGACGCATGCTTTTTTACATTTCATTTTGAGATGTGGTTCCCACGTCAGCTTGCCGTCGAGGATGACTCCCAGGTATTTGACTTCTGACGACAATGTCAACTGGGTGTTGAGGAGCTTAGGAAGCTTTAGCTTACCTAGTTTCCTTTTCTTTGTGAAGAGGACCATTTCAGTCTTTGACGGGTTTATGGTCAGAGACTGGTCGTTACACCAGTGTTCGATTATTTTGAGGGCTTCCTGCATCAAGCTGCATAGCACCGTCAAAAATCTGCCTGTTAGCAGGATGGTTATGTCATCTGCATATCCTATGGTGTGGAAGCCATTGTCGTTAAGTCGCCGCAGTAGGCTGTCAACAACTATGTTCCACAGGAGTGGTGAGAGTACTCCACCCTGTGGGCAACCTTTAGCAACGATCTTTCTGACAGTGGTGTTTCCTACATTTACTGTGACTGCCCTATTCTCCAGCATGCTTTTGATCCATCCACTAACTGTGGGATTCACACCATGCGTAGAGAGAGCAGTTTCCATTTTTCTGAAGGTCGTTTTATCAAAAGCACCTTCTATGTCAATAAACACGCCCAAGGTGGACATTTTGTTGTGCAGAGATCTTTCGATTCGGTCTACAACAGTGTTCAGAGCCGACTCTGTTGATTTCCCCTAAGTGTATGCATGTTGGTTAGCGTGGATCGGATTCGTAATCAAAGCCGTCTCGCGAATTAATCTTTCGCACAATTTCTCTAACGTTTTCAGGAGAAATGACGTTAGACTAATTGGGCGGTGTGATTTGGCTAGTGTATAATCTATACGACCAGGTTTCGGTATGAAGATAACTTTTACTTCTCTCCATGCTAGAGGGATGTATCTGAACGCAATACATACCCTGAAGATTTTGGCTAGGTGGGCTGATAATATGTCCAACCCCCATTGGAGGAGGGCCGGGAATATACCGTCCAAGCCCGGCGCTTTAAATGGTGAGAAGCTTTTGATTGCCCAGGTTATACGTGTCCCTTCCGTGAGGTGATCTGTCACCTCCCAATCCTCCTTGGAGGGGTTTGAGGGTATAAGTTCTGACCAGCCTTAATCGAAGGTGTTCGTACATCCTGGGAAATGGGTGTTGATGAGAATCTCAGCTGCTTCCGAGAGGTTAGAAGAGTAACTTCCATCCTCTCGTTTTAGGCAACCTGGTTGTCGTGAGAGGATCTTTTTGAGCCTTGCAGCTGCCGAGATGGTTTCAACCTCCTCACAAAAAGACCTTCAGGCTGCCCTTTGTTTTTGCCTTATTAGTTTTTTGTAGTCTTGTTGGATGTTTTTATAGATCATCCAGTTCGACTGTTGTTTAGATTTCTTTGCTTTGTTAAAGGATTTTCTTGCAGCTCTTCTGAGATGGTCGAGTTCTCAGCACCACCAAGGTGTAGCGTTCTCGGAGTCTTCCACCTTTCTCGCAGGGCAGGAGTCCTTATATGCTTTTATAATGGAGTCTTGAAACGTATTTACATAGGCTTCAATGTCTTCCACTGTATTAAGTTGGCCGGTAGCTTCGAGCTTCGCAAGTTCGCAGACTCCGCGAGAGGTTGTCTATGTAGGCATTCCTGTCCGTTAGTCTCGGGTTGCGAAGGTAACGTGTTTTCTTACCGGTTCTATGTGTTAGTGTATATTTGATCCACCTATGATCTGACATTGACACCGACGGTGATACATGCCAGTCGTGGATTTTGTTTGAGATACCGCTAGTCGCCAATATAATGTCTATTACAGTTTGGCTCCGAGTTGTCACGAACGTGGGTTCAGAGCCTCGGTTTAGTATTTCTAAATTGTTACTAATGATGAATTCAAGTAGTGATTTACCTTTGTTGTTGGTGTCCACGCTGCCCCACATGATATGGTGTGCGTTAGCGTCGCAGCCAATGACGAGGTGAAGTTTCTCCATCTCACAGTGTAGCACGAGTTGCTCCAGCCCCCTGGTTGGTGCGGAGGCGTCGTGGGGGAGGTAAACTGTCTTTGTTGCCGTCTCCTGCTGACAGCCTTACCACTGTGATGTCACTGGTGGAAAGCTGTGGCATAAGATATGATGTTATGTGCTTAGGTATGTAAAAACATGATCTAGGCTTATTATTTGTGTGATGTGTAAATATGTTCCCATTTAACTTACCAAATCCACAAACCCTGGATTTAACAATCCATGTTTCTTGGATGACGGCTATTGTGTCCTGCATAGTGTCGAGGTGGCGGCAAAGGGTTGCCACGGCCGCCCTACAATGATGCAGGTTACACTGTATCACCTATACGGCTGGAAAGGCTCCTCTGGATGGAGGTGGCGCACTCCTGGCTTCCGCCCGGTGTGCCTCCATCCTCGGTTTCCATCGAGACCTCCACCCGAGGTGTTCCTTCTTTACTAGAAGGGGTCTTGGGGGCTTCAACTGTCTTTGCAGCAGCCAATGCCTCCCTGGCCTTCCTTCTGCGCTTTAGCTCGGCTAAAGCCACAAATGCGCTTCCTTTTTGGGGGTTGCTTCTGTGGGCCGGCTTCTTTTGTGGTGACGGGTAGATCAGTTGACCCGCCCGCAGCCACTGTTTGTTGTTAAGATGCTTAATCTGTACACAATCTATGAGCCATAGAGGCAGTATAAAAAGAAAATTGCTGCCTCGACTATTATCAGAAATCTAAAGGATAATTGACGCCTTATCAGCCATTAAGGAAATAGCTGGCGAAGCCATTAAAAGAAAGAGATAATCATCACTCTCATCACGAAGTTCTTACAGATTTCTGGACTTCCAAATAGATATTCCACTACCTGCTTTGTTAGTTACCACCAAGACGAAAACAATCATAGTGCGATAGTAGTGTCATGAAGCTGAGGTGAAATAGGCAAAATCTAATATATTGCTCTTGTAAATCTGAGATAAAACAAAAATACTCTGAAATCATAGTGTAGGAGTGTTGCCATGTAGCTGAGATCATATAGGACGCTCAGCTTTTGAAGACACTATATTACTCTTATAGACTTCAGTAAATCTTGATAGAAGCAAAACTTTGTGAATCCGTTAATTCAGTAATAAAACAATTTCCAAATTCGTAACAGTTTCCGAAAACTCGGGGAGAATTCCAGATGTAATAATGGAGGCTATACATAATATGGGGCCAATGAACCCTGAATCCCTGTGGAGACAGAACAAAAAAGCAGACTTTAAATAAGCTTTAGAAAAAGTATTAAAAATTAGGTGATTTTTCTTTATGTTAGAAATAAGCTAACCCAGAAATATTCTCTAGTTAATAGGTTTTATCAGGCATTGGGGTAAATTCAAAAGATGCTACCTAACTAATAGCCAACGCAAGAAAAAAAAAGTGCAGTAGTACTGCCATGGGGCCAAGATGAATTAACACTGCAAAAGGGTTCATATAGGCTTAGCTGGGGAAGACAATCTTGCTATTTTCTCCTATTTTCATTTTTATCTTTCGTTCTTCTTTCTATGTTAAAAATAAGCTAAATTAATGCTCACAGGCAAAACAAGATTTCGAACCAAGATGTTAAACCTGTTCTTAAGATATGAGTCAATAAGACAAATTAAAAAGATGCCGCCAACTGTAATGATAGAGAAACTATCAAACTAAAAGTCAATGAAGCCATACAAAGAAAAAACACAATCTTTAACATAGCTTAGTGGCAGGCAATTGTAGATGATGTAAAACGATTTGTCATCAAATCATTACTCATAGAAATAAACAATAGTTTTCACAGAAACAACTGAATTAAAGCCAAAACCAGAAAAACAGCAATAAAGTTCGAAAACCTGTTTCTGTTAGTTAGCAGCGGGCAGAGGAATGTCTGTCATAGAAAGTAATACATTCTCCGAGCTCTGTTCTCCAATATTGACTGGAACTAATTTCACAGAAAACAAATGCAGTTATCTTTGCGAGGAAGTGGTAAAGGTTTCAAGCAACATTTTTTACCATACCATAATACTATTGACTTTGCAAAAAAGTATAATTTTTCTGCGTGAGCCATGAAGAATACCAAAAAACAGAGCTCCATCCAATTGACTTCACAGATATCGGGATGAATTAATTTTCTTGACATTTTAAGTTAATAACATTAAAAGATATCATAAATAAAATTATTTAACTAATTACAATAACTTATAATTATTAGTAATTAAAACATAAGTTTTGGTCCATTAAATCTTCTTATTTCTTTGCTTCAAAGGTTTTCTATTATTCTACATTCCATTACGTTTTACTCTTCACTGATACAGCTTTTCGAGAGCTGACTTGCTCATAACTAAGATTTACAAATTTTGAAATTTGTTTTTAGAGCTTTTACGATGAAGTTGGTCAAGGAAATTCGTTGCTATAAAACTATTTAACTTAAAATATTTAAATAATATTGTGAAACATAATATTGGTTTCCTTTCCCTCTAAATCATTTAATTATTTTGCATGGTTTTAGGTTTATCGCTATTTTAGAGAAGAATTCGATACTAATCCAGCTAGATAAAGACAAAATCGACAACTTTTTCCAACAAATATTTCTAACCGCAATCATTCACGTAGGAATAGTGGATACATTTAAAACCCTTAACATAGCTTTTAATTATGTGCTGGGATTTTCAATAGGTGAAATTACAGCTGCATATGCCAAAGGAACATTAACGTTGGAAGAAGTTGTTACGGCATGTTGCACCCTAAGCAAATATTTTATAAAATCTGTAGAGCAACTTTCTAATAATCTAGAAATTGCAGAGACCAATATGGAACAATTCGACCTGAATAGGTTTAATTATGAAACCCCGGAAGATTTTGACTTCAGTTCATTGAACCCGCATTTAGTTGCACAACCTCATCCACAGTTTGAGGCCAATGGAATTATTGTGAATGTCGGCTTTAAGTCTGATGTAAATGCGTCAATAATTAATCTTCCAGTGATTGATGAAATGGGAATAGTTGAAAATTTACTGGACTGCATCGGCAAGTATGTATTCATTTTAAATGAATAAAAACTACTATATAAAATTAAGTTTCCAAAAATTAGTATTATAAAAATCTGGGTTGGAGGTGAATATTTAGCGCTTTTAGTAGATTATAATTACTTTGATTTCGACAAAGAGAGTCGTATTCATTTTAATATATTTTATATAGCACATTTAAAAGAAGCCCAAGTCAAAGTCTTTATTTTGATATATTTTATATAGCAAATATCATTTTAAAGTAGAATCTAGGAGTAGAAATCAAAGTTAAACGTATACTAAATTATTTTACTATTTTTTTTAAATTAATTTTTAGACTTTATGAATTTGGATATACACCATCTATAGCTAATCTCTACGGAGAAATCAAATGGCCCGTTTCTAGAGGCACACCAATGCTATCCAATCTCATTAAATGGGATCACAGCAAGACATTTTGTGTAGAGAGGCATGAACAATATATTATCGACAACGTCAATGAGGCGGTCTTTAAATTAAACATTGATAGACAAGATATGTCATTTTACAAAGGACATCTGATTGATGGTAAAACAAAATTAGATTAATTAACATCAATTAATAAGTAATCATTTTAGGAAAAACTTTATTTCCTGCTACTGGATACTTGTTTCTGGTCTGGAAGGTTTTTACTGATATGTATCAACAACGTCGTGATGTAAAGAGGATTGTATTTGAAGAAGTAAAATTTTCACGTGCAACCATCCTATCAAAAAATGATATTTCTTTTAATGTTGTCATCAGTACCGAGGGCTACTTTGAGGTATATGAACAATATTTATTATTTCTAACAACTTATTTAATAATATTACAGTTATCTGAGGATAATACAACGTTAGCTTCTGGCAGAATATACCTTGCCGAAAATATTAATAATACAGTGATAATAAAGGATACGGAAGTAGATGTGCTTCCAATATCACAAAAAGATTTTTATAAAGAACTAAGATTACGTGGATACCAATACAAGTATGTATATAGTGTTAATAATTTTACTCAAGGTCAATATATTTATTTATCTTTTTTATTATTTTTAATTTTTGATTACACCTGAAAATATTTCCTTTACAGAGACGATTTCAAAGCAGTCCATCAACTAATAGGAAATTTAGGTGAAATTAAATGGAGCGGAAATTGGATTACGTTTTTGGACAATATGCTACAGCTATCAATTTTCAAAGAAGATACGCGAGCATTGCTTGTACCAACAGGGATCGATCGAATCGTTATAGATACCCAAAGTTTCTCGGAATATGTAGAAACCCTTCAATCAGATAAATTAATCCCATGTTACATCAATACAACAACTAATTCGATATAGTAAGTGCACCTACACTAAATTATCATAATACTATTATTTTTATTTATAGCGCAAATAGTATAGAAATATTTGGATTGCGCGTTTCTTCAATCTCAAGAAAACGCCAAATTTGTAAACCTGTTTTGGAGAGCTACAAGTTTGTTCCAAATTTCGAATCAACAAATATTAGCAACTCTATTCGTATTAATATACAAATAATTTTAGAAAATAAAACTTTATCAAATTTGAAGATTTTTGAACGCTTCGACGAGGATTCGGATACATTACAACCGCTAAGTCCAGGAATTATTAGAGTATTTGAAGACACGCCGTTATGTCAACCGGAAATTACACTTTTCACGAAGAAATCTTTAGATATTGATCTCAAAGACATACAAGTGTCATTAACAGATGATATTCTTGACAATAAATACTCAGTTTACATTGGATCGAATGTTATGCGAGATGGAATGGTAGTAAAGTAACAGAAAATAAACTCCTATATTATTTTTATACTTGTAGATGCTTAAATCTGCGACTATTGAAGATGATGGGTTCATAATTACAGTTGAAAAATCTGAATATTCAAATGACATACCTGGTTTCAAAATTTTTACATGTCATACAATTGGAAACAAATTTATATATTTATTAAATAAGAGTAAAATACAAGACGAATCAGTTACTATTAATATAAGTAAATTAGAAAATTTAGAGACTTGGCTAACCAATTTAAAAGATAATTATACACAAACGAATAAGATTATTTTATATACACAAAATAACAACATTAGTGGAATATTGGGTTTAACTAATTGTATATGGCGTGAACCAAATGGCAAAAATATTACCTGTTTCTTCATTAGAGACGAAGCTCGTGCTTTTGATCAAACTGATAGTTTCTATAAAGATCAAATTGATAAAGGTATGCGTGTTAATGTATATCAAGAAGGAGAATGGGGGACCTATCGCCATTTAGAATATAATCCAAACATCAAAATTGAAACGAAACACTTATTTGCAACCACTGCGGAAAGGGGCGATATTACAAGTTTTGGTTGGTATCAAGGAAATCTATCATCAAAAGATGATGATATATGTTACGTACGAACTTATTATTTAGAATTTTTATTTTATTTTATACATATTTTTTAAATTTTAGATATATTATGCATCTGTAAACTTTAAAGATGTATTATTAGCTTCAGGTAAACTACCAATAAGTAAAAATAAAATCGAAGAAGGATTTGAATTCTCTGGACGAGATAAAAGGTATAACATTTTTAAAAACGTATTTATATGTCTTATATAAAACATTATTTTAGTGGTAACAGAATTATGGGCATCGCTACTGGTAGAACATTTTCTAATTTAGTACAGACTAAACTTACTTGGAAAATTCCTCCATGTTGGTCACTTGAAGATGCCGCTACAATTCCTATAGTATATTTGACTGTTTTAAAGGCCTTTCATGTAAAACATTAATCAAATTATTAATTATTTAATATACATTTTATAAATTTTAGAATGTTAACTTAAAACACAAGCCGTCAATTCTAATTCATTCCGGAACAGGTGCAATCGGACAGGCTGCTCTTAATATATGCAAATATTACAATTGTAATATATTTACTACAGTGGGAAATGAAGAAAAGAGAAAATACATTATGAAACACTTTCCATCTATTAAACCATCGCATATAGGCAACTCGAGAAATACAACGTTTGAAGAAATGATATTTCGAGAGACAAATGGAACTGGAGTTGATATTATTTTGAATTCTCTAGCGAATGATAAACTTTACGCATCGTTAAGATGCTTAGCAAAAGGAGGATCATTTATAGAAATTGGTAAAGCCGACCTATCAAACAATGCAAGAATCAGTGCTGATGTATTAAGCAACGGCGGTACATACGAAAGCATAATGTTAGATCTTGACTTCAATGATGAATTAGTTACATTTTTTAATGGTATTTTAAACAAACCTTATATAAAACCTTTACCGAGGAGAACTTTTGAAATGAATGACTTACCAAACTCATTTAGATATATGACAACGGGAAAACATATGGGTAAAATCTTAATCAAAATCAGAGATGAAGAAACTGAACCTATTATTTGTCCACTTGATCAAACTTATTATGCCTTACCAAAGTAAGCTAAACGTCGATATTATTATTTCAGAGATTGAACTAAAAAGTATTTTTGTAGATTTTATTGTGATCCAAATTTATCATATATAATACTAGGTGGTCTTGGTGGATTTGGTTTGGAATTAACGGATTGGTTAATATTAAGGGGTGCCCGGTCATTAATTTTATCTTCAAGAAATGGTATAGTTACTGGATACCAACAAAATAAGATTAGGTATGTTACTTTAATCACATCCAATTGTATTTTTTAAATTAAACAACTTCTACAGAAATTGGATAAAATGTGGAACTAACATTGTCATTTCTTTGGATGATATTACTACGTATGAAGGTTGCAAAAAATTGATAAATAAAGCCAACAGTATAGCTCCAGTCGGTGGTATATTTAATTTAGCTGTTCAACTATGTGACGCTTTAATAGAAAACATAACACATTTAGACTTCAAAACTACATTAAAATCGAAAGCTTATGCTACGATTTATTTAGATCAATTATCAAAAGATTTGTGCCCCAATCTCCATCAATTTGTAGTATTTTCTTCTGTAACGTGTGGAAGGGGAAATGTAGGGCAAACGAATTATGGAATGGCCAATTCGATAATGGAACGAATTTGCGAACAAAGAAAAAAATCAGGTTATCCAGCTCTAGCTATTCAATGGGGTGTTATAGAAGACGTAGGGATTGTGGCTGAAATGCAAGATAAAACAAAGAAAATCTATACATGTGGTACTATGCTACAGAGTACTTCCAGTTGTTTAGAAGAACTCGATAAGTTTTTGCAACAAAATGAACCCGTAGTGTCATGCATTAAAATAGCTCAAAAGCTCTCCGGAAATACAGATAACGTAGCACAAGCGGTACTTGCAATCTTAGGAATTACAGATTTAAAAAGCATTAGCCTAGTTTCGACTTTACCAGAATTAGGTATGGATTCCATCATGGTAGTAGAAATACAACAAACTTTAGAGAGGGAATATGATATATATTTATCCTCTAATGAAATTCGAAAACTAACTTTTAATAGGTGAGCATTTTTTTAAATCTATTTCACATAATTAACTTTATAATTTGTAGACTATTAAATATAAAACAATCAAATGAAACATTCACCACTTCCTCAAAAGATATTTGTTTGGGAACAGATAAATTAAAATGTGATGAATACAGTACAGGTACTTACCTTAAGACAATTATTGAATTTACATCAAATAAAGACAGCTCAAGGAAAATTTTATTACTTCCTGGAAGAGAAGGAACTTACACAAAATTATCGACAATTATAAGTAAACTCAAATATCTGACTACTTGTTTACAATACTCAATGAAGAATAAGAATGTATTTGAAGACCTCATTGAGTTTTACTACCCTGTAAGTTTTTTTTATATAATTTAAATAAATACAAACGATAATTATTATTTTAGATTGCTAAAGAAACAATGATGTCAAGTAAAACGTTTAATATCGTCGCTTATTCAATGGGAGGTGTTTTAGCGTTGAAAATAGCTTCTAAATTAGAAAAAGAAGGTTACATAGGCAAATTAGTTCTTATCGATAGTTCCCCTGAATATATATCACAAATGTTGTCGACATTGAATGATCTCTTTGATCAACATTTTGAAATCAAATTTTTAGTGAACATTTTGGAGAATTATGTTCTACCGCAAAAACTTAAAAACATTACTGTAAGTATGATTTTAATTCTAATTTAGTATTGCATAATTTATTATAAATTATCCGAAGAACATAAACAAATTATAAACTTCTATATATTTCTCTATAATAAAATTAATAAAACAAATAATTTTTAGTATTTAGTAATAAAATAATTATATTAAAACATTCATTCAAAATCATTAGGGATTTTTCTGCATTTAAAAGTATTTCTAAAAAAACCAATAAATCGAATATTTTATTTCATTTGTGTATTTTTCAGGAATTATTATTGAAGGCAAAAACTTTAGAAGAAAGAAATGAGATTATTCTTAATATATTACCTGATGAACCTACTGCCCCAAAGATGTATTTGTATGAATCCATACAAAATGTCCTTTCGTTAATTGTGGCTTTTACTCAGTACAAATTTTCGCTAGAACAAAAGTTAAAATCAAAAGTGATGCTGTACAAACCCAGCCGTCAGATGGTTCGAGAAACACCTGAAGATTACTGCCTTTCTGGTTATGTTGAACACCTGGATGTAAGAACTGTGGACGGTGATCACCTTTCTGTCCTGCAAAACATAAAAATGATTGATGAAATTAATACATTTTTTGAAGATTAGTTTTAATAATTTTTATATACTTCATTATTAATTATCGTGTAATATTTTTATTATATGGTTGAGGCTGTTACTTGATGAAACTACATAATCACATTTAATTAAAATAAAATACTGTTTATTTGATTCTTACATGTTTCTAATAATAAACACAGCTATAATTGTTATTAAATACTGTATGAAGTATAGAAGCTACAATGTAAGAATTATAGCATTGTCTATAATTTCAAAAGAAAATGTGTAAAACTTAAATAAATAGTGTTTCTATTTGAAATGAAATTTATCTTTGAAAACGATAGAACTAGGTTATATAAAATTATAAATAAACTTGTTAAGCTTGAGAGAACTGTTTGTGTATTATTTATCTAATTAGAATAACGTAAATTTCATTTTTGTTCATTACTTGATATTATTGTGTTATATAAAGATTAAAACATACATTTAAGAACACAATATATGAGAAGTTTACGCACCTGAGCTGAATTAAATTCTTGTTATAATTGTATACTCCTGTAATAATGTTGAATAACAACATTTTTAACAGGGACATCGTTTTCTTAATGTACCAAATTGAGTATCTGTATGTTATGTTCAATTATGAACGTAACAAATTACTGCTATATTATTATGTCATGTAATATGTTGCATTTATAAGGAACACAAATATTTTTTTAAACATCTTAATGCTTTTAACGTAGAGCTTAAATATCTATTTAATTTTCTTCTATTTAACGAATGTTTAGTTGCCTATAGTTAATATTTGAGAATAAAAATTTTAAAATGAAATATTAAAACTTTAAAAACTACTATATACTGTGAGTGATTAACTCCAGAACTTTATAAAAACATCTTAATCAGTTAACACTTAATTTATAATCCACTAATGAATTAGTAAAAAATATTCAAACTCGCCGCGTTATCCAACCGGTCATAACAAGTTGCCTAAGTGGAGTGACACTTGGGCCAATCAGACGGATCCACATATTTAAGACTTGCGTGTCTCGGCACTTTAAACCGCTGCCGTGGTGTTCGTGGTCTTGTCAGGGATTTTTGAAAGGCGACCGGCCCCCTCGTTTTCGGTGATGTGCAAGTGTTGAAAACGCCACTTTACAATGAACGTGTCGAACTTACACTGTTTGCTCATCGTTCAGTTTTTGTTGTGCACCTTAACCTCCGTTCTAGCAGGTAGAGACTTTTATAAGATCCTAGGTGTCTCGAAATCTGCAACTTTGCACGACATCAAGAAGGCCTACAGGAGGCAAGCGAAGGAATTGCACCCGGACAAGAACAAAGATGACCCGGAGGCATCGCAGAAGTTTCAGAACTTAGGCGCTGCCTATGAAGTGAGTAATACTATTTAATAATCCTTATTGATAAAAATTGTGTCTAAATCAATAACCGGAAAGTTATGTATAACCTAATTATAATTTATATTCAATAAAAAGCATGTATATTTCATACATTCAAACATTGCATTAAATAATTCAAATATATATATTATGTTTGTTATCAAATCATTTGTGACACATCAATAGCTGATTCCATTTAGTTTAAGTATTTGATAATTTTTATCATTAGATTTTAATTTAAATATTTAAACCTTACTCACAGTACTTAATTTTAATTACGAATTAACATTAAGTTCGTAGCTCATAAAATCATTCATTTATAAAAAGTAAGTCTAACATGTTTATTCAATAGAGAAATAATAAACCATGTCAGTAGTTAGTTACCCATTAATTAGTTTAACCTGTTTAAGAGTTACAATTCATTATATCAAATGGTGGTTAAGTATTTACAAAAGTTATTTTTTAGGTATATTTATTTAATATTTATGTCAATCCATATCAATCTTTTTAAAATAAAATTTAATAAGTTAATTTTAAATTGTGGTAAATATTTGTGCCTCATTTATAATAGGTTAAATAATTTGATCCTTTAGTGAATTATATTAATATGCAATAATTACTGTTTCTAACATATTTATTTAGATTCGAATTTTATATAAATAATTGATTATAAATTTTTTATAATCAATTAATTTTCCCAAGTAATTTTTTTTCTTTATATTCCCAATCATTTTAGTTGCTGTTTAATTTGTTTTTTTTTTTACTATTAATAGGTTTTATCAGATGAAGATAAGAGAAAAATGTATGATCGCTGTGGGGAGGACTGCCTAAAGAAGGACGGCATGATGGATAATGGCTTTGATCCGTTTGCTAGTTTCTTTGGAGATTTCGGTTTTCCATTTGGCAATGGTGGTGGTGGCAATCAAGAAACACCACGTGGAGCCAATGTTGTAATGGATGTAATGGTGACTCTGGAGGACCTCTACACTGGCACATTCGTGGAGATAACAAGGAATAAACCAGTTATGAAAGCTGCTCATGGAACGAGAAAATGCAACTGCCGACAGGAGATGATCACTAGGAATTTGGGGCCGGGTCGATTCCAAATGACGCAGCAGACTGTTTGTGATGAGTGTCCGAATGTTAAGTTGGTGAATGAGGAGCGTATTTTGGAGATGGAGATTGAACCTGGTATGGTCGATGGGCAGGAGACTACCTTCACTGCCGAGGGTGAGCCCCATTTAGATGGTGATCCTGGGGACTTAGTGCTTAAAGTTAAAACACAACCTCATCCACTTTTTGAACGGAAGGGGGATGACCTGTACACAAATATTACTATTAGTTTACAGGTACGTACTTATTAAGGCGAAAAATTTTCTTTTTTAACCTAAATTAAAGAATTTTTTATTGGAATCATAAGATTTCATAAGTATAATTCAAGTTTCTTATCTTTCTTATTATATTTTTACGGTAGATATAATCAAGAATGCATCCATTAATCAAGAACTGATAATATAAATTTTAAAAAAAATTATTTAAAAATGATAATATAAATAATATTCATTTTTTATTTTAGGATGCATTAGTAGGATTCACAATGCAGCTCAAGCATTTAGATGGTCACTCGGTGGCTATAACTAGAGATAAGGTGACATGGCCTGGAGCTCGAATCCGTAAGAAGGGTGAAGGCATGCCAAACTACCACAACAATAATCTCCATGGTACATTGTACATAACATTCGATGTGGAATTCCCTAAACAAGAGTTTACTGACGAGCAAAAAGAAGGTTTGTTCTTAATCAAAAATTATACTAACATACTTTTGCATTATCTATTTGGGAACTAAGACTAAAAACACTTTTATGTAAATCCATGATATATATTTACATATTGGGATAAAATCATGAAAAAAGTTTTTTAGTGTTTTTATTTAATTTAAGATATCTTTATCTAACCAAAATAAACTATTTTAGAAATAATTAAAAATTTAAAACAATAATAAATAACTTAACACTAATTTTAATGCTTAAACATAGTAAAAGTAAAGTTAGATAGTAATACACTTTTAACCTTTTGATATACTAATTGTTTACCATATAGTAAAGTTCATATTAAAATTTATTTAAATTTTCTATTATTAAATTTCAGAATTGAAGAAGATATTGAACCAAAGCAGTAACAACAAAATCTACAATGGTCTCAGAGGTTACTAATTGGTTTACTACTAGGGAGGATTAATTTGTAAATATATCAATTTGAATGTGTGTTTTTGTACGTTTGTACTCTCCTGCCCTGGGTGCACGCGTCAAGCGAGTTACGAATTGTTACTTACGAGTGACGGCATGATTATTTATTGGTAGGTACACTGTATTCAAACAGGAACAAATGACTTCTTTGAAATTCCTATTTTGTATATGTTTAGTCTTTTTTTGTAAATATACTAGTTATAATTCTAATCATTATTTATTCTAAAAATAAAATCTGTGATCCCCTGTATGCAACATTTTGTTTAACAAAACAAAAAGGTCCTAAATAATGGTTTACCAGGTTTTTTTTTTTAAATTAAGTGTGAAACAACATTATTATATATATTGACCCGTACTTTCTGCTTAGAAATCTGTGTCATATCTTTTAGAAATCTGCAACTAATTAATATCCTTTAAAGTGTTCTAAGTGGCAGAGTTTTTTTTAAGTTATATTATTAAAGTGAATTATTAAGAAAGATTTTATGTCTTTCAATTATTACAAATAAAAGTAGCTAAAATTAATGTAATTAGTGGTCATACAAGGGAAAATCTATTTTTTGAGTTGTCGAACCAGAAAGGAACTCCCATTAAACTGAAGTAATATTAAGAATTTAACATCAATACAATAATAACATATCTGTGCTTAATATTTTTCATTCTATTTCTCAGAAAATCTAGTGTAGATTAGTGCATAAGCGCTGATTGAAATATTTCAATCAACAACATAAGATTTGAAATTGCCTGGTACAAATGCAAAATAATTAAAAGGTAGTAATCGTTTTAAGGTTTTTTAAGTTCTATAAAATGGAAGTAATATAGCATATTATATTTAAGTACATTTCTTAAATTATGAAAACATCGCTTTTCCAGCTTGATTTAAATATTGCAAAATGTGGTAAGAGAAACAACAAATTTTGCACAATAATCATAACATCAATTTAAATATATTCATATTTACTTAAACCGTTGATTGAATATTTCAATCAACACTTAAATTGGTTACTTTCAGTTTAAGTGTAGTTATTTTGCAATCTAAAGTTGCAGTCGTTGATTACGAATTTAATTTTTGAAATTTTATAGATAAGTATATTATGTTGCCTATATCCCAGTGCTGTTTTTATATTATTATTAGATCCTAAATATTTATTTAAAAACGTTCAATTATTAAATAAATTTTGATTATAGATTTAATATAAAATATATCAAAGTTTTCATATTATAAAATTATTCTTTTAAAACGTTTTGAATTTATAAAATATCATTTATTTTCCATCAGTTGGCAGTTCTTGCGCCTAGCTTCAATTAGATCAGACGGCTTGGGTTTAGCGGTGACAGAAAATAAAAGAAAACGAACTCGTTTTCGGAAGCATTTGTGCCGTCACGACCACTACGCGCAAAATAATTAATAATAGTTACGGAGAAAACTAACGGGCAACATGAACGAAAGCAGACAAAGTTACACGGACTCCAGGACTTCGCAAACGGACGACCCGCCGAATTCCAGACTCTTCATCGTAGGCAATAAACGTCTGAACGAATCGGACTTCAGGGAAGCATTTTCGAAATTTGGCGAAATCGAAGATATTTGGGTGGTGCGCGATAGAAGAAATGGAGAAAATAAAGGTAGGATTTATATATAATACCCCATACTATCTACATACACTCATGTGCAGGGTTTATAAACAAATGTGATTGTGATAAGTATTATTAATATAAGTGCTTAAACTTATATAGATGTTTTAATTCTGTTTTAAACAATAACCATAATTATATTCTTAAACGTTTCTATTTTTTTCAAAGAATATCTACCATGTTATAAAATTTTGCCAATTAGTAAGCATATGTGATTTATATGAATACATTTCTAATAACTCGTATAACAGAAGTAATATATTTGTCCATGAAAGAGTCTTCAAATTTAGATTTACACATTTTCTCAAATCCCATCAATTAATTGGAATTTAGAAAATGTTATTTGTTAAAATCATATTAGAATCTTGTAATAGGATTTAATAATGTTTATCCCAAACAAACTGCGATGTAAATTTTATTGTTCAATATATCTATAAATTTTAAAGACTAATGTTGCCAGACCTTGAATGGTTAGCAAGAGATGATTATCTTTGCTTAGAGTTTCCATTCAAAACACTTCTTTCAAACTTTCACTATTGCATATTCTGATAATTAGCCATAGGTGTGTCTTATTCTTAGTCCATAAACAAAATTGATTTAAATACAGCTCAACTGCGGATAGATTTTAAATCTTTGTTATACTTTGGGAAAAAAAGTTTACGTTTTTTGGTAATGCATAATTAATACAAACAAAATTAAATTTTAAGCTATGTAATTCTTAAATAATAAAGATGTTATATTATTTATATACATTATTTTGTATGTTTTGTTTAAAGTAATAAAAAACACAACTGCTTTTATTAAAATATTTGTTTGAAAATGATTTTTGAGTTAAGTTGTAAAAAAAAACACATCATATTTAACATAATCATTTTTACTTTCCCTATATGAAATATAGGGGAAGTATTGTGATCGTGATTTTTTTTTTTAAATTTTTTTTTGCGGAAATATCCGTTTTGGGGTCCCCTGAACCTATTACACTAATTTCTGGAAAAATTTTTTTTGTGTCTGTGTGTGTGTCTGTCTGTCTGTCTGTCGGTGGGCGCTGTATCTCAAAAACGAATAATCAGATTGAGATGAAACTTTAAACTTAAGGTTTTATCATTAAAAACTGGAACTGAAAAGCTTTTGGTAAACATTCATAGACCGGAAGTGGATGTTTACTCGAGACGTTTTTTTGTTTTTTGCTGATATTTTTCTAAATATGAAAAATTTTAAAAAACGATTCAAACAAAAGTTAAAGAGAATAAAAAACTGAACAAGTTTTATTTAAACGTATTTTTCATAAAATTTTTAACTTTTGAGAAAAAAAATAAAAAAATAAAATTTAGACATTTTTTGCCAATTGTTAATTAACAGTTGGAGTTACATGAAACTTATATAACAAATAATTGTACAGAATTAAAAAATGAATAAATTATTAAGAATAGCTTTTTTGCGTAAATTTCATAGTTTTCGAGAAAAATATAGGGAAAGTACTATGATGGCCACATCACCATTTTTTAATGATATTTTTGATACTTTAATTCCATATTTAAAACAATAGAAAATATGAAACACAATTTTATACTTAATTGTAGTATAATTTCATAGTGCAAATTCTAACTTAAATAACTGGAAATACAATTTTATTATATATTTTAGAAAAATATCTGAATTTATCAATTAGCAATTCCTGTTTTTACTGGTACTAACATTATGTTAAACAATAGAGAAATAATTTGTGTAGTTTATTAAAAATTGAAATTTTACCTATTTTATTTTTGTTCAATGTTTTAGCCAACAAGTAAACTTGAAGGCTCTCAGAATGATTCATATCGTTGATTATGCAAGGAATGCTGTTATATTTATTATAAAACGTACATATACAGTTTTCATTTTGAAGTAGCTGCAATTTGCCATGATATTTACATACATGATGTCATATTTCTGTAAATATAAAGAGCAAAAAAAAAACTAATTTACTACATTCCAATGTTGCAGCGGGATTTATTAAAGTTCACTCACATAACTCACTCCAGCATGAAACGTTCACGCCTAGTGCAGTCACTTAAGTGTAATTTATGTTTTATGGCATCTACTTCAGTTGAATTCTGTTGTATAATTAGAATAATAAGGTCAAGTAAAATCTTACCTACTTTCATGCTAGTTTTAATTCACTATGCATGGACTCGGTAAATGAAAGAAAAATGTTTTTAATTATACAATATTTACATTGTAAAGCTTTCTTAAATCATGCTGGTTTTTAATATTATTCTTCACACCAACCATAGACTTGTAGATGCACCTATTAAATTGTTATGATGCCCTGCACTGTTGGATTATCAAAATAATTGAAATTACTTATAGGCACAAGGAAAATCTCCAGTTTTAATTTTTTCACTTATGATTAAAAGAATAATATATTTTTATTGTTTATCAATAGTTATTTATTTGGTTACAGGTGTTACATATATTAAGTACTCCAAAACATCTGAAGCTGCCAATGCTTTGGAAGCAATGAATGGAAAGATTTTGCCAGGAACTGACAGACATATCAAAGTTATGATTGCTTCGAGGTAAAACAATTTTTTAGTATAAATTAAGCCCTTACTATTTATTTAAAACATTTTCAAATCGTATCTGCAAATATTTTAAATTCCTGTTATTATTTATTACTATTTCCGGTTTTTAATATCTGTATATGTTTAACAAACAGTCGTGATAAGGGTTCTCAAAGAGAAGAAAACGAGGATGAAAAAATTCACCGCCTGTTTGTGCTTATCCAGAAAACGGTGACTGAAGCAGACCTTCACTCTTACTTTAAGCAATTTGGGGACATAGACTACGTTAACATAGTTCGTGATAAGGACACTAGGGAAAGCAAAGGCTTTGCCTACATCAAGTATTACAAATTCTCTCATGCAGCTAAGGCATTTGAAGAATGTGATAGGAAATATAAAGCTGTTTTCTCAGAGCCAAGAAAACCAAACATGGGTAGACACAACAATGACTATTCCATGGATAGAATATCTGGAAATAATATGTCGAGTATACCATCGAGTGTACCTAATCCACTATACAATGACAGCCAATTCAGTAATAGTGATTCTAAGTTATTTAAACTCATGGTTATTGGCAGTCCTTTTCTAACTGAGGATCAGTTGTGGAAATTATTTAATATTGTACCAGGTTCGTTATAGTTTTTATTATATTATTATATTTTTTTATATATTTTAATTAGCTAGCAATATTATATAGGTAACACATTTAGTAAGCCATTATATTGTTTACTTTTAATTTATTTTATTATCCCTATATTTATTTTACTAAAATGTCAATTATTAAATTCATAAATTAATATTTATACACTATATATAAAACATAAATACATTATATGTAACATTGTTTTAAATATTTATAGAATATCTTTTAAATGTGGTATTTTAGAAAATTGTGTAAAGATTAAAGAGACGAAAAAATAAGTAATAATTATTTATTTCGATCCATAAAATTGAGGATATTAAAACTACTATTGATTTCTATATTATTTTTCTATAATTAGGTCTTGAATATTGCCAACTAAGATTTGAAACAGCAAAAAAACGCACAACTGGGACTGTAATATACAACTCCCTTCAATGGGCATCACATGCAGTTGATCGACTTCATGGATTTGAATACCCTACTGGATCAAGATTGATTGTTAAACCAGATGGCACTGTTCCTCGTCAAGAGAATAATAATTCAAGGTCAACATCCCATGTGAATTGTGACACACCTAATCTACGCCAACTTGCCGAAACAATTGCCCAAGCCACTTCTATCATTCAAAATGCTGGACTTGGCTCAGGTACAAATGCTCATTTTCAATTGAATTTAACATAAAATTGAGTTTATTATTATTTTTTTAAATCCATAGCTTTAGGGAATTTGAGTAACCCTTCACCTAGGTCTGGAGCAGGAAGTGACATCTGGGATATTTGCAATGTTAAGTTGCCAGAACCTCAACCCTTGGCGAGTATTGATTCCGAGACTGAAGCGAGATGTTTCATCGTGTGCACCCCTCCACCACCGCCGCCTCCAATTTTAAGAGATATTTTCTCCAGATTTGGTAACTTAATCGATGTCTACATGCTTGCCAACCGTAACTGTGGTTATGCCAAGTATGCATCAAAACAATCTGCTCAGCAAGCAATTAAGGTAAAAGAGATAATAACATTTTCATTGCCAGAAGATAAACGTTTTATTAACTATAGAATTTTTCAAATATTTTAAGTTAAGTTAGTAATGTTTTGTCTATAAATCTTCTTTTTGCAAAGGTTTTGCACGGAGCTGAGGTTTGTGGTGGCCGAATGAAAGTTTTAGAAGCAGAAGAACGTTCTGACCATACAAGAAAAAGACTTCGACTTGATGACCATTAAATATTTCACTAGTAAGTTACCTTTAATGGGTTATGGAAGTTTTACACATTTTAAGTGCAATTAATAATCATTTTGGTGCTCTTAAAATTAATTTTAAACACAAATATTAACTCTTTTTAGTAAAATTACTAAATATACGCGCAAAGGCATTTATTAAAGGAAGGTAGAAAACACAGTAGTGTGAATTACAAACATGATGATGTTTTGTAATGCCTGATTATTTGTCTAATATTAAGTTTAATCAAGTGTACATTAAGCCTAACAGCCAATCAATTAATTGTAAATTAAATGCACATATTTTATTTTCTTTACAATCTGTGTTAAACCATTTTAAGCAAACAGAAATTCATTTTTAGTATATTGTTATCTCTTTCCATTTAAGTCTTAAAAGCATTTATCTTAAGACAGTTTATTCAAATCTTTTTCAATTTTTTGCATGCAACCTCATGATGGACCTATGATATTTAGGTATAAATACAATCACAGCTTCATTATATGTAATATCTCTATTAATTTCCATTTAACTGCTCGAATATTACAAAATATCCACAAACTAAATAATAAAAATCAAGAGAATATAAGGAAAAAATAACTGGTTAATATTTGTGTATAAATAATTTGATCTCAAATTGAAAAAAATTCCATAACCTAGTACAAATGTAAATCCCACAGTGGATAATTTCTGTGATATTTTACAATTTATTTTTACTATTTGCTTTTCAGTTCTGACTGTGCCTTTACAATATTGACTAACTGGTTGGACTGAACAAAACAAACATTTTACAAGTACAGAACATATACAAGTTTAACTAAAACTTAACACTAACTGTCTATGTTTACATGTCCCTCACTGCCTTAGTATAAATGTTGACACAACATATTTACAAATCTAACTGTATAAATGAAGTTTTTATTTGTAATACATTTTAATGTAAAACATCTAGTGGGATTAAAGCAGAAGCAGATAAGTAATATTATTTTTAATCAAACAAAATAGAAATATTGTCATATATAATTTAACTATCCATGGAATAGTCAGTCTTTACTATTTATTATACTAAATTTTATAAAATGTGTTTTGTGTTATATTTTGTAAGCATTTTTATTTTTGTATGATTGAAAAACAGTTAGATTTTTAAATGAGGACTGTAAATGCATGAATTTAAAAAGTATTTTTCCGTAGAATATTACTGACAACATACTGAGATGGACGGATTACGGAACGGACAAATGGACTGTTACACATACAAAATGAGGATCTACCATTTTACTTTTGACTGCACCACACATTGTTTTTTTTTGTATTTATTACGTTGATATTATTATCAAATAGTTCTACCTATGTTACATAGTAATATATTTCATTTGTGTGCAGAGGATTACATTTAATAAATAGTTGAAGTTTATAAAGTGTTTCAGGAAATTTTTCTACACTTAAAAAATCATTCTTTCATTCAATATGTTGAAGTTATTTTGTTTTAATGTTTAATTTATCCCATTTATTTACTGTTCGATGTATATACAGTATTAATTTAATTTCTATTTTAAAGACAAAAAAATGTTTTATTTGAAGTGCAATTTTAATTGTGAATGGCATTTATAGAATTTTTCTTGTATCAGAGTGAATAAAAATAAAAATTCTTCCGAACTTTTATTGTGGCCTTTTAAAACCATATAAATATATATGTATAAAATGTCTTTTATAAATATATTTATATGTATAAAACTTTAGTACAATTATCCATAATATTTACCATCCAATAAAGTATCTGCATATAATATTTATTTTGTTGTTTACGGATAAAGTGGAGAGTAAAGAAATGTAATATATTTTAGAGAAATAATATATATATTTTTTTAATAACTTATTTTTCTTTTATATTGTACTACTACTACCAATAGTAAAAGACATCACCATCATTTTCATAATATATCCTTGTTACCATTTCTTGTTTATACTATTTAAAATAAAGTTACAATTAACTACCCACTCTGTTTAAATGTAGAGCTTTATTATTATTTCTATACTAGAGATTGTCCATCAATCGTATGATTCTTCAAGCTTGTAATATTGTATATTTGTGTAAATAAGCTTGTTACCTCAAAAGAATTACTCTGAAAGTTGACTTGGACAAGCTTGGTTTTCAATCAGCAGTTGAGTGGGTGACTGGTTCCAATCACCATTGGGGGGGATAATACAATTAATGATGTTTTAGAACGATCCTTTAAAGTAACAAGCTTATTTACACACACAAATGACACACGGCGGAAGGATCACGTGGTCAATAGCCAAAACACTACTACTATTTAATTTGATTATTCTCTTATCTGTAAATATTAAAAGTATCATATATCTATTGCTTGAAACTTAGAAGTGTAGTGCTAATCTCGACGCAATAAACACATTATAAAGGTAATAACAGATTGAGTTAAGTGCAATAAGTTACAAAGTCCAAGTTTATATTAAAAAAAAATAATAATTATGCAACTTATTCTATACGTAGAATTGTTTCATTTAAATTCAATTGAACTGTCGGTAATGCAAATTCCTACAAGGTTAGTGTAGCCATGTGCGTCCACCAGGTGTCAGCACGATACGAATAGTTATTGTGGTCTGAAAAGAGTGTGGGACCCAGCCCAATAATTGTGAGTTTTTACTGTTATTTCAACAATTAAACTACCAAATTGTTAAACGGCGACAATTGATCGTTCTCTTGGTGAACGCATCATCACCGGGCGGCTTCAACGTGACTCAGAAACGCAGGAAACAGTTCCGGGTGTGTGACGTTTACTGACGCTCAGGAATGCTAAAAATGGCAGCATTTTGATAAAAATCCGTGCATATTTTAACTGTATTCCACGTTACGTGATCGCGGACGAGCGCTAGTTACCGTGGTAAACACGATCGATTGCCGCCGTTTGTTCCGGGCCGCAGCGCGGAGCCCGTTTGCATTTTCATGTCGGTTTACTAACAATCTTTCCTTTCTGAAATTCGCAGAGATTTCACAATGCAGACTATCAAATGTGTTGTGGTCGGCGACGGAGCCGTCGGTAAAACATGCCTACTTATCAGGTAAGTGTTGCTTCCTCCTTCTGCACAAATCCATTTTAATTAACAGTCAACACACATAATCACGACATCCTCGAATGTGAATTGACCTGTGTTTCAGCTACACGACGAATAAGTTCCCCTCGGAGTATGTCCCAACCGTTTTTGACAACTATGCTGTCACGGTGATGATTGGTGGTGAACCATACACATTAGGACTTTTTGATACAGCAGGTATGTATCTCTGGTTATCAAATTTATCATTAATTACAAAGAAATAATAATAGACCAAAAACATTTAATTCAGTTCATTGTAAATCGTCGATTTATTTTTTACTATTAATATTACAGGTCAAGAGGATTATGATAGGCTACGACCACTAAGTTACCCACAAACGGATGTGTTCTTAGTCTGTTTTTCAGTTGTTAGTCCATCTTCTTTTGAAAATGTTAAAGAAAAGGTAAGTCACTTGCTTCTATTATAAAGCAAAAAAAAGTTTTGCAATTTAAAATAAACCAATATGTGGGTTTAAAATAACATGTTTTTATTCAATAAACATTTATGGAGCTCCTTATTATTTTAATTTAAAAAAGTAAGCAGAATATTAACACATTTATAAACTTTAGTTTGCTTAAATTTTCTAAATAAATTCTAAAATATTAGAAAGTTTATATCACTTAGCACTTAGTTTGTAAATTAACTAGTTGTAAAATATCAATTCATTTAAATTTTAAAATAGAATGAATAAACAATAAAACAATTATTTAGAAAGGTTAAAATTCAAAACAATTAAATTGTTTTCTAAATTATTTTATTTATGAAGAAAATACTGTTTTCAAAATTTTTGTACATAGTATATAAAATAGGGAAGTGGCCAAATTAAAGAAAATGTGTATAAGATATTCTTTTCTATCATTACAATTGGTTGGTAATTGTAGTAGTATTTTTAAATATATTGGATTACAACTCCTATTATATTCAGAAGAAATTACTTTAAATTAAAACCTAAATAAAACTTGAGCCTAAACTTATTTATCTAAAACAATTTTAGTCGAATAATTTTGTTAATCACTGTAACATGTAGAACAATTAATTTCTATGCGTGACTGAATCAATATGCTTTAAATGAGCTAAGGTTATTTGTAAAGATAACATTAGTGAAAATAGAATATTGATTCACTCCAAGTGTCTACTATGTTGTATATAGACGAATGAAATAAATACAAATATTTCATATAGAATTATGAAGTAGAAAATAAATCAGAAGCAGGAAACTCCTTTTCTTTGTTTATTTTACTTTTAATCTATTTCTTTCCAAGGTATTAATCCCACAACATTTAAGTTGAAACATAATATGTGGAGAAAATGTATGCATGCCCATTTTAAAAATGGATGGTGCAAAAAAAGTTCCACTCGTTAAATATGTTGTAAAGAACCAAATACATTCTATAATATTATTATTTTTATAATTTAAAACTAACAAAGTTTTTGAGGATAATAACTTGCAAATAATGTTTTATATTACATATTGGAAAAATCCAACCACATGAATATGATCCATTAATATAAATTACTATCACAATTACATCAATAACAACATGTGTGACTCAATTCCTAGTATTAATGTGGATATACTAAAAACTAAAGTATTGATTAAACCTGATGATTCATCAAAAGATATATTTATATGTATGGTGGTGCATTAAACACTATATTAAAAGTAATTGTTTGTTGTAGTGGGTACCAGAAATAACTCATCATTGTCAGAAAACGCCGTTTTTACTAGTGGGAACACAAGTAGATCTCCGCGACGACAGCGCGACGATCGAAAAGTTGGCGAAGAACAAACAGAAACCAATATCCGTTGAGCAGGGCGAGAAATTAGCAAAGGAACTTAAAGCGGTAAAGTACGTCGAGTGTTCGGCGTTGACGCAAAAGGGCCTTAAAAACGTGTTCGACGAGGCGATCCTGGCGGCCCTTGAGCCACCAGAGCCGGTGAAACGCAGGAAGTGCGTAATTCTGTAAGGGATAGTGCGCTTAGCGGAGGAGCAAGAGAAAACGTAAATTCGACCATGAAACAAGTAATAAGTAACATGTACTACTAAGTTATTTTAATATGTAGATATTAATTTTATACTTTTGTCACAGGAAAAAAGAAATTTATCCTTATAATAATAGACTTCCAATTTTGAGAAATCAGGTGTATGTTAAAACACCAACTGAATACAATAAGTTTACACACAATGGTACACTGTAAGTGCATAAATTAAGTCTGAGGAAAATATTTAAGTAGGCTGTAGTATATTTTAATATTTTTCATTAGATTAATAATAGATTTGTACATATTATAAGAGAAACTGAGGTATTTGTTTTGTAACGTTTTATATCTAAGTAAATACATCTTGTGGTATAAAAATTTGTTATTGAATCGCACAATTACATCTTGTGTTCCAATCGAGCATCGTGATTCCCGAGAAACTTATTGTATTCAAATGCTAGTTGCTCTCGTTTTCCAACAGAAATTAGCTTATTCTTCGACTGAGGTCTAAAGTTATATATAACATATATTTATTTAAGTAATATTTATAATTATATGCAATTGTACGAGCTTAAAATTATCGTTTTCCACTTGGAAAATACAGTATGCCTAAATAGCTTTTGATAATTAAGAGTTTGTTTTAGATGGTATATTTCTTTGCCTGAAAGTGTGGGAAATTGATTCTAGCCAAAGTATAACGCAGTATTATATTTTTTCATTAAATTAACAGACTTTGCAAACATGTGTGTGATTGAAATTGTAATAAAATAAAAATGGTTTAAATAGTATCAACTAAGTTATTATCAAAAAGAAGTTTTTTTACAACAGAATTTTAATTTTAAATATATTGTATGCTATAAGTCTGACCAAATGTATATGTAACAAAGTGACATTTATTACAAACTTGTATTTATCCTAAGGTGACTGGTAAACGAATATATTTAGACATACCGTAATTGGTTCTGGATTTGCTGCAGTGAACTAAAACCTCATTACAGCCGATTGTTTCTCGAACACCTATTTTTGTGCTCTCTCCGCACATTCCTTGTAGACCGGGTCTACCTTCACAAAGTGGTGCTTCGTACGTGGTTTCCAGTACGAGTAATCAATATACATATATTTTATAAACCAGTGCGAACGGGGCACGAACATGCGAAGTTTCGATTCTATTCTAATTGAATAACGAATTGTTATAACAAAACTAATATCAAATTTACCGGTTAAGCTTACTTTAAATAAATGATCTTTTATACGAATAAGGCATATGTAAATAAAATTGAGTGGATGCTATTGAGTGCCTAACTTTTTTGAAATTGATATGAGGTAAACCATTTGCATTTCGTATTTACTATATATATATATGTATACGTATATGATATATCGTCTATTTTTTCCTTGAGTATTTTATTTTTACACTACTTTTATTATTTTTTTTTCCATTTCTAGTGTTTAAATTAATTGCAGTATGCTTGTTGGATGATTGTATAGTTGTAAGAACTATCCTAATTCTGATAATGTAATATTTAATATGAAATAAAAATTTATATGTATTCAAGAATTATATATATATTTTATACTCATTCTTCAACACTAATTAACAGTTTAAATATGATTTAATTCCAAGTAATGTTACTACTAAATGCATTAGCTAAATATCTGTCTGCCTTTTTACAATGAAGTAATTATATTAATAATATAAAGTGGTGAAAACAAAAACATTCATACTATTTATAGAAATTATTATTGTGTAGGTACTAATCAATACAGAAAATATAAATACATCGTTTTGTAGTTACTTTAGTATTGAAATGAATCAAATTAATGGGTGCAGTTATGTTTTTTATGTATATCGGGTGTAGAATGTAAAGTCCTATGCTTTTAAAATGTTTTGTGATAATCATTCACTAAACTGTATTCTACACCTGGTATGGGTTATAGCTTGTATTATAAGCTAATAGAATTTAGTAACCTAGAGCTTATTAAACAGAAACAGTCATTTTTGCTACCAGAATAGTACATTACTTTTCATGAAACATTTGTATTACTGTGTCGTCCACCTTGCTTCCTTATTTGTTCCCTTTAAAGATTATTTAATAAACATACCAATGTTTATGAAAATAAATAATACATAAAGTAAGTGTATTTTATTTTATTACTCAATTTTTAACAATTATTAAGATAGTGCACTACTCTTGATCTTAACAAAATAAAATAAATAGAAAAAATAATTATTATAATTCTCACTTATTCAAATCAAAAACGTAATATTAATTTATATAAAGATGTAACGGGTGTCCAACAATTATTGCAGTCCCGGGTGGCGTTGGAATAAAAAACGTAGGTCGATTCTTACATGTTGCAAATAAATGAACTGACATTTTTAATGCACATTTAAGTTATGTTTGACAATTAAAATGTCACTTCATTTATTTGGCACATGAAAGAATTGACCTACTGCAATAATTGTTGGACACCCGTTATATATTGTATACATTATATCCTTCTCTCTATAATAAAAAAAAACTGTCTTATTTATAATAAACACAGAGCTCTCTCACTAACAAGTCTTCACCTTTACATTGATTTAATTTACACCATTAGTCGTGTAAGTTTTGATATTTGTACAGTTTAGTATCTCTTCTCACAGGGATTGAAAGAGAATTCAATTTGCTTTATACTACTAATCACTAGGCGTTATTTTGTTTTGTGCTACTTATTTTTTTAATGTTTTACACAAATATTTCACTTACTAGACACAATCTAAGAAAATGAAATTAAAGTTTTTATATAATACATTCACATTTTCCATTAAATTGTAGTAATGGATTTGATTTAAAAAAATAATAATCTGAGTTACAAAAAAGCACTAACGAATTTATGCAATAAAAACGTGGATCTTTAAGTCTTTACTTTGTGGAGATGCTGCTACAATTATTTCACCACACACACATTGGCATCATCACACAGATCATACCACGAATAAATGTGAAACATTTGTAGCAATGTCTATAAAATAAAGCAAGGCTCTTAAACATTTATGTTTTTATTCATTTAAGTGCATAATAGAGTTTTATCAAGTAACAACCACATCAATTCACTAAGTACCTATCAAGATTTTTAATCTTCACCATTTAGAAAAGTTTAAGAAGCCATCAGCATGTACTAGGTGATACATTTAGATATATTTGCTTTCATAAAATATGTTAATCAGATTTATCATTGACCAAAATAAAAATACACAAATAAAACAAACACAACCACATTTAATTACATATATTTATATAAATATAATTAACTACATAGACGACAGTTAACAGTTACACCCTTATATTTGCAGCTTTATCTTGCAGGACATCAGAGGAACCTTCTGCTAGTAAACTCTGTTTTTCCTGTAGTTCTTTTTGCTTGGATTGTGGCCTGAGAACTGTGAAGTATCGATACCATCTCATGCCCAAATGGGACATTCCATATAATGTCAGACCTATGCAACAACAAACAAATCCTTTGTGCATACGATCTAGCAGCAAACTAGTTTTTGCGGTTCTTTTCATTTTGTGTTATTCGATATAACAGATTACTTATCACCTGTCTATGACATAACCTCAGTTTTACGTTTAATAGAAAAAATATATGGTTTGGTGATGTAGGCAACCCAATATTTTTGTCATATAGAATATATATGGTCAGTAAGTATATTATCTATGATATGGTCTGTGATTCAAAATTTCTCATAGAGAAACTATATTTAGATAGTTTTTTAAAAAAGCGATTTTTTAAATTAGGACAACTAATACCATTGAATTGTAAAATATTAATGAAATTTTGTTTTCTGAAAGAAAGAAAAACCTATATATAAGGTAATATATGTTGAGAAAAAGCGGAAATGTTTTCGAATACTATTTAAAAAAATAATAAATTAAATTTTTACTCTCCATGCAAAAAAAAAATGTACAAAACTCTTTAGATGGATACAATAGGTATACTTATATTTATATAACTTATTTAATGTAGTGTTATTCATAATGTGTAATAAAATTTTATGCCAACCTTATAGCGTGCGATCAACTACTTCTGAGATAAGACATTTTCAAAATTTAAATCATACAGATATTCTAAAATGTATGGAAGTTTCTCTGCGGCTATAAGAACTTTCTTCTCCCTTTCAAATTGACGTGGAGGGTAGATCATGAATACTTACTTTGGTGTAATTTAGAGTATTTGCGAAGAATTATTTCCAGTATTATTATACATTGGATTTTAATTCATCAAAATCCACGCCCTACCTGCGTATTTATTTGTTCGAAGAAAATAGTAGTGTCTGCGATTGCAAGCCCAGGACCAATGATACTGCACTTAAGTCAATATTTAATAAGAAAGCTTAGGATGAGGAAAACTGTGTATAGACCAGCAAGCTATTTTATGACCTTGATTGTGATTATAACAATGATCTTATATTATATCACAAGTAATTTTTGAAATGAGAAGCAAGTCATATTTATTTGTTTCATTGATTATACCAAGTATAATTTTATATTTTTAAACCACTACATCAAACAACCCATGGAAATATTTGTTTTGGTATAACAGCAAACTTATTGACGTTCATATTTAAAACGAAATGAAGACTTGTCAATTAGATGAAGAGATTAAATCTATGTTATCAGAAAACAATTTGGAATACACAAGTAATAAAGTGATTAACAATTTAAAAGATGCTGTTGAAAGTAAGTTTCATAAATTGTTAAAAAGTATTACTAGTAACTTATTTTTTAGACTTGACGATTAAGTTGTTAAAATCTGCCGAAGCTTATAAAGAGCCAGGTAAAAATTTAACAAAAGAAGATATTAATTTGGCCATTTGCTTAGACAGAGCTAATCAAAAAGAAGTATTACCTGTAAATCTAGAGGTAAAATAATTTTCCATGTGTTATTGTAAATTTATATTAAAATACATTATCTTTCGATAAAGGAATTATGGAGGCTTTTAATTTATTCAACTTTTGCTCTCTTATATTATCTATTTAAATGATTCTAACAATTATAACTATTTAGATCAGTACGGCCGATTAACTTATTCGCTGAAAATATCAAGTTAAACTGTGAATTTATGTAAATACATAATCATTAAGGCATGTCAACTACATGCTTAGAGATTTTTTTCAATAATTGTATATTCTCTCATACATAATTTAGACACAAAAAGTATTATGATTTATAGTTAAAAGCAACTAATAATTATTACAAGTGCTTTAAAACATTTCATTTATGATATATTGATGAATCAAGATGCAATACAGTTTTAGCAACACCAATTTAACTTTTTACTGTTTTATCTTTAATAATTCATTTATAGTAATTCGTACATTATTCTTATTTAACTTGTCGCAGTCTTTAGAAGAGATCAGGATTCAAATGAACTCTAAACCTTTAACATTAAAAGAATCATTTGGCTTGAGGATTCCAAAGGAAAATTTAGGCAATTGCAACTATCAACTTGAAAATCCAAACAAAAAGGTATAGTTATTTATTATTATTTTTAACTAGTTATAATATTCATCAAACTAATTTCTTTTGCATTAATATGTTTTGTTTCAAAATAAAAATATAAAAGGCAATTGTTACGCAACGCAGGGTGGATAGTATTTTACAATAATTGGGTAATTCTTATCAAAAACGAATGTATCTTATATTTAGAGCAGGGCAGAGTTAATTTCTAAATACAAGATTTCTTAAATTTTATAATAATCTCTAAATAAGATGTTTTTAGTTTAACAGTCTTCAATGAAGACTTCTCTTGTAATTTTAATATTTTGAAGTATTATAACATTTTTTTTTTAGTTGAAGACTGAATTAACAAATAAGTTAGATAATTATGGAAAGTGTTTTACGTTCCTAATGTCGCAGAAACCTTATAAGTCCAATAATATGGGTAGTCTTGTAATCAAGAACACGCAGACGATTCGAGAGCTTCCAATGAAGATTACTATACGTCCAAAACTAAATCCGCAGCAAAATATTCCTATATTTAAAAATAACTAATCTAGTACATTGATTTAATGGTTAATAATTTGTTTCAATGAAGATTGATCATGTATATTTATGTTTTAGAAGGATATTTTTGTAAAGTAAACTTTTCTGGTCCACATAAAATTAGTTATTTTCAAGCTTGTACTTTATTTGTGAAATAGGCAAATAAGACAAAAATTGTTTTTGTTCTAAAACAAACACAGTTAATAGGGTGTAATGACCACGTGGTCGATAATCTAGTACTACTACTTAAATAACTTTTAATGTCTTAATTAAATATAATGGCAAAATGTCATGCAATTAACATAAAGAGAAATTAAACGGTATCTACACATTATTAAATAACCTCTGCTGAGGTGTATACAATATGGTATAGTATTCAATTTTGAATTTGAATGTTGAACTTTGAAAATGCTTCGTAATGTCATTATCATCCATATATCTATTATAATTTTTTACTTATTAATCACAAATTATGTAAGAACTTGGAGCGATCTCAGATGATAGATTATTTTAGTATATATTTGTTGTTATTTAAAGAAAATATACTTACTCACTTACCTTATTTAATATTAGGTGAAGAATACTGCTAGTTTTGTTCCATAATGATTTTATTTCCAGTTGCCTGACACGTGTTTTGATCTTCGCAAACTAATTGAAAAGAAATAATTAATAATTTGACAAATAAAGCACTAATAACCTTTCTTCACTGCTAATCCATTGATAATGGTCACTTTGTGTCCGAAATGTACATTTGGTTATTCAAATAAAATTGTGAGGAAAGGTTATTAGTGCTTTATTTGTCAAATTAATTTGATCTTCACGTAACTCAAGCAACCAATTTAAATAATTAATATTTTTATTGTTGCCATTCAAATTTCCATTTCAACATAAAAATTAAATGCAATATATTTTAAATTCAGGAAATCGATTTTAAATTTCGGAGTATAAATTGCATAGATTTATAAATTATATTTATAAAGAACAAAAATTAAGAGGATAATTAAATAAAATTTCAAATGTGTCCAGTGTTTTAATAATATATATTTTTGTATTTAGAATCAATATTATGACATTGTCCCTAGAAGCAAAGCCCTGTATCATATTCTCTGATTTGAAAGCATAACAATAAACCGTAACATTCCAAAAATTATTTATACACAAATTACAACTTAAAATAAATATTAAACAGTTAACAATTTAGTAAACGTTATAAGCTCCATAAATATATCTATATATATATACGTTCTGCGTTATTCTTGTGGCATATATATTTCCCATATATATGTACGAGAGGGTAGGTAAATCAACGATAACAATACACAAGTTATCCGATTGAATAAATACGTAAATAATAACACTAATCTCTACCAATATAGCACCAATTTGCTCATAATAAATGCTCTTAAGCTTGTTTACATAACATACCTATCTACAGTTAACAATAAATTATCAAAAAAATAGAGGAAATTTAAGAAGGGAATCTATATATTCATAAGTATACTACACATGTACCCTGGCATTGGATGCCTTGCACGAGCATATCTCTAAAATTTAACAAATATAAGGCCTCTTTGTAATGGCACGTACGAAAAATTTTGTGTACGTGGTGAAATTTAGAATATTCTACATTTGATAAGTGTTTTAGTGTAATAAAATCTACAAGCAATTGATAAATGACTGTAATAGTTATATAAAAAATAAATCTTAAAATGAGGACTATAACCATCAGTGCTTCATAGCGATAAGATATAAAGCAATGTTGGATTACAATTTTGCTATTCTAAAATATACATATTTTTGTAATGTACAATTTGTCTCGATGTGTTCGTGTGTTAGTGTGTCGTGTCAATGTATCGTATGTATGTGTCGTGTGTGTAATGTTTTTAAAATAATTTTTTTTATACAAGCATACACTCACAAGATATATAAAAATTGTAATAATATGGTAGCGCTCCCGTTTCGTGGATCGGGATGTGGGATGTTGAGGGGTGGAAGATTTCGAAGAGTTGGGTGAGTTAGGAGAGAGAGAGCATTATAATACCTATAATGATTGCATCACGTCGGATGGTTTACATGAGTTTCTGCTTGGCGCACTCGGGACAGATAATGTCTTCTTGGTCGGTGATGAAGCCCCTGCCTACCAAGCTGGTGCGGCATGATGCGCAGAAGAAGCAATCGTTGTGCCAGTGCCTGTCCTCGAAGGAGATGAACTTGGTGCCGCCGATGCCAGTGATTGGCTTGTGGCAGGCGAAGCAGCGCTTGGCGAAGAGCTCTCCGAAGCAGTCGGCGCAGTAGGGCTTGTCGTCGCGGCTCGTGAAGCGCGCCCCAGCCAAGCTCGTCTGGCAGTTTGTGCAAGTGAAGCATTCCCTGTGCCATGGCTCGTTCTTGTATGTTACACCACCGCTAGTAATAACCTGTAATATTAAATAAAAACTACGTTAATACATTATGAACTAATATTTTTGTAGTTTTTTTCAATTATTGGAATAGTTTTTAAAGTAAATCTGAAAGCATATGCCATAGTTAGTCTTATACTGCACAATTTAATTACTAATTAATGGATTGTATACAATTGTATGAAAAGGGGGAAACTTAAGGGACACTTTGTTGAATTTTGAATTTTTGAGTTGCAAGAGCAATTTGTAAGGAAATTGTGGTTTAAGTAATGAGGTAGCGGGGCATATTTAATCGTAGGCATGTGTGAAGCTAACCCCGATGACAAACAAATGTTTTTTTTCCATAGGGCAGTAGTTTGCAACAAATAACGAAGTCTGGTTAAGCAAGCAATTATTCCAACCTTTTATTCGGGAAGGATATACTGGTTGGCTTAGCAATTAAGTTCATGATTTTTGGAATAAGTTTAGTGTTGAGGAAAGCTTTAATGAAAATAGAATCTTCTATTGTAAAATGGGGATGCGAACAAGAAACACATGATTGCTATTTAAAATGCTTAGTTTTGTTTTTATTTTTCTTTTCTTTCTAGAGAAAAATAAAAACCACTGAAACAAAACCAAGTATTTTAATTAACAATCTAATTAAAAGAAAATGTTTCTTCATTAATTAAGTGAGAAATTAATTCATCTTAAAGAAACACATGTACAGAAAAATGGGCTAAAAAAGAGATATTCATTTAGCAGGTTGTTATTATGTGGACTTTATCAGTTATTTTATAATATGCTCTTATTAAATAATTATTATTGTTTAAAATGAGATGTGTTTTACAATATACCTTATTGCACTTGATGCAACGTGTGGCATACTTCTCTTCGTAGCACTTGGCACAGTAGATCTCTTGTTCGCGTGGGATGAAACTCTGGGTTCCAATGGGAGTCTTGCACATCACGCAGCAGAAGCACTTCTCATGCCATTGCCTGGTCTTGTACTCCATCTTCTTGGTACCTGAAAATTTAAAATAAATGCTATACTTTGATTTGATTTTAATTTGGTTCACCTAAAAAATATAGTAGCAATTATATTTACTGAAGGTTTCTTGCTGAGCAAATTTTTATAAATATTTCTAATCTGCATATAATTTTGGTTACGAACATTTCTTAATTATAGCTTTTCCGGATTACTATGAGTGTAGCTTAACGTCATCAAATCATTCCTTTTAAAAAAACTTGATCGGACCACGCGCCGATTTGAATTAATCTGTTCTAATAAAAATGTAATTTCGGCGGACATTCATAGAGCGTAATCAGGGCACAGCTTAATGAGATAATTGGCCACTGAAATTCGCCCAAAACTCACGCGACTCTCCGAATTTATGGGGGCAATTATTTAATAAGTAAATGAACCGGCGACAGATTCGCCCTACAATGACCTACATCGCCCACCACCAAAAATCTCGAAAATCTTTTGCGAAGGTCTTTCCTAAGCAACAATGCATTCCTTCCAAATTTGCGCACCTGTACAAAACCGGTACCAAAGAAGTCGAGAGTGTGTACGTTGGTGGACTTATTTTTGGTCACAATCAAGTAGGAAGTATACTAAAGTGAATCATGTTTGGTTACGTATAATAATAAGAGGTTAATTTTAGGCAAATTCACATAGTTAATAAAATAAATATCAAATTTAAAAATTACATTCTTCTGTAATACATTTATAAACCTTTTTATTTATATATTTATTTATTTATTAATCTTTGGTCTGCTTTCTTAAAAATTACAAATACATATTACAAATCATTACAATAAAAAAAACATACGTCAAATTTTGAACGAAAGCAGCACATTCTCGATTAATTTATAATCAAATGGATAGTTTGTAATTAAAATGACTAAAATTGTTAGTGTTTTTATGTTCATATTATTGCAATCTGAAAATGATTTTGTATGATAATGGCAATTTGGATGAGAAAATGTAATTTACTTTAAAATTTAAAATGAGCATACTCAGTTATGTATACGTTTTTATATCTTATATATCTTTAAAAATATTAATAAATAACAAATACAATAACCTTTAAATGTAATAATATGAATAATGCAGTATAAACATTTTTCATGACTAATTTTAGATTTTCAAGAAAACCGTGACCTTTATAGATAAAACTTTGATTTATCTACTTAGACTACTAAAAGCATAATAAACGTGAAGGAATTAAGCATACACGAGAACTGAGGTCATTGCCGATCGTGATCGCGGATTCAAAACATCAACACAGACGATAATTGCAGCCGGAACAATAATCATCACGTATTATGCGTACAATCGATTTAGCAGTAATGACAAATCGCCCATTATAGCGCAGATCTATACATCTACCACGCCCTAATTATTAGTTATTGCGCCTTATAACCGATTCTCGATCTGGTCGTGATGGAAAAATGCAACACAATGCATCATGTGGGAGTTAAATATCTTCTAATTAAAATAATGTTGTATGAGCTTAATTAGTAAAGTAATAACTTATTTATTTTAAAGTAATAAAACCTTTCAAAGCATATGGAGTATGACAAACTTGAGTGAGTAGGTGAAATTAATTTACATTTGCCTAAATCCCACACGATATATATTAACGAATTAATATTACTAAATATTAATTAACACCAATAGCTTTTTTAATTAAGCATACATTAGAGTTGTTATGTATTCATTTGGTTATTTAGTCAAAAGTACACGATTATTAAAAATTTTGCTATGACAAAATGGTTGACAAAACAAAACCGTTGCAATCAATTTGTTAAAAAAAAACACAAGCTTATCTAAGGCAAATATGTTAATACATTCATATATACAATCATTTCAATTGATTGTATATGCAAGTTGGTTTTCTCCATTTTCGTACCAAGGCGACGCGGTTGAATTATTGAAGATCGGCGTGTCTAAAATGGTCCGATCCAATAAAACGCATATTAATTTGCATGTAAATGTAGTGAGTTGTTATACGTCGGCTGTTTAGATTTATTGAGATGAATTAGCTACAAAAAGGATCAGTGATTCAAAGGCGACCTTCTGCCGCAATTAATGAGTCAATTGTCTGCTGTAGGCTGGGACTGTTAGACTTTTTGCCGCTGCACGATTCACGAAACGTTTATGAAACAATTTGCAGCTTCACGGTGTATTAAACCTAAGGTTAACATGTTCGTGAACTTTAGGCACTTGTGGAAAATCAGAGTGAAAAAATATCAATAATAAATATTCATTTCTTATAGGTTAAATAGGGTCCTAGTGAACTGCGACCTAACAGATCTATTGTTCTAGTTCATTTGTTTTAACAAAAACCATTGTTATCAAGATTAAAGCTCTTGGAACTATGACAAACTTAATCAATAATTGTATTCATTTAATTGATTGATTCAACAATCATCATTAGCAAAGAAATATTCATACATGAAATATCATATAGAACTTCTTCTAATATGATAAATATGATAAAGAATACCAATGGTATCATAAGTAGGTGATGAGGCCATTTAATAAATTTTTGTGGGAATATGATTCCAAAGAGATTAACAAGCTTCTATCATTTAGCACCTATTTAGTATATTCCGAAAGAACTTTTATTTTTTGTATGATTGCAAAACCAGTAACTAATAAACTTTGAGAAATAAATAATAAAACAGCAAATTTATAATGGTACATTAACTATTTAATTAACGATGTAATTTATTAATACAAGACAATGTATTTTTAATTGAAGAACATTACCTACCATTTATGAGATTGGTTCCTTTAAATAATTTGAATTAAAAAATTGCGTAAATTATGTAAATATCCAAACACTTAACACGATGCCTAGCGGGTAATTTCCTCGATCACGTTACACGATCGTTATCAACAACACACCTGTTAATAAATTCCTGTCGACGCCTTTTCGGATTCCCAATTTGAATGATCTTGGCCACACGCGATTTCTCAAATACGTCTTGTTTTGGCTCGATTGCGTCAATTTTACGATAATCGAATCCATGGCGGCCATCAAGAAAATTTGCATAAATGATTGATTTAATTAATCGAATGTGTACGTGAGTGAGTCACGGCTTTAAAAAGCATCTGCATGTGCATGCCAGCAGGAGAATACGATTCCAGTCCGGTTATCTCTGTACACTTGCTAACAAACTAGTTTACGTAGTGATTGCAGGAGAAAATCCGATCGCCTTCGAATGCACGTGTAGGCGCACAAAATTGGAATCGCGTGGGCTTTATTATGTTTTTTTAGTGTTGAAGATTGTGCAATGGTTTTAATTTACTACGGATGCACGTGGTTGAAGATTTCATAGTAGGACGCTTGTTGAGGATGAAACGCGCAGCTTATTAGGTTGTTAATTAAGGTTTTACATATGCAATATTAAAATCAGTCATAAAACTAATATGTCAAAAAAGTATTTTTAATCAAAATCTTGTGATATGGTCAAAGTACTACTTTTCATGCTATATTTTTACAACTTCTTTAATGATAGTGAATATTACAAATTAAAATTCGTATCCAATCTCATATTCAGTGATGGTTGCATGTGACGTGATTGATTTTACATCTTGGGCTGCAGTTCCGTAACTAAAAATACACCGGAACTGTTGGAGAATTCCTACCCCGTCGCCTTAATTGAGCTTTTAAGTTACGTGTGAATTTAATTTAAGTTCGAAACTTGCCACGGTTGAAAATAAATAAAACTCGATGTCGCGATCACGCGATGCATCTTTGTAGAAATCATGGCACCGTTCGCTACGAGGACAGGAAAGCATAGTTCCAAATAGCACCCAAACAAAAGTTTTCTAGGGGAAGGTCAACGTTGTAATAAAATATAACTATTTTCATAAATTACGTCGATATATATAGATTGCGAAGTGTTTAGATCGTATATAGATTGGGCCCAATCTATCGTTTATTGGGAAAACAAAACATGGTGTAAATTATAATTTTTTGAATAGCTTTTAATCAAATATTTTTATTCATTTTGAAATTTAAAAAAAAATACAATAAGGAAATAATTAATAATCAAAGCGAATTTTCTACATCTGAGGTCCTATTCTTATATTTAGCTAATTGCAAAATCCTAACCAATACCTTTAATAATAGAATAATTATTAATTATAAATATAAAATCTTTGGAAGAGTTTAGATTATGAATTGTATTATCTTCCAGATAAAGTTGATTGTTGTTGTTTGTATATTAATGATCTGAAATGCCGAGTCCTAGATTTGATTTTATACAATTTATTGATTAGGAATGGGATTAAAGGAAAGTTTTGAATCAAGTAGGATGCCTAGGTGTTTGCAATTGTTGGCGTCATAAATAATAGTATTATTCGATTAATTAAATTCTCACTTAACCCGTGTTGAAAGAAAAATTTTAATGTTAATTAGAAGGTTAATTAAATTAAACTCTTGGTTTTGCTCACTATTTTGTCGGAGAAATATAAAATTAGTGAAACAAAATGAAGTGTTTAATTAACCTTCTAATTAGTAGTATTATTGATTGTGATTGTAGGGGATTGTGGTGTGATTTTATAAAAAAGGATGGATAGTTTAGATTTGCAAGAATTCAAAAAGTGAAACAAAACCAACTATTTTAATCAATCAAGATAATCCAAAAATTTTCACTAGGGGTTAAGTAGGAAATTAATGAACCATATTGGAAGGATTAATTTTAATTCACCATTTGGAGCATCAGACTTGGATGGAGTCGAAGGAAAATTGAATGGATTGATGTGCAATTTGAAGGGTGGGTAAAAAGGCAACATCATCGGCGATAAGCAAGGGATATTGTGAAGGGTTGAAATACGTAGGATCTGGATTATTATTATCGTGGCAAAATATGTTGTTTAGGAGCGGGGATAAGGGAGAACCTTGAGGGACACCTTTTTAGATTTGAAAGAAGTGGGGAAACGTTTAGCTAAATCTTACTTACTACCATAGACTAAAAAGGAAGTTGTTTTTAAGGATTATTAAATGATGGGGATTTTTTTGTAGGAAACAATTATATGTCAAACCGTGACGAATGCTTCTTGAATTTACAATTATCAAAAATAACTTATTTGATATTTAAATAGGTTAAGCTTCAATACTTTTGTTAGTAATGCAAGTGAGTGTATTTTTAGGGAAATAACATTGTTGTTACTTATTTACGTTTAAAATAGTTTAATGGACAGTTTTTTTTTATACCAATTTCAAGAAAAGACTCACAATATCAGAATATGCACATTTATTCCATTACATTAATAATAAATAAACAATATCTGAATTCTACTTTATAATGAATTCTTAGATTGCGTGATTATTAAAACATTAACTAATTATACTAAAATTTCCACTCGAAAATGACGGAAAAATATTTGTATAATTTATAAACTGCAGATTGTATAAATTCCTGGCCCAAAAATTAAATGAATGCCATACATTTAAACGCAATTACCTAATAGCGTGATGATGAGAAATGATTAATTGACGAGCCCGAAAAGAATGTCGGCGGTGAATATTTTAGCAATTAACTAATAGAAGCAGGTGGAAATTTTAAACTTTTTTTCTTAGTTTGCTTCGAATAAAATAATAGAGGAGAATATTTATAATTCATGTTAATCCATTAAATTATGATTTTTTAATAGAATATTATTGTCTTTGCGTTACAGCGCGTCACTTTGGCAGCCATTTGCAACGCTGCCGAGTTGTCTTCTTCAGTAAGCACTATCAGTGTCGTAAGGGAAACCCTAAATAAACCGGCGACCGTTCTCGGCGTCAGTGTAGGAATCCGGCGTCACCCCGCAATTTTTCTTTCGTTCGCTCGCTTCTATCCCCCCTGAATGAGTGAGTAATGGCGAACAGACGATTTGGAGCTGCTGGACCTCAGCGGGGCGCCATCAATCGAAACTTCAATTCTTCATTATCAAACATTAGTCCCTGGCAAGGGGGCGCTGCCCCGGGCAATCCCAACAATAACATCCAAAACCAACTAGCTCTCGCTTTAACCAATCTGATACAACAGACTAGTCAGCACCTGCTGATGGCCCACCCTCTTTGCTAAACATGAACACATCGCCTGGCTACTATAACCAGGACCAACAGTTCAATAACCAGAATCGGTTTGGCAATCGGGGTAGGCAAGATTTTAGGCGCCCCGAGCCTTCCAATAAGAACAACCGCGGTGAACAATGGCGTTCCGACAATGTTAACAGTCGCAACATTAAAAGAGGAACGGGTAATTTTCAAACAAAAAATCGGTCTAATTTCCGGAACAACAAAACTCCCGTCAAGGACCAAAAATTTGACAAGAAAATTGTCAATAAACAAGAGAAAACTACGGACGATAGGGAAAATGCTGATCCAAAAACCAATGGAGAAGCAAAGAAGACCCCAAAACCCACTTCCTATGACGGGTTACCCAATGGGTTGTTGCACTGCTTCGTTTGCAACAAAAGCATGTGGGATGGAGAATCTTTCCAAAAACATCTTGGAGGATAGGCCCACAAACAGATGATATGCAGTCTGGAAGAAAGCTTCCAGATTACAGTGAACATGAGGCTTGGCGAAGAAAGGAAAACGATACGAGAGGTTGCAGCGGGCACGCCGCTTCTATCAGAAGAATGCCGAACCGGAAAGCCATTGCAACATGTGCGATCTGAAATGTATGGGCAGGATTGTGGTCCACAGACAAACTGAAGGCCATCAGAGATTGAAGAGGTTCTTACATCCCAAGTGCAAGCGTTGTAATCTTGAATTTCCATCTCGCATGGAATGGGTGGATCATCAATTCTCTCATGAACATTTGTACAAACTGAAGGAATACTTAGACACAAAGAACTTAGCACCTGGTGAATACAAGTTGACGCTTGATGAAGATTTGGAGGTCGAGCCTCCATTGGATGAGTCAGTTCAGAACGAGGATGAAAATCCCATTTTAGAAATTAGTGATGATCTTGAGAATCACACCAATCGCATTCCAGTTTATAAGGCAGACAGAGCCATTGGTAAAGAAAGTGTGGTTCCTGCTGAAGTTTTGTTTGTGACTTGTGTCAACCCTTCATGCCAAGTGAAGACACATTTGAAAGCTTTCCATCATTATCATAACTTCGTTGAAGCAGTTAAGTTGAAGTACCAGAAGGCTGCAAATGAGAAGAAAAACAAGATTGGGGAAGAGGCAACAGCAGAAGGAGAGGAAAAGGAAGACGAAGGTAAAGATGATGAAGAGGTAAAGGATGAAGAAGATGAGGATAAGGCAAATTATGAAGGTGAAGAGAAGGCTATAGCTGAAGAAGAAGAGAAGGTAGAGACAGAAGAGGAGGAGGAGGAGGAGCCAGAGGTTAAAGAGAAAAAGAAGGAGGAAAAACATGAAGTGAAGGTAGTAGAAGAAAAGAAAGAGGTTGAAGAAAAGCGGCACCAGCTCCTGACGCTGCCGTTCCAGCAACTCCGAACACCAGACAAAAGCGGGGAACTGCTGCTGTCAAGAATACTTCTGGGCCAAAGTCCAAAAAGGCCAAAAATTAAATGTGCATGTAGAGCATTTTCCAGACTATACGTTCATCATATTTTACATACATAACTTTTATTTTATTATGTATAACTTAGGTTTATTTATGTGTGTTAGTGGTGTATAAATGTGTAGGTGTATTTTACAGAGTAATAATTATGTCTGTATTATATAATAATTAAAAAAATATAGTAATATTATTTTATTTTGGAACAATAACTACATTTTATCCATTCCAATAAAGGTACAACTAAGATATATTTTTGATTTGAACTCTTAAACTTTCAGATTTAAACTAATTATTAAAATAAATTTTAAAAAACAGTCCTGATAAGCAGTGTTTTATCCTGAATAATTTTTAGTTCAAATTCTTACATGAATAAAGAAAATGTGAAATTATTACTTAAAATTAAATATATTTGCCATAATGAAAAAAGTTTACAAAAACGTTAATTTTAAACAGTAATAATGGACTTAAAATTTAATATATACCAATTTTTATGTATGTTTTTTTATTTTAGTTATAATTTAGTTTACACCTGTATTTAATTTATTATATTTTATGTAATGCTTTCAGAAAAACAATTAAACACATCAATTTTATTAACTTAATTATCTACTAGTAATATTTTTTTTGAGATTTTATTAAATTATTTAAGCATCAGACTATAATATTAATGGTGATTAAAGTGAAGATAAAATAATATATAATACATATAAGTAATTATTAAAGACTGGTAATGTTTATAGATGAAATTGAATCTTTGTTTTTTTTTGTAATCAGCCAAAGCTATTACTATTGGAATTATAAAAAAAGTCAGATTATGAAAATAATACCAAAGAACTGATATAATCAAATTTGATAAGAACACTGAACATATGCAACAAAAGATAACTGAATGTTTTAAATCAACAAGAATGAAACTACAAATTTAAATCCAAAAATTCTTACGTAAGCTATATTGCTAAGGTGATAAATTGCATCCAATATAAATGCTTCCACATATCAACTCGCTTTAGATGTAATTGTACATGTAAGATGGGTGGTTGATCTTTACCCACTCTAATTAGTAACACATATATCAAATATTTAATAAACCCTCGATTTTGTTATAGTAATTGGATAGTGTAATAGAGGACACCCACCCACCCTACATATACAAATAAACTTAAGCTACAATCACACTTATTAATTTCTTAATTTTAAAGCTACAATTGTAGTATTTTGTGGGAAACTCAAGCAGAAACAGTGTTTTGATGTAATTGTAAATGTAGGGTGGGTGGGTGCCCTCTAATCAACCCTCCAAATAGTAAAACATGCTTCAAATATTTATTGAATGCAAATTAAATTTTTATACAGTATGTAGGCGATTCCAAAAAGCATTTTTTATTTTTAAAATAATTTTCAATAAACCCTCTTTATGAAAGTTAGAGGGAAGAATAAGGTAAGTAAACCCATTCACCCTTTATATACATATAATTTTAAACTATAATTTAATTTATAAATGTCCTAGTTTTGAAGCAAATATTACTATCATGATAACCGAGATTTGAAAAATTGGCACTTTTTACATTTTTTTTTTCCAAATTTCTAGTTACTCTCGACTTTTTTTAAAAACTTTGAAAGTGGAATTTTCTTCATCGCGTATAACCACACTTCTTTCCCCATTTAATCGTTTTTCTCTCCCCCTTATAGTATAATAATAATAAAACTCACCCTGTATATATTTATATCATCTATCATCAGTTCCGAAACGTTCAATAAAAACTAGACATAAAATTATTAAAACATCCAACAAAATTAATTTAAACATAATGGAAACCATCCAAAAATACGAATTGCGACTTCTGAATTTTGTTTAGAGCCTTTTGAGCAAATTTTTTAAAAGTATTTAATCCTCATTCTCATGTATATATACTTGTAATCTTAATCCTGTTAGGTAAAAATAGACCCTCCACTGTGTAAATAAGCTTACAATTTGTATTATTATTTAATTTTGTAGAGGTATTGATAATATTTACATTGTAAATGAAATGTATTTAGCACATAAAAATAAAAATTTTACATTCTCAATGATTTGAAATAATTGAAGCGACTAACGAAACTAACCCAGCTGTAAAACATTAGGATCCCCCAACAAGCAATCCATTCCTAAAGAGCACTTAAAGGACTTGTTCTCCCCCGGCAACTCCATGGAGAGTATCGCGACATCCTCGTTCTTCTCCTTCGCCCTCTTTATCCTGTCCTCGCCCACGGTCTTCGTCTGCAGGTTAAGACCCCTTTTGAACTGGTCACTGAGAACGCCGGCCATCGCACTCGCGCACCGACACTACTGAGAATCGAAATTTTCCAAAATCCTGCGCGCCAAGCTACGCCAGCAGGGACCGATTATTATGGTGGGAAACTTGTGCGGTGGAAATGTGAACGCAAGACGTAGCGGCGCTGAATGAGGCTTGACTCATCGGAACGGTGACTGCGAAAGAACTGCGGATTCGTACCAGGCTATATAACGAATAAACGAAACGAAATCGTCGAATATTTTATACCTTGCAAGGTTAACTCCGCGGCCTACACGCACCTACGGCCAAACGAGAAAATCGTATGTAAACGCGCTCTCGACGGTCGCCGCAGAGCAAACAAGTCTGCGAAAGAAAACAAACGGCCGTTGTGCCTGCGGTGGCCGTGCGTGCTGATCGATACCTGGGCACGGTTCAATTTTTCACTCACCTCGTTTGCACATTTTTTTTTGTCACGATCGGCAATGCAGCGCCAAGAGCTAGTTCCTTATCGTCCTTTAATCATTCACCAAGTGGAGGTGATTCAACTTCTTGGGGTCCCGTATCGCGCAACCTCATCTCTTCATCTCGGCTGTCTCGGTGAACACTGCATTGTGTTTTCAACAGTTATGTTTCCAGTTGAGAAAAATAGCATAAGTATTAAATTAATTTTTTATTAAATTAATCTATGGAGAGTTATTAATTAATTACAATTAAGACTAGATACTTTAAGAATTAAAAAAGTTGGGCTGAGAGTTAAATTTTCATTCATCTTTTCTGTATTTTATCTGTGAAAAAACTCTTCTGTAGTTTTAACTTTGAGTTTTATCATTTAGTTGATTCTTTCTATCAAAATTGACTTTCGTTTCTGTTCCCTGTGAAGACAATCTCCGTGTACTTTTAGATCATAATGTTGTTTTTTTTTTCAACAAAATAAGCCTTATTTTCTGATTCGTTCTCTGTGAAGAAATTCTTCACAATGAGTAATTCCAACTTTCTTTCATCTGAAGAACTTCCTGTAGTTTGAACTTTCAGTTTCACATCATTTTGTAGACTTTTAAAATCAGATTAACATTATTTTCTGTATTTGTCCCATGTGAAGAAATTCTTGTGTACTTTCAGCCTTTACATTAACATAATATGTTATGTTATAATCGATTTTCTCTGCTAAAATTGATGAAAAATTAAATTTTTGATGATTTCATCAGAAGAAGCGTAGGCTAAAACACATCATAAGACAGAAAAAAAAATGAGCTGAAAACTTGCATTGCACTTGCATTCACTCTGAAGTCATTAACATAGCAAATACTACTTCAATAATGAATTTATGAAAGAAATCCATTTCACAAAGTTATATTACATCAGCCAAAGTATATTTAATCATAGCACGTTATGATTTAAATGTTGATCAAGAAAGGGCTCGTGTCGATTGGTCGAAAAAAAATGCACAAGAAATACGTTTGCGGTGCTTCAACAGGCGACGGATCATAGATATCTGCGACTGTATGGGTTTGGTTTGTTGGAATTTTTTCTGCAACACAGACTGTATGGGTCTTTTAAGATAAAATAAATCCAATAAAAGTTGTCTGCGCACAAAGCATTTCGAAGCAGATGGTCGCATGTCTTTTCGAAAACTGAAAGTGCTTGATGAAAGGTCAATTCTAAACAGGACTCAATCATTCGTTTGTCAAGGGCCTTCGGAAAAATAAGGGAAACCAATCACTGAAGAAACGTATCACAAAGTATCTTATTGGAACAAAATTTTTGGCACAATTAAGTCTACTGTATCTTAATGGTTTAAATAGAATACTGTGCTGGCTTGGTTTCAGAGTTCCTTTGGTATATATAGATAAATTATCTAACAACTTAAACCCATTTATTGTTTGGAGTATGTATTCCACACTACGTAATACTATTTACACCAAATATACGATATTTCAGAAAATGCTAAACTCAAAAACTTTTTAAAAAGAAAATCTGTGAAGTTTAAAAACAAAAGAGCTAAAATATTAACATCACAACAAATTGAAACATTTATTCACAATGCACCTGTCGAAAAATTCTTTTATATACTTGATATTCATTATATAAAATAAATTATATCTACTTTAGGTAGCATTAAGTTTTGCCAACCCTTGCTGTTCAATGTCAAAGAAAGGGATACAGTTTTACTTGTGCCCTTACTGTCTTTTACAGTTAATATTTACTACAATATTTGCAAGAAATATATTAACCTTTTTCCGACTGAAATAAATAACACAATGTTTGGATTCTTTCAGAATTACCAAATGAAAGGTGTACAAAACAAGTAATAGGAAACAATACATTTGGAAGCGTTTAAAAGCAAATTTCAACTTTTTTTTAAATTTTGCTGACCGTATACATGGTATTTATTAAGAAAATCTTCTAACAACATGGTGGGTGAAAGTCACTCAATATTCAATAAATAATAAAATTTAAAAAATATTCTTATCTTTACAAAATAATAATGCCGCTACAAAAATACTTTAAAGTATAACAACTTGGACTTACTTATTAGCTTCAACTTATTATTAGCTTAAAAAAAACTTATTAGCTTCAACAATTACTACAAAAATTGGACTGTTAATAATTATAATAATTGTGCTTTTAACATTTATCCTAATAAATAATAAAGTTTTGCACAATCTAATTCTACCACCTTTAAAATACACAAAGTGACCATTATCAATGTTTTAATACTATTAAAACATTGATAATGGCTGTGAAGAAAGGTTTTTAGTGCTTTTTAATTAATCGTACATTAGTTTTTTGTTTAGTAAAATATTTATATACTATGTATACGAGGGATACCTTATATATTTCGGAAAGGAAGAACAAAAAAAAAGATATTCATCATTGTACATGGATTTATTGTTTGGCCAAATATTTTCCATGAAGTTCAATATACCTTTACGTGTTATTGAACCTATTTTCTAAACACTTTATTCACTCCCATTGAGGTAACTCCAAAACAAGCGTTCTTCGAGCGTTAAAAAATAATTGATAACACTGACGTAAAATCAAGCCCTATTATTTGTTGAATTTGATGCTCGTTTATCACGTGGAGAAACATTTTTAATATTAAGGGTTGTTTATAAAATTGTGAAACCGACCAAGTGCCTTTCTATAAACAACCCTTAACAAGCCCTATTATTTTTGGAATTGCTACAAACACACCAAGGAAGCAAGATGAATTCAAGGCAACCCAATGAAATGAATCTGCTGAGGTATTTGTTCTTACAGCAGAGTTTAAACCTGTAATACCACTTCCTGATTCAATAGATGTATAAACTGGAGAGGAAAATTAAGAAGTTATGCTTGAATGAAAAGCTAAATTGTCAAGATTTTACACAGCCACCAAAGAATAGAAAGGTGTAAGGTATTAGGTGTTATTATTTTTTTCCAACATGCTAACAAAAGTATTCCAATATTATACATAATAATTCTTTACGAAGATTGCGATCGCACTTGGAAAGGCTTGAATTCACTAAACATATGTTCTTCCATTCTCACTCTCTATTCTTCTAACAAAAGTTTTTCTCCAGGAAGAATTTCTTGATGACTATTCAACAAACGTTTTCCCAAATATGACCATTTTTGTTCTAAAATGAGATTATGATTTGACACTACGTGTAATTATGTTTGACATATATAAAGAATGATTTTGTGGTTTCCTCATTATTAAAGCGAATTACAAACATTTCAGTTGTGAATACACTTTGAGAAAAATATTTTGCACACCAGCTAACCGCATTGGCCATGATGTGAAGTATTCTGAAGCAGATAATGAAACCAATGGATAAGGCAACCCAAATCCAATTGTGGTGATAAGTTTAAGCCAATAGCCAACTTGGGATGATAATGTAAAGTATTCTGACGCGGCTAGTGAAAAAAAAAACTGAAACCAGTGGATAACCTAATAAATCTAATCCAAATCCAATTGGAGTGATAAGTTAAAGCCAATTTGGGATTGTAAGATGTGCTTCGTGGTCAATCAACAAAAAAATAGCTTTTGTGAAGCTTGTGATAGTCCTCGAAATGAAAATATTAAGAAGAAAAATCAATCAAAATTATGCATTGGTGTCAAACAAAATATGTAAAATATATAACTATAGAATGTTTCTTTTTTTCAATAATCCCTCACTTTATTATTATTATTATTATTATTAAATTAGAAAACATTGTTAATTTTTTAATTTACTGACCAAAACTCTTTTTTCTTTAATAATTAAAACACTTTAAACTTTGTTTGTATAACACTATCTATCTTTTTTCTTTCTTTCTCTAGAAGATGTTTTTGACTCCAAAATACTGACCGAAAGTTTATTGCTAGATATAGATAATATGAAAACAAAATATTTGGTAAATCGAATCCTTTTAAAATGCCCGAATGTTTTCTTTTTAAAAGTTTGTTATTTAATCACTTTAATTAACGATTAACTTAAAATTTCACTTTGCTGATTTAAGTCTTTTAATTGTTCTTGTTTTCTATAAGCAAAAAAATAAAATCAAATATCTGTAAGACTTAAAATGTTCTTTTTTGTTAGACAATATATTTTTAGAATTTTTTTCTTATTTAAGAGTGCTAGAAGGCATTTTTACTGACCAAAAGTAGATAATCTAAATATTTAAAAATCTTTGAATGTTTCCTTTTTGGAAGTTTGTTTTGTAATAGTTATAATTGATATTTAACCAAAGATTATTTCAGTTCAATTCAATTAGTAGATCTAAGGATGTTAATTACTCATGCCTTTCTTAAGTATAAAATAGGGAATGTTTTCTTCTGTTAGCTAATAAATGTTTAGAACTCGTTTCTTCCCTAAAGATGTTAGAAGACTTTTTTATTCACCAAAATCAAGAGTTCTGACCAAAAGTTTTGCTATTCATTAATTTCAATTAATTATAAATTAAGATTTCTGTTGGGATCAATTTTTGTTCAAAGTCTTTTAATTGCTCAGGTTTTTCATAAATGTAAAATTGAAATCAAATATATGTGAGACTTTAAATGTTTTGTTTTGAGCTAACAAATCTTCCCAAGTTCTTTTTCGGTTAGCAAAATTAGTTGAAACTTAGGAATTCTTGTTGCATAAAGGACGGTTCTAAGTTTTCCCTAAGCGCAAAATTGTAGTTAAATATCTGTCAGTGTTGAATATTTTCTTTTCTCAGTCAATACAAGTTTTAAACTAATATTAGAAGACGTTTAATCTCAAAAGTACTGATCAAAAATGTGCTAATAAATAATATTAATTAATTATTAATTGATTAATGGATGAGGCGTTAACTTAGTGATACATCTTGGAAAATTAAACAAAAACGTTTACTTTGTTGATATCACATTTTAAAGAAATCTGTGAGGTTTAAAAAAAAAGAGCTAAAATATTAACATCACAACAAATTGAAACATTGATTCACAATGCACCTGTCGATAAATTCTTTTATATACTTGATATTCATTATATAAAATAAATTATATCTACTTTAGGTAGCATTAAGTTTTGCCAACCCTTGCTGTTCAATGTCAAAGAAAGGGATAAAGTTTTACTTGTGCCCTTACCGTCTTTTACAGTTAATATTTACTACAATATTTGCAAGAAATATATTAACCTTTTTCCGACTGAAATAAATAATACAATGTTTGGATTCTTTCAGAATTACCAAATGAAAGGTGTACAAAACAAGTAATAGGAAACAATACCTTTGGAAGCGTTTCAAAGCAAATTGCAACTTTTTTTAAAATTTTGCTGACCGTATACATGGTATTTATTAAGAAGATCTTCTAACAGTATTATTGCCGAAACTAAAGCTAATAAAACAACATGGTGGGTGAAAGTCACTCAATATTCAATAAATAATAAAATTTAAAAAATATTCTTAGCTTTACAAAATAATAATGCCGCTACAAAAATACTTAAAAGTATAACAACTTGGACTTACTTATTAGCTTCAACTTATTATTAGCTTAAAAAAAACTTATTAGCTTCAACAATTACAACAAAAATCGGACTGTCAACAATTATAATAATGGTGCTTTTAACATTTATCCTAATAAATAATAAAGTTTTGCACAATCTAATTTTACCACCTTTAAAATAATAAAAATAGCATTTCTTATTCGAGATGAAAACATTTTCATCTCTTGTTGAAATAAATACTATATTTTAAAAATTTGCAGCCTCTTAATTATCGTTCAGATGATATACGATATACGCCTTTATAAATTTGTAATAAGTAAAATATTTCGAACATTTGGCCAAAAGTTTTGTCACAATCAAGTCTACTGTATCTCAAATTAGAATGGTATAAATAGAATAATGTGTTCGCTTAATTTCAGAGTTGTTTCGGCTCTATGAAACATATTTCTCCTTGCAAAACAAAACTCACAAGCAATATAAATACATAACATTTACATAAGACATATTAACAATTTAGTAAATTTACTAAAATAATTGTTATTATTTTCTGTTAATCAAATAATAGGTTTTTACTTGTTACAATTATAATTTTCTAAAATCCATAAATACTACATCGTTCAATGATTAAACTATTGATAAAAGCGTAAATCATAATTAGTATTACATTTACAGTCGCATGTTTACACTTTTATAACAAGCATTACATTATTATCAACATTCTCGCCATGACTAATCCAAAACAATATTGGCACAATGTAAGTAACTACGTTCTCCTTGCTCGAAACAGAAAATAAAAACAAACAAATTTATGACACACCTAAGCAGTTATTGTATCCAATGGCTGTTTCTAATCGCCAATATCTACGATTCGCATGCAAATGCTTGGAAATTTAGAAAATCATAATTTAGATTGATCGCAATGCATCGATAGTAGAAAGCGCGCGCTCGACGATTTTTTACAGACCGTATAGAAAGCAAATTAATTACTTGAAGACTTGTGGTGATATTGATTTATAGTATATGTTTAGCATATTAATAGATGTAGATTAATCACTATATTCAATAAAAACAACTAAAATGATCTAACTAAATTAACGATTTTTGTTTGTTAAAATGAATAATGATAGCTGAAAGGAACAAAATAATGGATAAATATATATTGGGAGAAGTAATACACTTGTTTGGTTCCATCAAGAATGTAGCAAAACAAGTATCGTATAAATATATAATACGTTGTTTTCAAAAATTAATTAGATATTCTTAAAATTATAATGATTATAAAAAAACTTCAATTAGCTTCAAATTAACTTTTTATTAACTTATTTTTGGTCTCGGAAGCAACTCCATATGGTCAGCTCAGGGAACTTCAAATTCCATTTTTTTAAGGAAGGATGTTAAATGGGAATTTCGATTTAGGGAATGGTGACTGAATTGGCCTTGGTCAAATTTTAATAATTGTTACATTTAAAACAGATCAGAAAGACCTACGGTCGATAGCCCAGATTATTAGATTTGTATTTTAAATCAATTATTCTGACTGAAAGTACAAACTTACTATATCTAAATTTTAGATTTTTAAGAATTTTGGTTATAAACTGACCGCGGTCACATTTTACATAATCCCACGATCATCCAATCGACAACGAAATAACAGTCTCTAAACGTTAATTGGCGGTCGCGAAAAACAAATCTAATTAACCGGATGAGATCATCGCTTTGACTATGCATCGCACAATTCAAGGTGATTATGCAGCACGAGTTCCATATTTGCCGCGTACAAATATGGACATTTTATTAAAATCGCACGCGTAATTTCTCGAAACGCCTTCACGCCAATTTTGACACAAACCGCCCGTGGCTCACTTCACGCCAGTTGCTGGCGGCTTCACGCCTATCCCGGGAAATTGGAACGCACACGAATCAATTATCACAAGCTACCTAATTAATGTTCATTATTTACATAATTGATGGTGAGATCTTTTTTTTGTATATATATAGAACATCACGGTGTACACGCGATTTTTAATTTTCACGTTTTTATACCGACACACATGCAGGGGTATTTATCGGGTTATTGTTAATTTTAACACATATGAAGAACGTTAAAATATCTACACTAATTCAAAAAGTAAAGAGCTTCATTTGTTTTTATTATTGTATATCATTTGAATTCCTTCTATAATTAGTATATTATCATTAATATGAGGCGATAGAATTAATTTTGATGTATCAGATTGCACACTCCATATGCGCATTTATCAAATCGTGATATAAATGTTGTAATAAATCCTTGGACTGTAGTGCATTCTAATTCGTGTAAAAAATATTTAGAAAAAAGAGTGGGAAGCGTGATAAGGTGGTCGCGTCTTACATCATCTTTATTTTGGAAAATGATGCGGTCATCTTGCAATAAACCTTTCACACGTCGTACCGCGTGTAGGAGTACCCGGTACACTAGACTACGTTAAATCAACTTAGTAATTATTAACAGCGAAACATCGTAACCAAAATATTATACAGGACAACTAGAACGCAAAAAAAGATAATGCTTTTGGAAAATGATGATTCATTTTTTTGCGTTGACTATAATTATTATTAATATTATTATTATTACTTACCAGCCCTGAAGATTTCACCACAGCCATCGCAACGAGAAGCGAACTTCTCATCGTAACAACGGCCGCAGTAGATACGATCAGCCCTGGAACCGAATTGCTTGTCGACAAGGGATTCCCCGCAGGCGGTGCACAGGAAGCAGGCTTCGTGCCAATGCTTGTCCTTGTAGGACAGGTCCTGAAGGCGAAGAAAAAAAAGTTAAACAGTATCCTGTTTTTTTTTTGGGCATCAATTATGTCATCGGCCGGTTCCGACCAGGTGTAATTTATTTAACGCGAGAGACGGCTTTTACTAAAAGGTCTATTAATAGGTTTGACCCGTGACCACTCACCGTAATTCTGTAATTTATTTGAAAGGAATCTTTTTTTTAAATTGAAATCTGATGTAAAGTAATAAATTTTTCACGAGGATGTCACAACATAAGGTCGCACTCACCTTAGAGTCGATGCCGATGATTTTATTGCACTTTTCACAGCCATTTGCGAAAACGGATTCGTAGCAGGAGACGCAGTAGGGGTGCTCATCCCTGAGGACGTAGCGCTGGCCAGTCAGGCTTTCGTCGCACTGCCAGCAGCAGAAGTGCTGGGCGTGCCAATCTTTGTTCATGGCCTTCGTGTATTCTCCACTGAAAATAAGCTACAAAGAAAAAAAAGAAAATTAATAAAAATATACGTATAAGAAACTGCGTAATGCAAAAATTAAGCATTTTTGAAGCGTTATTATTCAAATTATGTATGGATTATTAGATTTACCCGATTTATCAATCAATATTTTTAGCATTTCAACCAAAATTTTGGCCGAATTAATATAATTATATTTATTAATTCGAAAACAACAATGTTAAACAAACTTTGGCACGAAGATAATTTCACTTACACCAAATACTCATAATAATCTAAAATACATTTAACTATTTACGAGAGATAGTAGAAAAGTAGTATCCGTTTGCGAATAGAGTTGCCGTGGGATGTGTGCTAACATGCTCAGTTGTATTTTAGCTGTGCAAAGTTACGACACGCTGGTATTGACTGTGCTGTTTATGTGAGTGTTTATTTATTGTTCAAGAAAATAAAGAACGCCGCCAGTTGTGCCAATGTTAACGCAAAATGTGTGCTCTTGCAATATTGATCGTCTATTGAAGAATGTGTGCAAAGAAAATGTAATGGGTGAGTCGTCTGTTCGAAGCTGGTCTCATAATTTCAACTTATGAAGAGAGGAATGGTGAGCATTCGGAATAGCTGTCAGTTATTACGAGCGAATTTTCAACCATCTACCCTATAGTCCAGACTTAGCTCTTACAGATTACCATCTATTTACATAATTTAATGACTTAATCGCGGGAAAAAATTTGAAAGAGTTGAAGGACTGCAGGAAGCTGAAAATACGTATCTCAATACACCGGCGGCGGAGGGATATGAAGCTGGGATTCAAAAATCCGCCACACGTTACGACAAATGCCTAATTTTGCAGAGAAGTAGTTTAAGGTAAGTTCTTTAAAAATTAAACGTTATTATTTGTTAATGTATACTATTTTTTTTATATTTCCAAATAGGTAGTACTTTCCGAATGGCCCTCGTATGTTTTTTGCTAAGAGGCACTAATAATTCTTTTTAATGATGTAATTTAATTTTGACCTTGAATATGTTTCCATTAAAATACCGTTTTTATATGAATTCGATTGATAACATTATTAACATCATCAAGATAAGCCAATGGTTTAGTGGCCACTCAATTACCCACATATTTCAAGAAAACTCAAGATGTGACGGTGCTTATAGTTTCTTGAACATTTTAAAACAGACACTGATATTTTTATTAGAAGACTAAACGTAAATACGAGTAAAGATTTAAATATATATATGTAGGGTGGGTGGGCGGCCTCTAATTACCCTCCAATCAGTAGAACATCAAAAAAAATTGTGTAGTAAATTTTGTGCATAATTCTTCTTACTAACTGTAATTAAATCGTTATAATTTTAATCAATTTTTATTAAGTCCTCGTGATTGTTTTACTGATTAGAAGTTGCGTTAGAGATCACCCACCCACTCTACATATTTACTTAAGCTTAAATTAATTTTGACCTGCTGAGTTTGTAGTTAAATCAAAGATTACAGTTCTTATATAGTTCACAAAATCTATCATAACCTCTCAGAGTAGACTAATAATTTAATAGTTAGGTTTAGTGGGTGGGTTATAGCTAATCGTTAAGGAATAACTGAAGTGGAATTTTTATTGAAAGACACTAACAAGTTTTTAATTTATATTCTTCAGAAATGGAAAAATGATTTGTAGTTTAAAATATATTGTATATGCAGGGTGGGTGGGTGACCTCTAATTCACCCTTCAACCAGTAAAACCTAACTCAAAAAGTATGTGTAGTAAATTTTGTGCATTCTTCATCTTACTAACTGTAATTAAATCGTTATATTTTTAATATTTTTTTTAAAGAGTTTGTGTATGTTTTACTGATTGGAGGTTAGGTTGGAGGCCACCCACCCACCCTGCATATATATTTAAACTTCTATTACTGATAGCTGCCGAGTTTGTAGTTAAATTAAGGATTACAACATTTATTAGTTTATAAAATCTATAACAACCCCTCAGATTAGATTAATATTTTATTAGTTAGGTTTAGTGAGTTTTTTTATTAAAAAAAGACTCAATCAAGCATTTAACCAAATCTTCAGAAATCGAAACGTGATTTGTACTTTCAATTATATTGTGTATATAGTGTTGGTGGGCAACTTCTAATGTTACACACTGTATATTTGCCCGCCTGACAACTGAAGTTAAGTTATAATTTATTAAGTTAGGTCAAAATGACGCTACAAGTTGGTAAACTGTGTATTAATATAGATGGTACAATAGGTCAATGCATTTTTAAAATTATTAAATAATTTATTGGGTTAGATCAATAGTGTGGTAGAGTAATACCATATATATTGGGATAGGTCAAGAGTACGCTAAGTCTGACGTAAACTGAGCCAGAATATTATTTAAAAATTTATGTTTTGTTATGATTAATGTAGAATTCATTGAAATAAAGTATTGATAAGAAAAATTATTTATCTGAGTATTACTGCACCACTGTCTTACAGTATATATTATTATGTAAGAAGCACCAACTCACGGTTAAAACCATTAAAGTTCTTACATAATATATAATGTAAGACATCACAGAGAAATTATTTTTCTCATCAAACTTTTATTTTTATCAATATTGCACCGGTAAATGCGCTTTATGAATACAAAAATAATTGAGGTAGGTTAAGAATACGCTAAGTTTATCCAAAATTTAGCATGATAAATCAAGAACCAACTAATTATTAATATATAATTGATTTTATTACTACAAAAAATTGTGAACAAACTGATGGAAAAGTATGAGATAATAAGAAAATAAAAGTATTATCCCTTATCAACAAATTTTGTATCCCTCGAAACCCCAATATTCCTTAAAAATACAAACAACCTACTAGAACAATTCACGAATTCATTATATCGCATCATCTGGACAGTTTCTCTAACTAGCATTCAATTTTAATTTAATTACTTTAATTTGACAGGGCAGAAAGACCTATGGTCGATAGCCCAGACAGTGACGTACTAACCAAACTAAGCCAGAATAAAATGTAAAAATAAAATACAATATAAAAGTTACTGAAATAAAGATGTTGTATACAGGATGACTGACGAAAAACCTTTGGTGCTGTATCTCGCTTATTTTTTATCCAATTTTAATAAATAAAACATCAAATTAAACCATTTTTAAAAGACTTTAATAGGATCTGAACTGTTATTTTTCTCGCACCCAGTTTCTGACAAAATACGATCAACATTTTTTTTTTTAAATTGCACTGTATATATATTTTTATTGATTCGCAAGGAGATTTTTTTTTCTGAATATAAAATTGTAGACAAATTTATCCATACATCAAACTTAAGTCGAGAAATTGAGGATTAAAAAAATAAATAAAAAGTCAAGTATCCATTGTAAACAATATACAGACCCTATTTTAAATGTCAAAAATGACAGTGACAGCCATTGATACAATACTGCAACGATTTTTAATTATTTCATAATTAAAATGTTGCAATATTTCAAACACTGTACTAGAATTTTGTGCTTCTACAGAAATCGTTTTTCAGTTTTTGAAATTTTGCAACATTTTTATTATGAATTTATTAAAAATCATTGCAGTATTGTACCAATGACTGACACTGTCACTTTTGACATTTGGAATAGGCTCTGTATATTGTTTACTATGGGTATTTGATTTTTAATTTTTTTTTAATCCTCAATTTCTCGACTTTGGTTTGATGAATGGATAAAATCGTTTACAAATTTAGATTCAGAAAAAATCTCCTTGCGGATCAGTACAAAATATATATACAGTGCAATTTGAAAAAAAAGTTGATCGTCTTTTGTCAAAAACTGGATGCAAGAAAAAATATCAGTACAGTTCATATTAAAGTCTTTTAAAATCATTTAATTTGATGTTTTATTTATTCAAATCGGATCAAAAATAAGCGAGATACAGCATCAAAGGTTTTTCGTCAGTCACCCTGTATATATATATATTAAAGTAAATAGAAATTGTAGGAAAGAATAGTTGAAAAATAGAATAATTATAGTTGAGGATGAAAAAAGAAAGAAAAAATGCCAAAGTATTTTCCTTTCTGACCTTTCCTTCGTCTTCTTTTTTAAATTTTTGACGTCGAAAGAGTTTTGATTATGTCTTTGTTGCAGAGTGAATTGGAGAAAATCAATAAATCATTGTTATTAATATATTAAAATTAAGAAGAATAAGTCAAATCTATTAAAAAGTCGACAATTTATTATAAGTGTACATAAAACGATTAATAGGAATATTATTTTTAGCTCCGACATCTATAATCCTGATCCTCTCTACTTCAATCCTTCCAAATATCTCCTACAATTTGCTGATGATACTGCCCTAATTACCCATGCTCCCACGTTACCAAAAGCCCTCCAATTCCTTCAAGAGCTAATTGACTCCCTTCAACACTGGTTTGCAAAATGGCGTATTAAAATCAATCCCCATAAATCACAGCTCCTAATTCCATATCACCGCACCAATAATTCTCCCTACAATATCTCAATTTCCCACACTATTATCCCCCCCTCAAATTCCGTTAAATACCTAGGCATAACCATAGACCCCAAAATTAATTTCAAAAAACACACAGCTATAATTAAAAACAAAATTACAACTAGGGCAAAATATTTTAGATGTTTAACTTATAGAAATGATGGCATCACTAGTAAAACAGCAGTCAAAATATACAAAATGATTTGTCGCCCATTACTGGACTATGGTTGTGCCCTCTATCCCAATCCCAGCAACCCAACCTCCCGTAATATTCAAGTTAGCGAGCGAGCATCCCTCCGTACCCTAACAAAACTCCGGCATCCTCTAAATCCTTTACATAATCCTTCCAACCAACTCCTCTATGATACAACCTCAGTTATCCCCATTCAAGAACGCCTTCGATTCCTATCAGAAAAATTCTCCAAAAATCCTTTCAACTTTCATATATTATCCCTGTACTGTCTTCCTAGAAACCCTAACACAATCCCTAAATTTAAAAACCCACATTCTACCATTTTCGATTTCATTTCATCACTTCATGCATCTACTCACTAAAGACTGACGCCATATGACTAGACAAAACTAGGCAGAAAGACCTCTGGTCGATAGCCTTTTGACAGATTAACATAATAACACCTCATTCATCATTTATTTATTATTTAAATAATATACATATTTGTCAATAAAGATGTATATATATATAGGAATATTATAACTATATTTTAGCTTCTAAACAGAGGCATATAAAGGCTATAGCGATTGACAGATTGAATGAGACTTAATGTTGAATAATCCAATTTTTTGACCAAAATGCCTTATTTGGTAAATCATTTGATGAATCTTCATGGAGCAACAGCAGAAGAATAAAGTATAAAAGTTGAGCATGGAAAAACACATATTTTGTGAGTTCAAACCTTTCCAAATAGGATCAACATTTTTGTAGAAAATTATTATTAAAGCAATGCAAATTAAAATCAACAAGAATCTAAAATTAAAAATATACAATGGATTTAAATTACTATTTGGGTATTAAAACAGTGAAATATGGCACATTTGGTAAAAGAAAGGGAAACATTCGATGAGATGCAAATTGTTACATCTGCTTAAAACAACTGCAGTTCAAAATGTTGAGCACTTAATAGTCAGAAAAAACACTTAACTCTTAATCAAAACTAGAAATAGTATAAACGAATAAACTTAATTTATCAGAAAAAAATTCTAAGTACTTGAAGTAAGATTTTAAAGTTTTACTTATATTTTATGCATCACTGTAGCAAAAATTGCGATGGAAATGACGTGCTTTATTTATAACCCCGAACGTCAACCGATTTGTTGATTTGTTTTAATAAAATCTGAAAGCAATGAAAATATTATAAAATTATATCGGTTATTAATAACCAAGAGGAAATGATGCGATCCTGTCTGGCTCGAAAAATAAAGTCGGCTTTCGTGAGTTATAATTACATTTTCAGGCTACGTTTCAATATCACATATTTCTTAGCGAGTGCCAATTTCTTGCTCATATTGATAAAGCTATTTGTACATAATAAATAAAATCGAAGCAAATCAATGAGTCATATATATTATTTGTACCTCGAATGTACAAATTTTCTATATATCAATTGAAGAATGTAATAAGAGATTGATATAATATAATAATAATATTATATATTTCTATGCGTTAATAACATAGTCTTACACACATCAAGTACAGTAATGCTGAATAATTATAAATAAAATGATTTTATTCTTTTACTAATTCAAATTATACTGGTTAATAAATATGAAGAAACAATTATAAGATGCTGAAAAAATAAGGATTTTAATTCTATGTAGTCATAAATAATAATCATTCAACACGTCAAAGATAAATAGTTAAGAATCAAATCAGAAAAAAATGCTTAAATATATTATTGGTTGCAAAAGCAGAAAATGAGACGTTTTTGTTTAAATCTCAAACGTAAAGAGTTACTGGTAATAATTTTATAATAGTTAATCAATTTTAAGTTATTTTATAAAAACTTTTTGTAAAAGTATAATTTCAAGTTTAGCCCTTTCCTAAAAACTTTTGGTAGCTATTTCTCAAACACATTCTTTCGATTTAGTGAAAACAGTGAAAAAAGGTTTCTGTGTTTTAATCAAGTTGTTATCATCTTCTCCAAAAATCACTTTTCCGACTCATCAAAAAAAGTCAAAAACAACTAAAAATTACTTTCATAGATTGATATCATGTGAACCGTAGGTTTTATTGAAGCTTAACTGAAATCACCATACAATTTTCAAGATTTATGGCTTTCGCCTATGATTCAATAAGATTTCGTTATATTTTAGCTGCCAAAACACAATTGTAATTAATAATCAATAAAGACATCAAAGCCAAATAGTAAAAAACACTATCAGAATTAAACGCGTAAAAATTTAATAGGTTGCAAAATGATGAAGTATTACAGAAGTTAAAAGTTTTTGAAGAAGTCTCTAACGTAAAGGAATTAAACAAATAGTGCGACAAAAAGTTTTTAAAGAAATCTCTAACGTAGAAGAATTAAACACTATCTGTTTAATTCTTTGAAGTTAGAGATTTCTTCAAACACTTTTTTAAAATAAAAATAAAAATTAGTGTACTCTAGATGCAATTGTTTTTTTTAACATAAATGTTCTTGGTCACTTTTGTGATCTACTTTGAAAAAGTTCAAAAATTTTAAATGAGGATGATTTAGACAGTCATTTGGAATATTGTATAGGAAGTCTTTCGTGGTGGCGGTTACGATGAGAGAGTTTATTTATTTATTCATTGACGGGATTACTCCCTTTAAGATGCAAAAAAATGGGGGCAAATAATGAATATGCTGATTGTGATAAATGAGTAAGACTACAAAATGAAGATTTATCAACTAATCAACAAAGTAAAGATTTATTTTAAAGGTGGAGATACATGAGAGGCAACCAGTGTTATTACAAACAAATATTGATCTCTTTCAGGTATACAGGTAATATTTAATGATACACATTTGAGTTATTATACAAGATCGTCTGTTCTTCAAAACTTCCAGAAAAGTGAAACTTTTAGAAAAGTTTTACGGATACCTGAAGAGTTTAAAACTCCAAATTAAAGCTTTGTTTCCCTGTCTTTAACTGCACTACGCTGATGAAATCCAAAATTGATCAAAATCGATCAGTGGCTGTTTTTGACGGGGAAAAATAATTTAAACGTGAAAATGTAATTTCAAGTCTATCATAGGTATTAAATTTAAACTTTATTTTTGACCATCAGAGGTGGTAAAACTAATCTTTATGGAGTAAGTTGAGAAATGAAAACACTTTGCTAATATCACGAATGTTTTAATTTCTCAACCTAATTCGTAATTACGTCTTCAACAATCTTCATATAATCTTTATGTTTAAAAAAAATTAAATTCATTGGACGTCATATTTCATAGAAGTTTAATTGAAGCTAAACCTGAAATCATTTCATATAATTTGCAGGATTTATTTAGTCGTTTCCCTATGAAATAATATTGCATTCTATTCCTGCAACTAAAACACTAATGTATGCCTGCAAGAAAAGTCACTCGACTTGTTTTATCTCTGTGAACTGGACAGAAATTTGCTCTTTCTCCAGATGAACGCCAAGTGTTATAAATATCCGCACGTTACACTCAGAGGCAGACATTCGGCGATTTATGAAAATCAACTCGGAACACATTTCACCACTTGGCTTTCCTCTCCGCGGGTTATTAATAATAATTAGAACACCGCAACATGGCCAGGCGAACGTAAAGATCTCAACGGGAGGTTCTTGAAAAACGAAAGCAACGAAATACAGACAGCGAACAATGTGTTCTCGTTGGGGGGTCATTAAAATTTGCTTTATCTTGATTATCAAAAACGATGGATGTATTAATTATAAAAGATTTAGAAGAACGGACGATGAAAAGAAATAAGAGTAGTTTATGATTTTGACAGAAGAGGTGTACTCATTGAATTTAAGTTTTTGATTTTGATTTGGTAATGTTTTTTTTAAATTGAAATCAAAATTATATTATATATTAACTATTTCAAAGAAAAATTCAAACTCAAAAATTTGAGTACCTGAGAGGGACAATGCCTTCGGTTTGGGCAGCGAAGATACCCTTAGTGTACAACCCTTGCGATTTAGTTTTCTGGAGAGAAACCATTCTAAATCTTCATTTTCTATTTTTTTTGGGCAATCTTAACAGTATTATATTTTATGAACATTTTTACTGACAATAATGTCTTAAATGTAAATTATTTTCTTTTATTTTGCAACCAAATAAGTTTATCTTTATCACCCTATCATTAGTCATCAACTATACGTTTTCAATTACAGATTTAATTGATTTAAAACCTAAAATTAAAATTTGTCTTTTTTTTCTCAACAGAAAGCATTACTTCTTTAATCATAGTTATTAGTATAGTTATTATTATAGTTTCGGCAACTTCATCATTGTCAAAACTCCTACCAAAAAAGTGACTTGTTGAATTTGAAGTAATAAATTACGATAATTTTCTTTCACTCGTGATTATAAAAATAATATATTATATAACCACAACAAAATCAAGTCAATTCGAGCATGAACGCGATTAAACAATTCTCACTGGATTGTTTATATGGGAAGGTCTAATTTTGAAGAGCTTGGCAAATCCGTCTCTGCAAATGCGACGTGTAAACATAATTTTGGCACACCTTTTGATATGTCAGTTTATTTATATAGAATCTAGAAAGTGTAGAAGATTTATAATCCGAATCATTTTTCAGTTTCACTCCACAATGGAGGGGCTGTGTTACTTGAAATGTTTAATGCATTTAAGCCGGATTCTTGGCTTGAAATTTAATTTTGAATTCGTAAATTTACAGCGTCGAATATATTTTAGTTATGAAATCATTTTAAGGAGCGAATATAATACAATTATCATAACTTTAATAATAATAATAATTAAGTAAAAACATTTCTATAATTAAAAAAAAATTATTGTTTAGATTCACAGCACACTATGGCTTCTTTATTTCTGTAAAGAATTACTATTTTAAAATTGCATACTCTTCAGATCTGAATCTCAAGAAAAATCACAATTGTAATATTTTTAGTAAGCTATAACTTCTAGCATTTGAAAAAAGAAAACATCTCAAATTGTAAATTGCGACAAATTCGAAAGTTTAAATTGAATCATATGAAATCATTTGTTTGAAAATTAATTGTAATATTTTTTGTAATGGGCTTATATAGCTTGAAAGCAAGCTTGAAAAGTATAGATCTCTACATAATATCAATTGTTGGAGCGCATTGAAATTAAAACTATAAACATCAGAAGAGAATCTTGAAAATACCTATACTTCAAGAAGCCAAAATGGCAAAAAAAGGTCAAAAGATATTCTTATTACAAATTCAGATAGTGTTATTTAGATATTATTCTAAATAAAGAAGTCATTTTGAAACATTATTTAGGTTTAAACATTTTCCACGACTAATTCCTATGTTCACTCTTCAAATCTCTAAAATTCATCTATGAAGGAATTTATTATATTCATATTTTAATAAAGTTCAATTATTAACTACGAGATATAAACATTATTAATACATTTTTAAACTATTTTAAAGAACAATGCAATTTTAAAATATGAATTTAAAACTTTTTTCTTAATATAATTATCCTCTCTTTCACAAGAGACGATAATTTTTGCTTCATCACACCTTAAAGCGTTTTAAAATAATAAATTCAAACAGTTTCACAAATTATACTTTTAATTACAACATATATTATAATATTCGTAAAATAAACTTGAATCAATTAAGTTTGGCCATCTGTAACTTGGAAAATATTCAATTCCATTAGACGATATTTACTCCCGGATGTTGACATTTCCTCGGAAATTTACAGTTCTCTTTTCATCTATTTCAGGGTATGATGAAATGTTAAAAGGATCGATTTTGTAACGAAATAACATTTTTTTGGCAACAATCGCTTCGTCGGCCATTCAGAAATCGGACAGCTTTCTCACTATCCGTTCAAAAAATCTTAAACTCCTCACGTCAAGTGGTTTCCTTTGTGTTGTAACACGAAATCAGGTTAATTAAATTTGGAACGTTTCAAGAAAATAATTAATGTCAGTAAACGTCATGTTACAGGTTTAGACGTTAATTTATGAATACAAGTTTTGTTATTGGCACACATTGAATTTTTCTCTGTTTAAAATTAATATTAATTCAATTATTTTTATATTAAATATATCTCGTTATAAATGTTGATGAGTTTTGTTTAATGTTAAGATATATCCAATTGTGATTAATCAAATAATTGGGCAATGAAGTTGAGATTATGTGCTTATTTTTAGTAAAAACTAAATATTTTATATTTCATTAATTTTTCAATGTATTCTTCCTCACATAAATATTAGTTATTTTTTTGGTACGATCTGTAGTGACGACTAGGTACTAAATTTTGGATAAATCAAATATAAGTATTCGTTTTTTTATTTACGCTTCATGAAAATCAAAATTTATGAGCTTAAGTATTCATTCTTTTATTTGGTCTTCATGAGAATCTAATTTTAGATCATTGGACAACTTCATCAAAATTGATTAGAATAGCTTTATATTCTGTTTCATAAAAAGCTAAATTTAGTTCCTTGGGTAACTTCATCAAAATTGATGAGCTTAATTGTAGAGCAATGCCTTAATGCTTTCTTTTTGAAAGTTGCAAGCCAGGAAGATAACTGGTTAAACAATTTGTCCAGTAGTCGGAAAAGAAATTACGATCTATTAAATATTTGCGATCTTTTAATTGTTTGGTACTAACATTTTATGATTTAATTAAAAGCTTTATTTTTGACATAGTTTAGTTTATTGACTTTACAAGTCCTACAAAAGAAAATACACAAAATAACATACATTTAATTTCAAATTATTGAAATTTAGACCGCAAGACTTGAAGGCGGAGTTCACATAAAATGAACTTTCTTCGTGATTTCTTCAAAAGTTTGAATACTAATAATATTTACTATCACTTCTAATATAGTTGAGAAATGCAAACGTCAATTGGTGTAATCTAAAAAGGTGTTTTTTCCAATACAATATTTTTCTGATGAATCTCTAATGAACTAATAAAATAGATGTGAAGCTTAAATTAAAACTTTATTTTGCTTGAATATAGTGTTTTACTATCTTCAAGCAAAAGAAAGTTTTAATTTAAGCTTCACATCTATTTAATTAATACATTAGAGATTTTGATCTTCGAATTGTGCTTTGATATAGTAAATTCATATGCCATGATGATATTTTTATCATTCAGTTTTACATTTTCATTTTACATAGATTTTGTTTAATTGCCTAAATAAAATCCGTAATATAGAAATGCTCGATTTGAAGTTTCAAAAGGCTTGCAGTTATCTTGTTCAAGAATGCAACAGCACATCAAGGAGTCAGAAAGGTTGCGCGTGGAAGATCGCTAGTAGGTAAACCGTGTGATCAAAATCATTTTGCAATTTTATTTACCAGATTAGACGTAATTTATTAGAATTTAAAATAAAATAACTACCTAATATGATGACTTGATGTAATTATCTATTTTTTATACATTAGCATATTATATGTGTTAAAAATTATAGAAATATACCGTACAACAATTTCAAAATGTTAAAGTTTTATAAACTCCAAAATTCCATTCGTCATTCGGTTAAGGAAGCGCACTTGCTTTTAAAGAAAATAAGACACACTCTGTAGAAGCACACAAAATGTATTTTGTAGATGTATACCTTAAGTTATAGGGGTACGTGTTGCCATGTCTTGTAGGTGATTGGTTTTTGTGTTCATTCGATGGAATCTATTTGACTAGAATCAAGTGGTTTTGTTCGTAGTTGTTTTTGATAATTTTGATGGTACACCAAATTATTGAACATATTGAAGTATCTTCATGTGTGATAAATCGAGGATAATGCTTATGAAATGCTTTAATATATTGAAATATAAAATCTAAATGAGAAATTTATTTATTAGGATTCGAAGAAAGTTGAGAATGTTGATGAAATCTTATTGTTATGTAATCTGATAGTAGTTTTATGTTAAAAATATAGAGAATTATCCATCAACTCTGAAAAAATAATCATTATTTTTGCTTAAAGCTAAAATTTAACTCTTCATTAATTAATCTAAACCAAGATGTTGAATTAACTGAAGAAACATTTATTTGAAATAGTAGTCGCACTGAAACTTATTAAAAATATCACTTTAAACTAAAGTTTACTTCCCAGAAAAGCATATATTGACATTATCAAAGAGGATTAGGTTTCTCAAACATTTTTTACTTTGATATGAGATGTTAGGATTCGCACAGACTGATAAGTGAATTGCTTCACATGAATTATGGACTCAATGGTGGATGTAAAAATGAAATTGTTAATCATAATTCCAATTTCAATAATTTGGTGTAACATATGTATAGTTTTTTTGAATTCTGATGTTTGTGTGATCAAGCGCCACCAAGCATCACTGAAACCTATGGTTGCGTTATCGTTTCAACACAAAACCAATACTCCGTCCGCCGCCCCATCTGAGGGTGCCCGCCTGGCAAACACGTACCCCTGGTTTCCGTTGGTGCTGCGCTCGATCTCGGTGATGGTGACCTCGGTGCCTCCATCGTTGCTCTCGCGCCTCTTGGTGGTCTTCTTCACCTTCCTGGTCTTCTTCTCGGTGACGGTGAAGTTCGAAAAGGCCTCTACGTCTCCCATTTTTTTTTTCGCAAGTGTCTCAACCTCAAGTCACACAAACCGTACAAATGCCGGCTCCCAACTAACTGAATTGTGTTAAGATGGGTAAACGGGCGAACCGTTTTCTTAGATGGTATTTTTAGAAAATGATATGGAACGTGGTGCCGCGTGCAATATGCCTTCTTCTAAGGCGAGGTGGGCAGAAAATATATATCAAATATTTGACGCAATCCATTTTCACAAACACACTTCACCAGTACAGCCACTCCACCGAAAAATATATATTTACATTCGATTGGAACACTTCACATTACACAATGAGCTATTTTTGCAGCACACTCACTCCACTGACACAAATCATTTCTCTTGTTTAATTGCGCCCCGTTGTACGGACGTAAATCAACTATTATGCGAATTATTTAATTTTAATGGTGAATTTATTGGGTTACAAGTTTATCTTCATAAATTTGAGCCAAGTGGTAGCGTGCTAGTATTAATAGTGTAATAAAGAAATTTTCTACAGGAGGTGTCTAATAAATTGGCAAACGATTTCAAAGAACATTGATTATAATCAAGAAAATTTTAAGCTACAAATCATTTTGAACAATCATTTTTTAAGATCTTTTAATAATTAGTTACTACAAATATTATAGTCGCTTTGCTGGAAGTGTTATATAGTAAAAGCTAAATTTATCACTCAACTGATAGCAAATATAATTTTGAAACTGGACATTTTCGATAATTGATTATTGATTGATCAAGAAATTAAATTGGAGAAAGTAAAGCTCTCAAATTTTATTCGAATTTCTCAACCCTTCAACCAATTCATAGTTTTGCTCTTTAATTCTCATCATTTTCAAACAGCTAAAAAATATTCCTTAGTTTTAAGAAAAAAAAATAATTCAAATAATCGGTGGTGGCAGATGGCCAAGTAGCTGATTAAATCAATTAAATATTAAAAAATATATATTCCGTTCAAATTAAAAAAATATGTACTTAAAATAAAAAAAAGAAATGTAGCAAAATTATTTTTCTAAAGATTTTTGACCAAATTTCGAATTACTAATATTCTAGAAGGCTTCAAATTAAAGAATATTTTCTATTCAAATGACTTTTAAACTGAAATAATATTTAAGAACAGAAATCTAATGAAAAAATTAATTGTATAATAGAAGAATCGTAAATAATAATTCAGTTGTATTTTTTTTTCTTTAAATTTTGATTCAATTAAATTAAGCAGAACATCTGGATTGATTATTTGGCTAAGCCAGATCATTTGTTTTAGTTACCTGAGAAGTTATAGGAAGAGGAAAATAAACACGCGTTAAAAATAACCGTGGAATTTTAATTTCGCTGCATTTCGAAAGTCCCTCGGGTATATTTTTGTAAAAACAAAGCACGCGCTTCCTGCTTGCATTCGTTTCTGGCAATTTAGCATTCGTTTCTATTTCCCTAAAAACACGCGTAAAGAATTATTCTAAAATTAATAATTACTCAACAGTTGTACCAATAAAGCAATCTGTGGATACTTGGTTATAAATTTGGTTTAGAGCTGAATTGATAAAGTTCTTGTAATTTGTAATAATGAATTTTGGCAAAATATACACATTTTTTATACACCTGCAACATTACGAAAATAAACACATTTTTTAGCATTGACAATATCAGAGGTACGTTACTATGAAAATAAAGATCATTCGCGAAAAATATTTTGTTAAGTATAATTTTACCAGTACTTTATTTTTAGATAAACTTGTAATTTGCAGCCTTCATAGAAATTATAAATAAAATTATATATTATAAGTGTTGCTTAAAATTTTTCGCTTTCACTAAAACTGCTTTCATCTTCTGCTTTGCTTCTTTCATTGCTTTGTCTATGTAAATAGCAGTGGGCTTAACACGCATCCATGTTTTACTCCTTTCTTTGTTTCAAATGTTTTGATTTTTCATTGTTTATTCTTACTATATTTTTGTTTTCGCTATACATGTTTTTAGTGGGCTTTCTGTAACTCTGCTTTCAAGTCTTTCCAGATATCTTGTCTTTTTATCCTGTTGAATGCTTTCTCTAAATCTATGTATATTTCTCTATTATTATTTATTAGTTTCTCGCTTATTTGTCTTTATAAATATTTCATTTTGGGCATTATTTCCTCTTCTGAATCCACTCGGATTGTACTCTATTGCTTCTTAACCTTTTTTCTAAAATTCTTGTTTTTACTAATACCTGTTACTGTGATGTATCTGTAATTTTCTTATGTATTGGAAGTATAATTCTTGTTTTTCCATTCCCTTGGTGTTTTTCCGTATTCTACTATTATCTTCAATAATTCTGTTAGTTCCTCTATTTATTTACCCTCTATGTATTTCATCATTTCAGAAGTTATTTCATCTACTTCTGTTTCTGTTCTTGTTTCTGTTTTATTTTGTTTATGCTCTGTTAAATAGTAGTTGGTTTCCTCTGTAGTACTTATTACTTATATTTTCAAACTTTGTCCATGATTCTTATTTAGCTTTTTTAATTGATAAATGTCTAGACAAGTTTGCTGGTCTACTAGAGATCTCTTTTACATTGGAATAAAAGGTATTTTAAAGCTAATAATATGCAATTCAGAGCTGCAATGGATTACCATGATTTAAAGATGAAGAGCACAATTGGGTTTGAGTTGAAGAACATCTTAGATAAGTGAACTCTGCTCACTGTGTTACGATTTTAATTAATTTAATTTATTTTATATAGTATCGTATGCATTAATTCATGCGGTTTTCTAGTATTATTTTGCGTGGTGTTCATCCGTGACTATATTCATTTCAAAGCTACTGCCGTTGTGCATCTTTTTCAGTATATGTAATTTCATTGAAGCGTAAACAACATTTTTTTCTATTCATTTGAACATGTCGAACTTTGTGCCAGAAAAAGTGTTTTTGCGGGGAGTTCTTCTTCATTACTTTAACATGAAGAAAAGTGCTACCGAAAGTCATCGTATTTTAGTAGAGGTTTACCATGCTCTTGCTGAAAGAACGTGTCAGAAGTGGTTTGCACGGTTTAAAAGTGGCGATTTCAACTTAGAAGACGATGAACGACCCAGACAGCCAAAAAGGTTTGAAGATGAAGAATTGGAGGCATTGGTTGATGAAGATGCATGTTGAAATCGGGTCAGACGATCAAAGGGGACCTCTACCGAACACAATTAATTCGTTTGAAGAGAGCGATTGCGGAAAAACGACCAGAATATGCAACCAGACACGAATCCATAATTTTCCATCATGACAACGCTCAGCCACATGTTTCAAGACCGGTTCAAAACTATTTGGAAAACAGTGGGTGGGAAGTTCTACCTCACCCGCCTTAAAGCCCAGACATAGCCCCTTCTGATGACTACTTGTTCAGATCAATGCAGAATGCCCTCACCGGAATACGCATCACTTCAGAACAGGGTATCAAAAATTGACTCGATTCATTCTTCACCACCAAGCCGGAGAAGTTCTTTCGGAATGGAATCCACAAACTGCCAGAATGATGGGAAAATGTTGTAGCTTCCGATGGACAATACTTTGATCATTGAGTGTATAACCATTTTTTCACAATAAAGCCTTTTCGAAAAAAAAACGCATGAATTAATGCATACTCCTGATAATTTTATGGACATACAAGTTTGGTAATGAATAAAGACTCTACATGTCCCAAACCTTTGAAGATTAGCATATTTATACCATTGGAAAACTTCTTTTTAGCAGAAATAACAAATCAATTATTATTCATAATGTAAATAATAAAATCAAGTACAAATCTATAAATGAACTACAGACCATAGATCTTTTTGCGTCTAAATCTAAATTTTTGATGTTACAGTAATAGAATTTTGAATAGAAATTCTAAAAATATATAAGCACTTAAAAAAAACTGGAACATCTTCAGTTGATTGTGACGATTTGTCCGAAGTATTATATAAAATAATAAACACGTGACATCAAAAAAATGATCGGACGTCGGGCCAGATTACTCATCTCGGACAGAATTAGACCGTGCAGTGTGTCATCCAGTCGCAGCAGTTCGAAACCTTCAATTTCCCGAATAAAAAAAAGTGCCAAACACTCGCAAGGCATAAATTAAAGTTTTCCCCCCAAGCGAGTTTACAAGAACCGGACCTAGACCGAATAACTTATATTTAGCGAGCTTCACCAGAGCTTTTAAGCACAGTTTATCCTCTCTAATTTATCGCCGGGTTCGTTTAACACAAAACACATTAAGACCTGCGTTTGTAATTGTAACGTCAAGGTTAAACGAAATATAATTTTAGAGGCAAAAAAATGTAAATATTTAATATATTCGGTATCCAACATGTGTTAGTTGTGATGCGGGTGGATTCGTTCAAAGATCTTTTAGCTCGAATGAAATAGGAGGTAATTAATACTTTTGTTTTGTGCAAAAGCTTAGCGAATAGATTATTTTAAACTGATATGAAAGCTTGCTATATTCGAACAAAACTCAACTTAATAACTCAAATTACTGTTAAGTGTAAATAAGTATAGTTGATACTTCAGGCTTTTGAATTTTAGAAATTTTAATTAAGGTATTTGGAAGTTTTTTTTTTAAATTTATAAGTATAAATAATCGCTATTATTTATTATTTTAAATTACAATTATTAAGAAAATTTATGTTTAAAGATTCAAACGCTACCCACAAATACTAAATAACTAATAGAGGCTTCATGAATAATGTTTTTTACCAGGATTTCGACTCAAATTATCATAATTGAAACAACAATTTCAATGATATAATTTTATAGATTATTAAATTTTTGGTTACCCTTTGTTGGTATCACTTTTTATTTATACTTGTAACTATAGTTTCGATAACTTCAGCTTGTTATTATCAAACAATAGTGATAAGCTGAAGTTGTCGAAACTATAATTACAAGTGTAAACAAAAAGTGATACCAACAAAGTTAATTGTTTTATTTTGAATTATCAAAATGTATCAAGTGAAAGCCTCCACAATTACATATTTTTGGGTTACCTTTTAAAAAGTAACCAATTTTTCGATGACATTCAAACCGGTGTTTGTCTTTGGGGTTCCACACTTTAAAGTGTGAAGAAAAGATACAACAGTTTCATGTATTTTGACATTCAAATGAATAAGTTTTTTTCAACACTTCATTAAATACGAATTAATGTGGATCCTTAAATTGGAAATTGTCGGTTTTTTTCTTTTACATTATTTTAATATGTGTTGTTATCATTTTATTGTGATTGTAACCATTTTTTTTCTCACAAGAACATCAAATTGCAAAATATATCGTAGGGTAAAATTTGATGTATTTATTCTGCTTGAGAACGAAATTAATGTTGCTAAACAGCATTTCCTCGTGGATATGGTGTAACACTAATTGAGTTCAAAACAGCGTCATAAAGTTTAATGGGAAGAATTTGAGGTCGTAAAGAAAGCATTTTATCGGTACCAAAAATAAATAGTAGTAGCGGATGAAGTTGTTGCGTTTCAGATGTATTGGGTAAGGTCTGGTGCTATTTAGGGTAGAGATTATTATTTTTAGGTACGTATAGTTAATGAACCACGAAAAATCTAAAGAATTTTGATATATTTTTGTAGATGGCCATGAGTGATATGATCATCGCTTAAACTTAACAAAACGTTGTTGAAATTGTATCAGCTGCTTTATGATTCATCGTGTATTTTTGTAGAATTCATTTAAAATGTTCACCTGTTAAAATTCGAATCTCCTTTTATTTAACATTATATCGTGATAAGCGGAAGTAATTACAGCATTTAGGTGTGTGATGAGACATCTTTCCTGTTGTTTTACAGCTATTTTGAAACACGTTCATTATTTTGATCAAATCTAAACTTACTTTGAAATATACATATAGGACCTAAACACTGAAAATATAAGGCTTGAAATATTTTCATATTATATATGTGACATATTTATAAAATGTTAATGCCAAATACATAATATGTTAATTAAACAAGATATGTATTTAATAATTAATATTCGGTGTAAAAGTAAGAAAAATACATGTAGACTTGTATACGGGTTATCCACGCCATATATTATTGTGGATTATTGTGAACAGAATACGTGATTTTCAAAAAGTTTCACTTTGGGGGTATATGGGAGTCTACCAGGGCTACTTTTTAAAATTAATTTCATAATATACAGGGTGTCCCAAAAACCCTAAATGTATCAAAGTTGTGTTTTTTTAATGGAAAACTCTGTATTTTATTGTAATTTTGGATTCTTTGATCAAAATAAGTGTGTGTTTTAATAAGGTTTTTAAAACCTAAACCTTAAGGTTTTTGAAATAATTTGAATTTTCTAAAAATCTAACCTAATTCGCATGTTAATACTAAAAATACTAAAAAGTAAATAAGTTATGTATACAAAATTTACACTGAAATGTAACAATAGATCATATTTTATTTTTTATATTAGGTGTTGGAATTAATTCGCAGCGTTTTATTAGAGAAAAATAACAATTTATTTAAAAAAACAAAATACATTATTGACAATACTGCCCATCGCTTGCCACTACTTTTTCAAATCTTTCGGGTAGTAGACGGATACCGCTTCGAAAGAACGCTTCGCTCTTGGAGGAAATCCATGAATTAATCCAATTTTTACAATTTTCATGAGAAGTGGAATTTTCCCCTGACAAACCATGAGCCATCGATCGGAACAGGTGGTAGTACGAAGGGGCAATATCTGGAGAATATGGCGGGTGGGTTAGTACTTTCCATTTCAGAGTTTCTATATAATTTTTTACTGGTTTTGCGACGTGTGGTCGAGCATTGTCGTGCAGTAAAATGACTTCATCATGCCTTTCGCTCGATTCCGGCCGTTTTTCCTTCAATGCACGATTCAAGCGCATCAATTGTAATCGATAACGATCCCTAGCGATGGTTTCGTTGGGTTGTAAGAGCTTATAATAAATCACACCCTGTTGATCCTACCAAATACAAATAAGGAGCTTAGACCCATAAATATTAGGTTTTGCCACTGATGATGATGGTTGTCCGGGCGTAGAAAGTCATGGGTTAACTTTCTACGCTTAGGATTTTCATAGTGTATCCACTTTTCATCACCAGTAACAATCCGTTGTAAAAAACTTTTTCTCCTGTTCCGTTGAAGCAGTAACTCACATGTCAAAAAACGCCTTTCAACGTCCCTCGGTTTTAATTCATATGGGACCCAATTTCCTTCCTTTTGGATCATTCCCAAAGTTTTAAGGCGTTTTCCTACAGTTGATAAATCAACACTCAAAGATGAAGACAACTCTTCAAGAGTTTGAGATGAGTTTTCTTCTAGCAACTCCTGCAATTCAGTATCTTCAAACTTTTTTGGCTGTCCAGATCGTTCCATGTCTTGCAAATCAAAATCACCACTCTTAAAACGTAGAAACCACTTTCGATACGTTTGCTCAGCTAGAACCTCATAAATTTCTTCCAAAATCCGATGACTTTCCGCAGCACTTTTATTCATATGAAAGTAATGGAGTAAAACTCGCCGCAAAAACACTTTATTTGGCACAAATTATGACATATTCAAATAGTCGTAACTTACAATTATTAAAATGTTGAAATTAAGATGTGTCGTAAAAATAACACTTAATAACAGCTGGTTTACGATAAATTTGTTTCTGAAGGTAAAAACAGAATACTGTAATACCCGCACCATCTCTCGTAAAACGCTACGAATTAATACCTGATATAATAAACTTTTTCTAATAAACTTGCCATCTTATATAGCGTTGTAAAAACATTGAAATTAAACAAATGAGAAATTTAAGTGGCTATAACGCCATATTTTTTAATTAATCAGCAAATGAACTTTTAAATTATCTATCGAATGGTATTTATATCTTAAGTCGTTGTTTATTACACAATTTTAAGTATATTTTAAATAAAAATTTAATTCCTGTGGTATTTAGAAACGTCAGATAATTAATTTAGTCTGTCACTTTAACTTGAAAAGCCTGCCTTTTGTTATAGTTTGCGTTTTTGCGTCAAATCATTAGTAATCGTTGTTGTTGTAGTTCTTAATAAAAAATGAAGATTTACTCATAAGAAAGGCGTATTGACATTATTTTTATGCTTGGAGAATGTCATCAAAATTGATTATTGGATTCTAGAGTTTTTGAAAGACTATTAAAACAGTTTAAAGAAAGTGGAAGTGTCAGTTATAAAAAAAAAAACAGTATAAGAAAATCTGTCACTGAATATGCAGAAAATATTTTTACAGTAGTTCAGTTATCGAAAATCGAAAATCCCAGTATTAGTCAAAATCAGATTTTCGAAAATGTTAACCTAAGTCAAGCAAATATTTCAAAAATTCTTACAACACAGATTTCATCCATATAACACCCAGCTTTGCCAAGAAATTTATGGAAATGATTTTGGCAATCGAATTGAATTTTGTAGGTGGATTTTAGATAAAGTGGCAGAAAATAAAAACATTTTTGATAATGTGTTATTTTTGTGATGAATGTACTTTTCATAACAATGGTCTCGTGAATACTAACAACTTCAATTATTATTCTGATACGAATAAATTTAATAGGACCCTATTTTTGAAGGACCTCTAAAAGGTATAATGTTTCTCAATTTTCTTTTATACGAATTTCCAGTGTTATTAGAAGTCCCTTAAAATATCAGAAGATACCTACGGCTTCAATTGGATGGAGCTCCGCCTCATAATTATGGCGAGATTCAGCATTTTTAAACACCAACTTTCAAAATAGGTGAATTGGAAGGAACGGATTTTAAAATTTACCTCCCAGATCCCCGGACCAAACTCCACCAGATTTCTTTTTGTAAGGCTACATAAAAAGAATTGTGTACAATTCGCCTTCGACAACACCACACGTCATAAAAATTCACATAAGACACGCGTTTGAAACTATAACCCCGCAAAAGTTATCCAAAGTAAGCAGTAATTTTCAAAAAAGAATATGTAAGTGTTTGGAATTCAACGGTCGACATTTCATTGTAAATATTTTGTTTCAGTGTTATGGATAATAAATTAGAAGTTAGAAGTTTCTGAACACTTGCAAACATATTCTTTATTATTATTCTTATAATGTACACTCTGTATAAGATGGCAAGTTTATTATACCTGGGAAATTAAATATGATCTATTGTTACACTTCAATGTAAATTTAGAATACATAACTTAAATACTTCTAAAGTATGGTAAACATGAAAATTAGGTTAGAATTTTCAAAATATTTCAAAAACCTTAAGGTTTAAGTTTTAAAAATCTTATTGAACCACACACTTATTTTGATCGAAGAATCCAAAAATAAAATAAAATACAGGGAAATGCATAAAAAACAAAACTTTGATACTTTTAGGGTTTTTGAAATTATTTTTAAAAAGTATCCCTGAAACTTTTTTAAAGTCACGTTTTTTTCTACAAAATTACGTGCCGTATATCGTGAATAACCCTGTATAAGCAAAATATATTTTTTTAAATATCAGAACTATAAAAAATGTTTCTGAATAAATTAATTTTAACTAAAGTATTCCTATGGTTTAATATTAGTGTTGTAAATGATTTCTGTAGAACTCTTAAAAAAAACAATACAGAATTCATGTGAGAATGTTTTTTTCTCTTATTTTTAATTAGTAATAATATCTAGAAGCATTTTAAAATGCTAAATGTTGAATATAAATGACGATTTCAAATTCATTAACAGACGTTTAAGGGATTATGACTTTCTATAAATTAAAAAAAAAATCTAGAAGAGTTAATTGAACAGAAACCTTTTTTTAGATACATCAAAATTATTCAGAGCTATCAGAATTCCACATTATGGTGCCATTTTGACACGCGTAAAACTAAAAGAATTGTTAAAGAAATTTTAATTTTTAATCCAAAATAATTAAGTACAACAAATAACTAAGGAAATATTTTTCATCAATAATTCTATGGAAGATAATTCGCAAAGAGAATGTTTCTCCGTGATTAATAATGAGAAAGTAAAAAATGTAAAATTAAACATATATCATTTAAAAATAGCAAAAATTATTATATAACAGTTAAAACTTTCATAAATTAATAATATCAACGAAAAGATTATCAATCACAAGTATAAACATTAAAATTGTAATTGTTAAAGTAAAATATTTCTAATAATTCATAAATATGAAAGTTATTATAATATCAACAGTATTCAATAGTCATATTAATTAGCAACAGTTAATGTGCCATCTATTGTGTAACGTTGCACTAGATCTTAAATGGGTGATAATTATAACAATAATAATAATGTAAACATTAAATATTGTTCCTCATCATTATCGTATCGATGGTTAACCCGGAGAGTTAAATACTCCTAATTGAATCTCGATTCCCTGTCTCCAACTGCGCTACGCTGATGAGATCCAAAAAGATCGAAACCGGTCCGTGGCTGTTGTTGACGGGTGACAAAATTAAGGTAACAATTAAGTTCATTAAAGCAAAGAGGAATTATCTGAGGACAATAAAGGAACGCAAAACGGCAGTTTATTGAAACACTTTCTTCAGAACTGTGATACTGTATAAAAATACTTCCATTTTTTCAAATATTTTATTTTTAGTCAGAATTTGTGTGTGATCTCATACTTTGAAATATTTCTTTTTTTTAATGTCAACAAAACAAATGTAAGAGTATGAATATTTTGCATCTAAAGTGAAGGAATTTAGTCTCCTAAGCCAGATTTTAGGCTATGAGATTAGTGACTAAGGCCTTAGACTAGTAATCACACATCCTTATCTAATACATTTCTTCTAAAAGATTATTTATAGCACAAAACAAGACAATTACTATATAAAGTAAAAAGAAACTGCTAGTGATACTTATAGTACAAAAAACTTTCTTCACTTGGCTTTCTTCAGTCTATTGAGTAATATGTATTCATTATCAATAGTAAAAATATGCTAAAAATAACTCAAAAATACATTCCAAAGAATATTGCAAACACTTCTTTCCTTCATTAAAACCACTCTCTATTTCCACCTTTCATATAAAAATTAAATCTTATGCAGAATTTAGTTAATGAAATGGGAATGAAAGGAGAAGATTTCTTATACTTCAAAAATATTATATTTAGAATATTAGAATAGACATAACCAATAATATTAGTATATTCTAGAGGTATTTTATGTGCAAAACTGGTAGTGGTGATGATTTCCTTTTTAGCATGAATGGATCTATCCAATTCAGTAATTTTAAACTAAGTAATATATTCCACTGGCTCTATAGTAGCATACACATTTATTATTGCGAGTTACTTGTATCTCCCGAGAAACCTGAAAATCTTCGAGTACAAATTCTCTTTATTAATACGATATGGTCTCTCATCATAAAGCAGCAGTATCTAGAAGCCACTCATACCGAGCGTTCTCAAAAGCAAAGGGCTATAAGCGTATACATGGTCCTTAGAACGGGATATCTATCAATTTCACCATGTCCAAAAAAGAAAATACCAATTATCGTCTTTGAGATTCGTACAACGAGTATTTTAAGTGACCGACATTTAAAAAAAAAAAAACAGAAAAATCTAATATGAAAAAATTCTAAAGTTAACGTTCCAAGCAAGGTCATCACAAATCCGACCGGCCCTAACCAATCACATCTTCGTCCTTTTCAACAAGGACATCAAGTATTACCCAACAACATCAAGTTTTGAATATGAAAAAACTGAATGATCTAACCAAACATCAGGAGGCCTTAGGCAACAATTAGCAGTGATACTAGTGGAATTTAAAACGCCAGTCACAGCCTGTCTTCAAAGGCTTTTTCAAAAAAATCCATTCAAGTTTAACAATTGTATTAAAAATACCAAACGTTCAAGATACCGTATCACAAGGTATTTATCTTGGTGACACGGGTGCAAATGCAGTTATGGACAGTATATCTCAAGAAGAACAAACGGCAAGGCAAACACTATACCCAACATCAGAGCCAAGATCAGTGCCAACATTAATGTCAATACCAGATCCTAAAGTCATCAGTTTTTGACAGAACAACGCTCTGCAGATATCAAATATATATTAAGATGGAATGGAAATGTGAATCAACAGTATAGAACAGTTCTGAAATGGAATATTTACTATTCACTCATACCGAGCGTTCTTACTAACAAAGGGCCATCAGCATATACATGGTTCTTAGAACGGAATATATATCAGCTTCAGCATGAAGCTAAGTCTCCCCTAAAAATGGGACAAAATAGAAAATTAAAGCGTTTTCTAGAAGAATCCAGATGTTCAAGAGGATATTTGCTCCCTCAGAATCGTGGTCAAACAAGGGTTAGAGTGGAAGATCGTCGCTGCTGCACGAACTCCGCCCAGCTTCGTCCAGTCAAAATTTTTGTATGTTTCCTATAATTTTTGTGTAGATATTGATATGTATTTTTTTAAATTTTGGATTGTAAGCTAAAGAATAATAAACATAAACATGAACATAAACATGTCGAACAAAGAAAACGAAACCTATTCCACTCCAATCAAAGAACACGGATTGTCGTCTTAGCAGCACCGAGTATTTTGAAAGCAAGAACATTTCCATTAAGACTTCAGAATAAAAAGAAATCAAATCGATCGAGAAGATGTTGATGGATTACTGTTAGACATTGCAAGAAAAAGCATACAAAGAAGAGTATAAAAAAGCGCTATACACTGATCACTTTTACCTTTTCTTCAAGCATATATACATGTTTAAATGTTTAATTGTACATCTTAAATAAAGTGGTAAAATAGTCATCATGCCTCCTCCTTCACATATATTTAAATTAAATTCAAGTAATTAACATATAAATAGTGTTTGGCTTCGATTACGTAGTCCTTTCGCCATGTTATTTGTATACATGTGTGGGTAAATAAGCTTGTTATTTTAAAGGATTGTCCCAGTTACTGTAAAGCGCAATTTTGCATCCTAAAGTAAAGTAAGTCAAGAAATTTTGTTTTATTGTATCATAACATAATAAGCCTTTAAATTTCACTATTGGTAACGAAAACAACAACAATTAAAATAAGTCAAGCAATGGGATTAGCTTCAATCAAAAACATAATCTAAATAAAACAAAACTAGGATTATTATTGCAAATAAATCTATTTCACCTTAAAATTTAAAAACAAAGATAAATACATGCTTAAAAAAAGTGTGTGATATTAAACAAGGCATTTACAATCAATTATATATACAATTGCCTAATTTAATTTTTCTGACTTCGGATTCGCTAACTTGAGTTGTAAGGAATTAGGCAACATATTTCAAAGAAAATAAGGAAAGGTTTTTGTTAAAGAACAGTTATAGCTGATTGGTCAAGTTTAAAAGTTGAGCATTATATTAGCTATTATCAACGTTGCATAGCTTGTGCAAACGTTCGCTAAATTATGTTGTTTTTTGCTTACTTATTAAATGCCAATGCATATCTAATATTGATAACAAATTTATATGAACTATATAAAATTTTAAATAAGTTACTTCATCAACTAAAGTAGGAAGAACAGTTTTTATAGCCTCTGTCATTAATGTGTGAGTTGATAAAGTAAAAAGATTTGATGTAGAAGACCTGTTTTTTATTTAGGGATTCAATTATAATTTTGGGGCTACTATTACTTAATTAAATAATATAATAAATTACTAAAATTAGATTTTGATCGTAATTCTGTTGATATATCTTCAATTTAAAAATAGCATTTGTTATGTAATATTCGTTATGAAATCTGACACGAAATTTAATGTATTGTTATTTCCTTTATAGATTTGTCCAAATATTTGACAAGAGCTTGAGTAGCTCGGGAAACCTAAATTTAATGAAAACGTATTAAGTTGTAGAAAGGGTGGTATTTCGGAAACAAAATCTTAATGAGAAAGGTTTTGATACAATGATAAAAAATAATTATGTCATCAATTTTAATGCAGGTTTAATAGACAGAATGTTGAAATCAAAGTTATTTGAAGTTATAAAAGCATATCTTGACCTAAAACAAGTTTTGGATTTGAAGATATATTAAAGAGGAACAGAAGAAAGAAATTTTGATAGCAGATACTGTAAATTGCCTGGTGTATCCTAAATATGATGGCTGACAATGTTGATGTGTGAGAGTATAACTGATTGTTAAGGAATAAACCAAAATTGACAGCATACAATAGAATAGTAAAGAAAGAAAGTATTTTTTGAATAGTTTAACGGAATAGATAAATATTAACGTCAGAAATTGAATGTTGAACGATAACTTCCTTGATACACTGATTATTTTTAAAATCACAGAAAAGTGAATAAATATCCTTTTAAATATAAGATTTACTAATTTAAGTAAAAGTAAAAAAAGTCATGAAAACCAGAAAAGAAATGAAATTTGAAATTCTAAGTACTTAATTTTGGCGAAGACAAAAACTTGTTATGTTCCATCTCTTATTTTATTTTCCTGACACGTCTTTCAATCATTTTCAAAGGTTAAACTAATTTGAAAATAAAAGCAATAATATGGAACATAATAAGTATTTTTCTTCGGCAAAATTACATATCTGGTTCCATCAAGAGGGTAGCTCAACAAGTATCAAAAATTCTGAATATTATCCTAGATTTAAACTCTTTTTAAAATAATTTTAAAGAAAAAAACTTTCTTTAACTAATTTCAGTTCTGAGTGCATTTGTTTAATTAAATTAGTTTGAATGTTTCAGTATTTTCTTTAAATTTAGAAATGAAGAATTGAGAAGCAGTGAACTCCGTCTATGATTACTGCGGCCAAAACTTTTGTATGGTTTTATGTATATATTTATTAAAATATGTTAGCAGGAAAAACGAAGCTAAAATAGTGAAAGCAACAGTCAAGCAATTTTTAGTGAGGTTATAATAAGGAGGACAACATTCCCAAAATTGTTAATTTTCTATAAAACACATAAATTAGGGATTTTGTAATAGGTGGCCAGTGAGTAGAAATTTGCTATGCATATTATTTACGCCTTGGGTTAAATAAATATATTTTACGATTCTATAAGAAACTTAACAAAATTATTTTTAAAGATATATTTGAAATTCGAGATTACAAATTTAATTTAATACGCAACGAAGCCAAAAGGTTAATAAAAAATAAATTGCAAATGCTGAAAGATTTCTAAGACCTAATATTTAATATTAGTATCGTTTTATCACTTATTATTTAAACATGTATAACGATAAATTACAAATATTTAAATAAAATAGTTTTGGAGCAATTAAAATGTTTCAGATAAATAAAATCGAATAAATAATTCCTACTTTTTAAGAATAATCAAATGATGATTTTTAAAAATAATATTTAACTCATACCAATAAATACATACGTAGTTATAATATAAAAAAAAATCAAGAAACAACTGGGTGGACATTTTAGTTTAGAGAGTACTACACTTTAAGATACCATCTTGGAACTATTTATGATTATTTACGTTATTTCTAACATTTTTAAATTATATCTAAATGTTTGTATTTTTCTCATGATTCGGTTACTAATTTCTAAATGTTGTCTTTTAAATTTGTATAATGAATAAATTATATTTAAGTTAACTCTTCATAAAATAATATTATATTACACAAACTTCATGTTTGTTTTTAAATTTAAATTCTTTACTATTGCCATTATTGAATTATTTATTTTAACGTCAAACCAACTTATTGGCATAGTTCCTATCTGCACCCACGGTCCAATAAGCAAATCGTAAAGTATACCGATTTATCACTAATAGTTAACACATGTTTAAAAGACGTTGTGATTCCCGTAAATACGCGGATAATTAAATTATTTATAGAAACAGACAGATACATACATATACGCCAAATAATTTAGAAAGTTATCTTGCTCCGAAGGATTTATTTTTTTGGAGCAACTTTATTGAAAAGTACCAAGGAATACAATTTATTGGACCAGCTTTCACAATTCGCACTTTTCTGTAACTAGACTGGACGGGAATAAACTCGAAAAAATGTAAATTCTGTAACTTTCACAAACAATGTTTTCATATGATAAAATAATAAGAATTATATATACAAGGAATAGTAGGAAATTAGTACCCGTCTACACAGGGCGGAGCGCTGGCAAATTAAGTAGCCGTCGGCTGTGTGCTAACATGTCCAGTTCTGTTATAGTTATGTCTCGGGTCGTTTATATGAGTGTTTTTAATATTCAAGAAAATAAAAAACGCAGTCAGTTGTTAAATTAGGGCTGTGATTAAAGTTTTGAGCGCATAAAATATGTAACCTTGCGATATCCATTGTCAATTAAAGGATGTGTATTAATTAAATGTAATGGATGAGTCCTCTATTCGGCGTGATGTCATAATTTCAAGTTATGATGATTATTTGGGACGGCCAGATTCATTAGCGACAAACTTTTAACCATCAATCCTATAGTCCATCTACCCTTAGCTTCTTCAAAATTACATGTATTTACAAAATTTAAGGACTTTTTGACAGGAATAAAGACTACATATCTCAATACACTGGCGGTGCAGGAACATGAAGCTGGGATTATAAATTATTTTTTAACACATTTAATATAATTATCAAACGCCCAATTTTTAGCATTAAAAATAACTAAAACAATAGAAAGCAGCGTTTGGATCCGACGCCGAAAAGAAAAGATAAACAGCCGCTGTTACACTTTTTAATGGCGAAAATACTTCATGATTTGGCCGGCTTCCAGGCCCGTATTATATCGCGTATTATCCGAGATGATTTGTGGATTTCGATATGTGTTTTCGCAATTCACAAGATATTAGGTTTCGCGTGACGGACATTCATTTTTTCAATGTCTGCCCGTCAAAAGTAAGAAAAGGTAGGGCGGCATCTAATGGTATTAATTGCACGGTTGCATGCCAGTAAATGTATGCAAATATTTGAACTGCTCGTACTTGTGCAATGGTATTGTGTGTCTAGTTGTTGATGTGCAATAATTTATGGGTACGGGTGGAGGTGTTTATTTTAGATCTTGAAAACCATCTGTTGAATTGAAAATACGGAAATATTCATTAATGGAATACTTATTTTAACAATAATGATATTTACAGATTCAATGTCAACTTGATGAGTTATGTGATTGGTACTTGAAGTAATAAATCCATTAGAGAAATAGATTCCTCAATAACAAGAATTTTAATATATTTCTATTTATTTTGGATCTCATCAGCGTAGCGCAGTTGGAGATAGAGAATTGAGATTTACTATGGAGTAGTATTCTCCGGATTAACCATCGATTACGATATTACCATAAAGGTGCCATCTATTATTATTATGTTTTGCGAAATGCCTTATTTATGTTATTTAACTTGCCAAATTGTTTATATATCCCAGTCCACTATTTACTATTGCATTAAAATCTTCTATTTTTATTACATTGCCACATTTATTTCTTATTTTATCAATTTTTTTTATAGTCTGGTTCGAACTCTGTTTGCCTTCCTTTGCTCTTTGTTCATGTTTACCCATAAATAGTAAAGGTTACATTTTTCATTTAGTTTAATGTGTGCTTTTTCTGCCTTTTAGGTTTCACTTATTCCTATTATGTGCACCTCCATTGCCTCCACTTCTTCCGTTACCTCTTTTTTTTTCTTATGAGGGATGTTATGGTCAACATAAGATAGAAGATATAATAAATAGAAATGGAGTCAAAATGCTACAATTTTGTCAAATAAATGACTTGTTAAAATTGATAAATACACAATTGTAGCGGAGGAGAGTGAGAAACCTGGAATATCACATCAAAAATGTCAAAAAGAAAAAGAGCCAAAATTATCAATCCAGCACAGGATGGTTACAGCGAAACTAAAATACGTAAACATAGAAGAAGTGAAAAGAAAAGGGTACAAAACATTAAAGTGAAAAAACTCAAAACAGGAAGAGTACAGGAACAATATAGAAAGAGAGCGGTCGAAACATTTACAGAAGAGGAAAACCAGGGGGATCAATGAACACTGGAAGAAAGATGGAACATATATAAAGACATAATAAAGAGCATAGCAACAGAAATATATGGAATGAAAAAATGTGATGGAATAGAAAAATAGGACAAGATGGTGGAATAATGAAGTGAAACGAGAAGTGCATAAGAAGACAAAGGCAAATAGTAAAATATAAAATAAGAAATGAAAATAGAAAGACATAAGAAGAGCTTGGAACAAAACTGCAAATAAACTATATAACAAATAACAGAGTATTCTGGACAAAAATAAAGAATATAAGGGGAGGGAGGGGAAAGGAAATTACAGCAATTAGGTATAAAGAAGGTTAAATCCAAACGAAGCCGGAATTAATGGCGAAAGTATGGAAAGAGTACTACCAGGAAAAAAATTGCAAGGAACAAAGGAGAATAGTAATGAAACACACAGAAGAGAAAGAAAGTGTTTGAAGGAATAGAAAACATAAAACCTGATAAGGAACGTGGAGAAGATGACTTGGATTCGGAAATAGTAAAGTACATGGGAGAAGAAGCTATAAACTTGTTATGGGAAATATATAGAGAGACATGGTAATTCCCAAAAATTGGCAAAATAATTTAATTGTGAGCGATATGTTTATCATCGGTGTGCTTTAAAATATACACTAAAATAATAGAGAAAAGATTACGTCTAATTATAGAAAAGGAATTAGAAGAAACAAGCAGCTTTCAGACCAGGCAGACAAACTAATGACAATATATATAATTAGGAATATAATAGAAAGAAGATGAACCACTTATATCAGCATATATTGACCTAAAGGCTGCATTTGGCTCAATTGAAAGGGAAATAATATGAAAATGCTTGAAGAAAAAGAAGGTACCTCGAAAACTAATAAAAAAAGTGTCTATAAGACATCAAATAAATAGCAGGAGAAAGATTCGAAGAATTTGAATAAAGGAAAGGGATCAAGCAAGGAGACAGTCTTAGCCTGCTGCTGTTTATAATAGTTATGATTGAAGTAATTAGGAACACAAGAACAAGAGCAGACAAACCATAAATAGTAATAGGATGCCACAGACCACAACCAGTAAAGATTGAAACACTAATGTATGCGGACGGTATAGTATTAATAGCAGATACACAGAGTAAAATGCAAAAATTAGTAATTATGTAGGTGAAACGTATAGAAGAACTGAAAATGGAAATCAACACAGAAAAAAGTAAAATTGTGCATATAAATGGAAAAGATTATAAAATGCAAGGAAACAGAGCTGGGAACAGTTTCAACATATGAATACCTGGGGATTATTATAACAAATAACGGAAAAGTTGATCTAGAACTGACAAATAGAGCAAAAAAAATCCAAAAAGCTACACTATTCACTATCTGCAGTATTAGGAAAGAGAGAAATTAGTCATTAAACAAAAGTAAGAATATATAATACAATAGTAGTATCGACAATACAGTACGCAAATGAAAACTGGATATTACTGAAAGAAAACATGACAGTAAAATAAATGCACTGGAGATGAGACGTCTAAGAAGGATAGCAGGAAGGACAAAACTGTATATTTTCAACCGAGAAATCAGAAATTCAATTAAGCAGAAACCAATAACAAGAAAAGAAATAAAGATTTAATTGAACTGGTATGGGCAAATAGCGAATGCAATGCAAGCGAACAGGTTAACAATAACAATAAACGAAGCAAAGAGTATAAAGAAAGAAAATAGAAAGACTAAACAAAAATGGATATAGCAAATAGCAGAGGCAGGAAAAACAAGAGAGAAAACGATGGAGGAGATGAAAACGATGACTAGAAATAGAAAAGAATGGAAGATATGGACGAATAAAAACTAATACAACCGAAATCCGACAATTGGAAGGATATATGGAAGGGGAGAAATAAATAAAAATAACTTGTTAAATTTAAACATTGTACGAATTGCGACAATTTTATATCTTTAGAAAACTCATGATTCCATTTGTACCGGGTGACTTATACATCACCATTACAGTGGTAAAATTTTTTGTACTAAACAAAAAGTTTAATTGATTTGAATTGATATCTTCTGCATAATTGTTAGCTTATTTTGTATTAATCTTTGTTTAATCGGCGGTGGACTAGGTAGCTAGAACTAAGAATACGAATATGTAATACATATTAGTGGTGGATTAAGTAGGTACGGACATGCCAAAAGTACCTACTTCAAGGAAGAAGAAAAGTAAAAAAAACAAAGCCAATGGTGGATTGAGAAGTAACGGTAGCTGTTTACAAATGGACGATTAATTTTAAGGGGAACACTGCATATAGAAGTGAAATAAAAGTTAATATATGCGAGTTGTTTTATTTCCACAGAATTCATACTTCCTAGATAATTAACTAGAATAGGTAATATTTAATTTGTAATTATAATTTTTAATTGTAATGTTACTTTCGATCTAATATTTATTTAATTTCCATGCAACCTACGACTACTTCAAAATCATTATAAACATTACACATAGCTTTTTAAACCACTCTACTGCAGGTCCGGATGAAATTCCTATACATATAGTGAACATTATTAATTTCTTTCTAGAAACTGGCATATTTTCTGATCTTCTCAAAATAACAATGGTACCAATTCTTAAATAACTGCATTCGACAAAACGTATTCCCGAGAAGTTTAAAAATAGCAAGTGTCATCCCTCTGCACACAAAGGGTTTGCATGCCGATGTCGGAAATTATCGTCCAATTTCGTTATTGCCTATACTATCTAAGATATTTGAAAAAATACTTTTTAATCAAATATTTAGTTTTCTTGTGGAGAACGAGATATTAAGCGACAACCAATATGGCTGTCGAAGGGAACGTTCTACTGCCGATGCGGTTCGAGTTCTTGCTGAGGAAATAATCTATGGTTTAGCAGCCTTACTTTTTGACCTCAGTAAGGCCTTTGACTGCGTTCCTCATGACGTTTTACTCCGAAAGCTGTGTTTCTATAATTTCAGTCCCGAGAGCTGTCGTTTAATGACTTCGTACCTCCGGGATAGAACCCAACAAGTTAGATTTAAAGGGATATTATCTAATTTTACAAGAGTGTCTTGTGGGGTGCCGCAGGGGTCAATATTAGGTCCACTCCTGTTTTTAATATATGTTAACGACCTGCCGGCCTACATCGAAGAAGGGAACATTTTAATGTACGCTGATGACACGTTATCTATAAATAGAGGTAACAATTTGCAAAACACCCTGCAACAGAGAGAGCTGATAAACGATCAGACATTGACTTGGTTTAACTCAAACAAACTTTCGTTAAATACCTCAAAGACTGTTCGCCAATAACGAACAGGGATAGATTTCTAGGCATCAACATCGACTCTAAATTGAGCTGGAGGGAGCATGGAAAAGCACTTAGTCAGGCACTCAGCAGGGTAACATTCTTACTTAGGAATTTGAGTAACACTCTTCCTAAGCCTGCACTACTCACTCCCTTTCATGCTCTCTTTCAATCAAAAACAAATATTAAAATTATAGACTAATTAGCCTTTTCAATTATTTTTCATAGATTTTTGAGAAAATCATCTACACGCGATTAATTGATTTTTTTTTTTTTTTATTATAAACGGGAAACCCCTTTATACAATATAATACATGTTGTGACATTAAAACTAGTGAAAATAAGTACAAAATTTAATTCGTGAAATTAAAATAAAATACGATTAATACATTTATTTAAATGCGTTGCGTTTAATATTAAATTTGAAGCTTTGGAAAGAGCTATTGAATAGGTCAAACCATTCATAATCATTATAATTATTCGCATATCTCATAATACGGGCTACAGAGTTATTATGACTGAAATTGGTTGTATAAACTTGCTCACGAAATAACGGTCGAGATCTTAGTAAACGATAATTTTCCGTAAAGTAGAAATTTAAGTGTGCTAAAATAAATGAACAATCAATAGAGCCGTTGATTAGTTTGTGTAATATACATAAATCGGAGACGATTCTACGATCTTCAAGAGAGTGCATATGTAATATATTTTTAATGTCAGTATAATTTCCAAGAATGTGGGTCATACCTAGCTTATATTCTATTGAGCGAAAAAATTTATTTTGAACAACTTCAAGAGATTTTGTATTAGCTAAGGTATAAGGTGACCATATTACAGATGCATACTCCAGATGGCAACGGACTAAAGCGCAATACAAAGTTTTTAAACATTCAATATTAAAATGTTTACCAACGTGCCATACAAACCCCCACATTTTTAGTGCTTTATTTCTAATGTGAGTTATATGTGAACTGAAGGATAATTTTTCATCAAATAATACTCCTAAGTCTTTAACTTCAGGTACATATGAAATAGGGGATGAATCAATTGTATAAATGAAATTAAAATTAGAATTTCGCTTAAAAGAGATTGAATAGCATTTATCTGTGTTAATTGAAAGTTTATTTAATATACACCAGTCATTTATACGATTGATGTCATCTTGAATTAATCTACAATCATCGATATTATTTACATGTCTGAATATTTTTTTTAATGGGTTCCTAAAGGAAAAAGTACTGATTCAGCTCTTTTTGAGTAAATTAACTGGGTGCCGCAATTTGGCATGTAGTATTTTTCAAGATCTGTCAAAGGCTTTTGACAAAATTGATCATCCGAAACTTCTCTCAAAACTATTCCACTATGGTGTAAGGGGAGTTGCGTACGAGTTAATAATATTCTACATAAGCAATAGACTTCACTATGTTTTTTTAAATTCTAAATACCTTTTACCTTTCGGTGTCGGCTAGACTTCACTATACCAAGATAAAAACAAATTATGGCAATCATATACTTTGAGAGCCGCTAATCATAAACACAGAAATCCCACAGGGTAGCATACTGGGACCTATACTTTTCATTATATTTATTAATGATATATCAAACAAATTGCCGAACAATTGTCAAATACTGAATTGTGCAGACGATAGGAATCTATTAATCAAAGTAGATAATTTAATGGAGCTTACTGAGAATGGTACTTCTAGTATGCTTGAATTGGAATCATGGTTTTACCTTAACAATCTAGTTTCAAATAGATCTAAAACACCATGTATACTATTCAAAACTAATCAATCATTAGAAATACCACAGTCGAAAACCTTGAATTTAAATAAACATAATTTTGCATTGAAGACAAATTGTTTAGGTACTGTTATTGGCAGTACCCTTTCATTTACTAATCACATAGATTATTTGTGCAAACGAATGAACTTCAATTGCTATGGACTACGTATTTTAATGAGGAACACAAATCCTGAAAATGGAAAATTGTTTTATTTTTCTAATATTCAGTAACATTTAAGATATAACATTATCATTTCGGGGGGTTCAGTAAATATGAATAAAGAATTTATAGGTCAAAAGAAATTTATAAGAATTTTATTAAAGTTGTTTCTTAAATTGATATTGTTTTATTTTTTGTTTTGTTTCCCTGACGTTTTACATGTATATTTTGTTTAATTGTCAATGTACATAGATTGTTTACTTGCTTACTTACTATTATTTTCTTATTTATATGTTTTTTTTTGTAAATATCTTGTTTATTTACTGAATAATATAAATCAACATAGGAATTAAAAAAAAACTGTCATTGACATATCCAATCCTAGGTTGATTTTATTTGACTAACAATACCAGTTAAATATTTTTGTTTTGTTTTCTGCTTTAATTAGAAAAAACTGCACTTTTCTTCTAATGCTTGCGCAAGTTTACGGTAACAACGTTCATAAATAATGCAGGGAATGGTTTCAACATTTCAAGATGAGTTCAGTGCTGAACATAAGTTTCACTCTATATGGTCAATGAATTGGAGGCATTACTCGATTAAGATTAGAGTCAAATGCAAGAAAAGATTGCAGAATCAGTAGAAGTTCCTTACAATCGTATAGAAGCTGATTGAAATTCAAGGCAGTTGGGTATTAATTGAAACCAAGAGTTATTGAAAGTGAGATTTTTGATCAAATATTTTCGGTTTTAGTTCATAAGGCACCTGATTTTCAGATTTTCATGTGAGAAATGAATATTCTACAGTATTACTAAAAATAAATATACAATATTTATGTAACACTATGCCCTGTTAATCCTTGCTATTGGCATGAACACCAAAGCTGAATATTCGTGGTTCGAAGATAATGCTGTATAATTTGGCAAGATACCTAAATTACCTTACCTAAGATGCGAAAAGAAGTAATAGCCGGAAATGGATAATAATTTAATTAAACTGTTGATTTATTTATTCTAAACTAAGATAGACCTAACTAATTTGTACTTCTGATATATTTCTGCAGCTTATTAGGAACTTTACATAATTCAAAGTTTTTGTCAAGTCCAAAAACACCGCCAAAGAATATTTCTATTATTCAATGAATTATATTAATTCAACTGAAAAGATGTCTGTTAAATTAAAATACTATGTAATAAACTAGAATAACTGGAAAAGTATTATAATATTAGGAACAAATTTTCCAAACCTATGATACTTATAAAATATGTTTGCATCTTACACTACATTAAAATGCAAAAATAAAACTAATTAAATATGTTTATTTATTTAACAAAACTAAGTTTTTTTCAAAGAGAATAGAATGTACAGAATAGGCTCAGAGAGGGATAATATCCATATGAAGAGGAACAAAATATTTAAGGACATGATTGAAGATTAAAAATATTTTGTATCTACTACTATATACTAAAAATATTTTTTTACGAGAAAATAAAACTTTATTTAAAGTATTGACTTGATGAGGCGAGTACAATACATTAAAGTAATAATAAAAGATTAATTAAACATGTCCCTCTAATTAAATACATATACATTTTTTCAAAGACTAGAATATACATAACTGGTAATAAGTGAGATAAACTTTACATGAAAATATTACAATTACAATATTTAAAGACACAAATAAATACTAAAAATATTTTTATATTCTCGTGCATACCGAAAATATTAACTTTTTCTGCGAGATTAGAAATGCCACACCGTTAGTGGCCAAATATTTAGTTAAATAATAAAATCTATATAAACTAAGGTTTAATAAGATTTTGAACTCATTTGATTAGTTACATAAATGAAGTTTTCTCATATCCAAAATATTTTATCAATAGCTTTAGCTTTTTAGCACTGAAAGCTGGATTTTGTGAAGATTTTGAATTTTTTCATTCAGAAAAATTTATAATATATTTTCCAATAATATATATCATTAGAATATTTTTATCCTATATCTCAATATAAAAAGCAAATTAGCTCATTAGGAAATATCGCACTAGATAAGGATTAATAATTAATAATCGAAAAGTTTGGATAAACTTATCAAAATATCTTTAAAATTTAAGGATTTGATTTATGAATTATAAATGAAATTACATTACAATATAAAAATCAAAATTACCTATTGCCAATATTTATATCCATAAAAATACGTAACGAAATCACCAAATGATTTAGGTTTTAAAATTATAATCTTATTAACTAAGTTGTTCTAAAATTCAATCATATGATGTGAAAAGCGTAGTAAAATATTTGAAATTTAGTAATTTGGCAAACCACACAAGTTTTTATTAACTTTGATATTCATTTAATTTAAATTTCAATGCAAAAGTAATAATTTAACTGATTTAGGTTTTAAAAAAAACGACTATTAACTTTTTTTAAACGCTTTTCAGCTATACCAGAAACTATTACTTCATTTTTTTACATTTTTAAGCTAATTACTTTAAATACTTTTACATCTAGCTTAAATACATGAATCCTTAAGATATTTCAAAGATTAATTATAGATTCCCACGCAATATGTTATGATTCAAAAAATGTTCTAAAATTATTATTTTACAAATATAAAAAAATACTACACACAACACATCAAGCTAATGGCAGGTGTCTTTCCTGACAAACTAATTGTCACTACTTGCAGGACAATCCTACGCAATCTATTTAAAACGGCACGTTCGGCCTTTTTAGAAAACAAAAACAGGTTGCGAAATTGCTTTTACTGCCAAAATTAGATTTTAGAGCAGAGAGGCTATAATTAATCATGTCTGCGCCCTTAATTTTTACACCTGGTACTACAATAACACGTTGCTTGTAACAATTTTTTTTCAACTGTTTAGACGATACTTCATAAAATTATATTAACCCTATTATTAAATATTGAATATCATGGAAATGTAGAGATTATAATTGTTTATTGATTAGTAATCAAACAATGATAATTATAGAAAAAGTGTAGTATACCTCTAATTAATAGTATCTGGAACTATTTATCGATAAAAACATTAAGTGTGGCTGGTGGACCCGATAGATGTCGCTACGCAAACTAAATCAGCAGATGATATTGCATGCGCATACGCAACTAGCAATGCATAGCATTTGCGCTCATGCGTTGCTATGTATATATACAATCATCACAGTTTTATTAAAATGAATATAAAAATAACTAAAAATAAGAGCCTTAACAATTATATCTATGCTATATGGAAAAAAGCTCGCAAAACACAAATAGTAATAAACAGATATCATGCAGAAATAAAAAAATAAACACAAAATAACAAACTAATAAACATTTATTGAATAATTACAAACAACAAGTACTATAAAACAAATTAATTACAAACTAAAACTATGGTCCAATGAATGTTGTGATTTATTGGACACGCTAACTACTAAACACACGCACAAAAAAAAACGCCCAAAAATTAAAATACAAGAGCCAAAAATGTTGCCAAGTCGGAGTCGCCTTACAGACCGAGTGATTCTTAATATATTATCAAAAATGTGTATATTGAAATTATGATTCCAAACGTATTTTTAAATGACTATAAATATACCGGTGTGCGTGAAAATAGAATATTACAAATCGCACTATGTATTTCTGCATTTATATTATTACACTACAAAAATCACAACAACTATTTTCTGTTAAGGATAGAAACATTATTAAGGTGACATCTATTGTCAAAACATTGCATTGATTTCCTTAATTGACTGAACAAAGCACTGCAGTGACGAGACCAGAATAAGCCGAAACCCGTCCGCAGCCTTTTTTTAAATAGAAAAACAATAAGGTAATGTTTTTCTGTGTAAATTAATATAGAGTAGAGAAAAATAAGACTAACAGATATAATATAAATGCTAAAAAAAATTGACTCAAATAACAACTGATAATTGATTCTTTAGCTTTAATATTAAAAAAATTGACTCAAATAACAACTAAGAATTTATTCTTTAGCTTTAATATTAAATGCGGTAGTAATGAATTCTGCAAATTATTATTAGGATTTTGAGTTATCAAGACGTGAATTTTGATTTTTTTACTGCTTCATTTTGTTCCCAAAATCATTATAAACTTAATTTATCATACAATAATTAGTCTACATCGTTCTAGCATACTAGAGAGATAAATAATTTGCTATAAATTTATTTTAAAGAAATAATTATTTATTAGTGAACAATACTAATATATGTAAATTAGGTTGCATATATATAAATTTAATATTCATAATATAAATATAATGTTTATTTAAACTCTTTGTTTAAACAATTCTTATTTTTATTTATTTATATAAAAAAATAATGTAATTTGTATAATAATAACACTAATATAGCATATGTATTAACATTCATTATAAACAGATTAAAACGATGTATTTCTTGTAAATATCTAATAAGAAGGTACTTTTAAAACAAATAGTAATTAATAAGGGTTAAATTTAAGTTATTAATTTTCTGAATACTTAAAAAAATATATAACAAATACAGATAAAGTATGTTAAATCATTGCCAAGGGCGTTAGGTTCTTATTATTGTTATATAAACAATTGCAATAGATGGGAAATTTAATACTACTATCCAATAGTAAAAAATCTCAATGGGTTTTAGCCGCCATCGTAAATTATAATATTAAGTAGAATACATAGGCGACATTGGTCGTAATGGATGCCAACCGAAATGACCCGTTTAAAACAAATCGTTTTCTTTCAGTTGGCAGCGCCACCCGCAATTATTAAAATAAATTGAATTTGTTTAACGCCATTAGGCAAGCAACCTAATCTGCAATGTACTGAATATGTTGGCAGCGCCGGATCGTAAATTATTCAGATATTGTTACTTGATTCAGCATATAGACACGGTGGGAAATACAACGAACTCTAGGTGAACTGTTTCGTGTCAAGTGATAGTTTTCTTTCAAGAAATGATGCCTTAATAAAATTTATATACGCTGTTTAGAAATAATATGCTTTAAAGGAAATATATAGCAACTGTTTAAGGAAAGAAGTAAAAAGTTATGGATTTTTATTAAAATGAAGAACGCCTCTCAGCAATTTAATTGAAATATTGTTATAACTTTTTCCAAAAAATATTCTTTCTATACAAGTTACAGTTCTTTGTACGTATTCGTATAGAATTGACATAGATTCTTTTTTGTATTTACAGTGATCTAATCATGAATACTCTCTATAATGTAATAATTTGGTTCTCTATATGATTTAGATATATTTGAAAATGGAACTAAAAAACTATAACTTGAAGTTTTTGAAATATCATTTAAGCTAGATTTTCGCCATTGAATATTTAAATTATTTCTGCCTTAAAGTAATAATTTAATTAACCCTAGTTAATTATTTTAGATTCTGAACTTTGTGAAACTAATTATCTGTAGTTTTAATCTCTTCAGAGTCATACAGACACATACTTTAGCACTTTTTTCTGAAACAACACTTAAAAATTATTTGAAAGTTATTTATGCTAGATATCAAACTTGTGTCATTCAATGTTTAAATTATTTTTAATTTAGGACATAAGAACTAATTAATATGTTGTAGTTATTTTTTTCAAATATTTAATAATTTTCTTGAATTATCAGTAGATTTAATGTCTACTCAGTTCGTAATTTTCTTTCATTAATGAATTTAGGGTGCCTTGTATTGTTCTTGGGGTGCTACGAATATTGGGAATTTAAACAATTCTTTCGTAGCTTTAATCTCAGGATAGATATGGGAGTATCAGGATTTTTAACTTTAATTTTTGGAAAATCTGTCTTATATATGTTGGACGCTCTACTTCATTATAGATTTTTGTAAATTGAAAAACTCGATAACTTTGTTTGTATAACTTAAATCAAGAAAAACTGTTTAAAATGTATGCAAAGCTACCGAGTATAATTTCCTCACGTCCAAGATGTACCACAAAGTAAACGCCTCCACAATCAAATATTTTAAAGAAGATTGTTGTGTTGGTAAATTATATATAAAAGGTCAAACTCTATTTTATTATGTCAACGCCAATTAGTTTTTTTTAGTAGAATTGTCAATATCATTATGTTTGAAACCATAGGTCTTTTCTGAAGTCAAAGGTAGCACACAAGTATCTTATCTTTAATAAAACTGCAATTTGTTTACAAAATTCAACTAAAAGAGGACTCCATTAATTTCAAATTCTCTGACTAATATTTGTTATTAAAAAAAAAACATTTAGGTGAATGAATTATTATTCATTATGATATAGATAATAAATAGATTTGTTCATAACTTTATTTCTTAAAAAAATACTCATTATTCAATGAAGTTCTAAATAATCTACATCTAAGCATGAAACTTTACAGAAATTACGTTTACAGTAAATAAAAATAATTGAGATATATCTTTTCTGATTATTAGCTAAAGTAAAGATGCTGTAAACATCAAAATTCCCAAAAACAAAATCAAACACTGTTCTCATTAAAAACTTCGAATATATTTCCATTATAAATTAACAAAACAACCACATCGGACAAAGCGCGGCTTACGTAATTAACAACATGTATGACCAATCTGTAATAAGAATGATCGACTCCAACAAAGCATTGGCGTGGCGGGGCTGAGGGAAAAAAAAACGTGTGACAAAATAAAAATTACTTTTGCTTTACCCAAAAAGGCTCGCCGGGCTTTTTACTAGACCCGGCTCGCTGCACCTCCTCTAAATGGAGTAGTCGTTCGCCGCCCTCCGCGGCGTTGTGATCCACGACAGTGACGCTGCCGCCATCGTCGCTAATACTACCCCTCTGCTCGAAGGAAGAGGGCCTCGCTTCGTGTCCTCGTCGCTTATTTCGTTTTTTATTCTTAAACTGTCGTTTATTATCTTCGTTCGTGTGTTTCTGCTTGTTTATACCGTCCACGGAATTTAATACTTCGGGGTCGACCTCCTCTTCCAATTCGACAATGGTTACATGGGAGCTGCTTGAGGCGCTCGCTTCATCGATCTCTTGGTCTAGGCTTGAGCTGCTAGCATAGATATCGAGGATTTTTTGAAAAGGAGATGGTGAGCGTTTCCAGTACTTTTGATCAACCACTTGCGCTGTAGTTTCCTCCTCTTCTGACCTACTTTTTTCTAGAGGCGGTGATACATTACTTGTAAAATAATCCTCCGCTGGAGGATTGGGTGATTTACTTCGACTGCGCTTTTCAAAATCTAATCTATCATGTAGTAAGATTTCGGGTGTTCTCGAACGCGATCGCGATTTAGATCTCCTTTCGGGTCGTAAAGATTTACCCCAGTAGTCTGGATCGTCGAATTTTGACTTTAATATGTCTTCAGTTTTCGGCGAAAATTTGTAATTCTCTTCATCAACTTCAGATACGCTAACAGGAGAGTCTTTAACTAATTCCGAACATATGCTACTTCTAGGCGCTACTCTATCATATGTTGGGTAAGGTGATGGTTCTCTGTGAAAGTCTTCTTCGTAATTAGAGGAGTGTTGTTGTGTATCTGTGATAACGATTGGGTGTTCCTCATCGGGAGTATTTAAATCTACTTTTAGTTTCTTAGTGCCGTCAATGTAACTGGGAAATATGTGCTGCACGTGTTTGTCCTTGATTGGTATGGGTGAACTGTCTTCAAGGATGTTTGGGACTTTGGATATATCTGATGTTTTAGTTTCAAATTTGTGTACTGAGCTGATGTCAGTGGCATTTCTAGGAGTTTGAGGCACGCTACACGCCTCGCCGATTATTTTTGGTACCTCGATATCCGAGGTAACGGTTTGAAAAATTTCCTTGGGAAGGTCCTGGTTATCATCTCTACCTTCTAGTCTAGCGATCTCCCTCCGCAGTCTGTTCCTCTCCCGGTTCAAGTCATTCAAGCAATTCTGTCGAATCACATTAAAGTCACTATTGTCTTTACGTTCTGCTTGCGCAACAGCCCTTCTGACGTTTGTGTAGATCGCGAGTAACTCAACAACACCCACACAAGAAACTAAAATGGATAGCAGTAAGCCCATGTTTGTATGTTATTAGCGAACTGTTTTCACTGAGGCACTATAAATATATAGGTCTGACACACGACTATTCGCGAATTTCACGTATCCATTACGCAACTGTGCGTATATTTCCAGTTTAAAGCAGTGTTTTTGCGGGAAGCGTGCTACTAGAGATCAGATTTTAAAACAAACTGATAGAAATAATCTCTGCCAATAGTTCTAGCCGGGGTCCAACCCTAAATAAGCCGTTACTTAATCAGTGAACTTAATAATGACATTGAATGGTTTTTATTTAATCTTGGTACGTGTTCAAAGCGGCACGCGATCACAAACAGGACGAACGGACCAACGTGTACCCAAAGCTGAGCGGGCTGAAAAACCGTTACCCTTGATATTAAAAAAAATGTTATTGGCATTGTTGTGTCAGATCTTCCTTGAGAATTGTCTGGCACACGGGGACTATTTATGTATGACGATTATACGCATATTATGTTGTATTTTAGGAATTGGTGCCGCTGCCAAAATGCATTTCGCTCGGTTGCGCTTATCGTTCGATGCTGTTTCACATTTAAACATGGACGTGGAAATCCAGCTGAGAACTCACTGAATCTGTGCAGAACGTTGCCGCCATTTTCGCACCAAGGATTCCCCGGTTTCGGCAACGTGGCGTATTTATAAACCAGTAAGGTCGATGTTCTAATTATATTTTGTCATTTCAAAACTGTGTTTGTTTCGGTTTTTTTTCGATGGAAACGAGGCTCAATAATTAAGATAATTAATGCTCACACCTTGAATAATAAGAACATGAAAAATAATGACAGCATTGCAATCTGTTAGTGAACTTTTTACTTAAAATTCAATTCTAAAAAAATCAAAGGTAAATTATTTATAAACGTTTTTAATAATAATAATAAAGTTAATTAAATACCAATTTAAGTCCCATATGTCATATCTTCTAGTCTAACTTATACATAAAATTGAAGTATTACTGATTTCGTTTTAATATAAAATAAAGTTTATCATTTATCCCTCTCTTGAAAGATTTGCGTTTAAAATTCATGATACCAAGAAGAAATAAGCTTATTCCATTCTTTATAAAAATATAAATACTTCACACCTAAAAAAAAAATTAGTTCTTCTGAAGATGATTGCACAAAAATGCATAATATTGTCTTCAGCTAGAAGAGAGCATATTCTTAATATTAAAGCCATTACTTAGAGTAATTCTGTATTTAATACTCCATTAATAGAATGGCCAAAATATTCCTATTTTTATGAAGGTATTTGTAATAACAAATGAATGTGCAAAGTTATAATCGAAAAAATTTAAGAGAACACAAATTCTATCTATTTAATTAATCACAAACAAAACCTACAGATTGTGATGACGAGAGTTTTTTTCTCTTCTTCAAGAAAAGCTAGAAAACGATGATTTTATAATTGAAGCCATATTTCTTCAGATTATACTATATAGTATAGTGCGATTGAAGTAAAGTAATCAACATCAAATATTATAATTATTGTAATGAAAGAGTAACTCTAGATTTTTTGTTCCTGATTTAAAGCAATTGGATTTTTATTTATAAAAAGTGTACCAACTAGATGTCTGTAGACTGATGAAATAATTATTATAGTACTATGATTAGAAGAGTAGGCTCAGAATTTTGCCCAAAAACGTTATTTTGTATGGAAAGCGAAGAAGATCATGTCGAAGGTTTAGTGGTTTGATGGATAGTTATTGCATACTACTTTATTTATCATACAAACCTGTTCTAGAAAAGATGAGACTCTTTTCATCAAAATCTCTAACACAGCGAGATCTACCTAACCTCAAAGTTTGAGCAAATTTTGTTGATTGATACTAAGCAAAATCACTAGGTGTGTCGCCAAAAATCCAATTGGTTAAATGTGGTGCAAAAACGTATTAAATGTTAAAAAATTCGTAGATTAATTTACGTCCCCTGCACAGGTTTTTCGTTGGTTTGGAAGATTTCTTGAAAGTTGGAAGGGGCTTGTAGGTAATGAGTACCCCCAAAAGCCACGCGTCATGAAGAAAACATCGAGAAAGTCAAAAAATTCTTTGAAATATGTCTGAGAGACTCATCGAAGAAGCAGCTGATACCGAAAGGCACTGTCTATCGAATTTCGAACGACGATTTGAGCAAACGAAAGGCTTTTCAAGACCAAATCCACTGACCAAAAAGGGCATCCTTGTTATCGATCATTCACCATATGCACCTGATTTAGCCCTGTGCGATTTATAGCTATTTGGAAAACTGAAATTAACGATGAAAAGAAATTCTTTCGGTTATCCAAAAAACTTCGATTACCATACTAAAGACCATTTCAGATCTTTGATACTAATGTTTCAAAAAAATTGTTGACTCGGAAGAAGATTAAATAAGTAAGAATTAAAAATCTAATTAATAAAACCTTTTTATTGTTTAGACCAGTTTAATTGAATTTAGGGGTATACAGGGTGACTGACAAAAAACCTTTGGTGCTGTATCTCGCCAACTTTTTATCCAATTTTAATAAATAAAACATCAAATTAAACCATTTTTAAAAGACTTTAATAGGATCTGAACTGTTATTTTTTCTCGCACCCAGTTTTTGACAAAATACGATCAACATTTTTTTTAAATTGCACTGTATATATATTTTTATTGATTCGCAAGGAGATTTTTTTTCTGAATATACAATTGTAGACAAATTTATCCATACATCAAACTTAAGTCGAGAAATTGAGGATTAAAAAAATAAATAAAAAGTCAAGTATCCATTGTAAACAATATACAGACCTTAATTTAAATGTTAAAAGTGACAGTGACAACCATTGATACAATACTGCAACGATTTTTAATTATTTCACTGTACTAGAATTTTGTGCTTCTATAGAAATCGTTTTTCAGTTTTTGAAATCTTGCAACATTTTTATTATGAAATTATTAAAAATCATTGCAGTATTGTACCAATGACTGACACTGTCACTTTTGACATTTGGAATAGGCTCTGTATATTGTTTACTATGGGTATTTGATTTTTAATTTTTTCTTTAATCCTCAATTTCTCGACTTTGGTTTGATGAATGGATAAAATCGTTTACAAATTTAGATTCAGAAAAAAATCTCCTTGCGGATCAGTACAAAATATATATACAGTGCAATTTGAAAAAAAAGTTGATCGTCTTTTGTCAAAAACTGGATGCAAGAAAAAATATCAGTACAGTTCATATTAAAGTCTTTTAAAAATCATTTAATTTGATGTTTTATTTATTCAAATCGGATCAAAAATAAGCGAGATACAGCACCAAAGGTTTTTCGTCAGTCACCCTGTATATGATGTTATGATAAGTTGATATGTATTTGTAAACAAAATTATTGATAAAAAAATTACATATGAATATTTAGCTTTGATTTAAATTTCATTTCAAATTGTTGGTCATCATATTTTGCGGACTCAAAATTATACAAAAGTGAAATATTTTAGACTGGTATTGAAGACTGAATATTAAGGCTTGAAACTCATAACCATTCTGACTTTTGATTTTTAGAATTATTGCAAAACAGTTATTTTGACTTTGATACTTTGATTGGTACTATTATAAACAAAGTATAAGCACGGTGTTATAACAAATTCATAATTAAGATGACTTTTTAAAAGATTTTATAATTTGATATTAACAGCCCACTTCTTAAGCTTACGAAAGAAATATGTTCATTTAACAATCGTCGAAACAGCTTTATGGCTTTCTATTTTCGAAACACCGAAAATACAGAATATATAAACTGGCAAAATTTATTTTTAAAAAGTAATAATTTTTTACATTGAATTAAGTAACTGAAGAAAGAAAAAACGAACATATATGTTTTAATTAGATGCATATTAGTTTTTATGTATTACAAAGTGGTTAATTCTAAGTTTTATAAGTAAAACTTTCACATAAATCAAAAATATATTTCCAGAATCTACAAGCTATAATTCTTGTACACTTCGAAATTCCATTAATCATTTTCTGTACGTTTGGATCGCACACAACGGGGGAAAGGTTCACTCCATAAATATCGTCGCCAATGTTTGAAATGATTAAGCGGAATCTTAAACAGAATCGACTAAATTTAAATTCAGGAATTTTACTCGGTTCATTCAGCTCCCACAGGCATGCGTGCAATTCCTATTTATAATCACCGGCATGTGCGTTTTTTGAAATCTGGTCAATTGATTTCAGGATGATCTCCTGAATTTGGCACATTCATAGTTTTTATCAAAATTTTAGATATTTATATCTAATATTCACAGTTTTAAATTATGCCAAATAATTCTGTTGTTTATATTCTAATAAAATTGTATTCAAACACTAACACTTTCTTCACAAATTGATTTTTATTTACTAGATGTAGATTTTGATGCACTCATTATCAATAGTTTAATATATTCTAATATCTTATACTTCGAAAAACTATCCTGCATTATTATATGTTTTATTTGAACTTCAAATGGATGAATATTTTATTTTTAAATATAATGCCTATTGTTGTGGATAGTAAGTCATATTTGGTATATTGATCTTTTATTATATTCAATAAAACACAACTAATTACGAAAGTCTAATTTTAAACAGTTTTTTGGAATAATATTTTAGTACGTATTATGAATTTTAATTTTCAGGAAACAAAAGACTTAGTACATATGAACAACTATAACTTCAAGGTATTTTAGGTAGACGTATTCCCTTATTCGAGATGAGGAATTGGTAAATCTTGCAAAATTAATCTAATTCGTTAAATTTTGCATATTGTAATCAATTGTATGATTTAGTTACCTAATTTTTGAATATTTGTTTGTAGTGAGTAGTTTGGACAGAGAGGAGTTTGTGCGAGTGAATGGGAGTTGCTGGGCAGTAATAGTTTGATGTGCACACGGCACCACAGTGGCTCAGACAGACGGAGTGTGCAAACCACGGCTTACGGCCATACGCCGTGCAGATGATGCCCAATACTTTATGGACTGACTGCTGCCAACTCGAGCCAAAGAAGGATTGGGCTCGGGTTGCATTCCACGGTGACGCTATCCACTGCACCTGGGGTTCATCACACCCATCGTCGTAACTCTTAAACCCTCATTCAACGTTTTTCCAGACTATTAACACACACACCACCAGGGCCAAATACTAATATTCGGGACTATATAAAAAAACAGACGTCACATTTGTATGTAATAATTCAAAACATACTTAAATACATTCCAAGAAATTAGTTCATTAGCAGATTTTGATCAATTGCATTAAATATATATATAGGCCAATGCGTGGTTAACGTGAGTCAATTATATATAAATACATACATATTGCAGGAAAGCATAAATAGTAAAATGTACTATAGTCTGTTCGTTGGATCTTCCGTCGTACGTCACAAACTGTCGCTTCGAGAAACGACGCAAAAACATTCAGTCTGATAAAGTAAACCAAATGCGTTAGAAAAAGAACGCACTGTAAAACTTTCGTCGTTTTTTGAAGCGATAGTTTGTGACGTACGACGGAAGATCCAACGAACAGACTATATCTGTAAAAAGGTGGAAAATATTCCTAGAATGTGATAACGATATTGATTTTATAAAAAAAAAACTTTTAGAGACGTCAATTTTGTGTAGGGAATAAGTTCCTATACTTAAATTTAATTATACCACAAAAAATAAAACATTTATTGTTTCCTTTAGAATTTTCTCTTATATACTTCAATATTTTGTTGGTTTGTAGTAAATGTGGATGATTAAAAAATGGTACAAAACAATTTTTTTCTCTTTACAGATTTCATCTAAAACTTTTTATTTATGAAAACTCTTCGTTAATATAATGAAATATTTTATCTCTTAAATGAATCCTTTTTGTATTAAATAGAATGTTGATTAAAACTCTTGGTTTAGCACCTTAAGCAAAGCATCGTTTTTTGAAAATAATAGTTGTAACTGTTACTTCGTGGTAATCTATATATCTTACACTAAATTGAAAAATGCACTCTGTTTTATTATCAACAGTGCATATTTTTTTTACATCGATACAAGACCTAAATATTATCGTTAATACTAGTTTTTCTACGAATATCTATCTTTGTAAATTCTAGTAACATCCAAGCTGACATTCCATGTAAAAAAGCTTTAACCAGCAAAAAATGCGCTGCTTTGAGAAAAAAAGAAAACTATATATACTATGGTCCAAGTATCGCTGACTAGAAGAAAATAAATCTAATGTAGGTATTCTAAAATGTGATTTTATTTACGTAAAACTTTTCCTGATTCTCCTGTGATAATATAATTTAGAAAATATATTTTGTGATTCGGTGTTTGATCACCACTTACACACCGTGGTCGTTGTAAGCGGCTTAGTAAGCGTTTTCGAGGGTGCTAATAAAAATTCAGAGTGTAACCTTACACGACTGCTTATATTTGGGGGAACCTTTCCTATTAAGTTCTATACAGTAAATTAATATTAATGCATTTCGTGCATTACCTGACTGCAAAAAGTAGAAAACAACATCGATATAGAAGGGTCAATACAATGTATGCCGGGTGACTGCTTTCAGCACCACTTAGAGCGATTCTCAAAGGACTGAACTGTTAAAAGTAGCTAACGGCACCCGAGGGTCGTAATACCCAGCCCCCGTTGAAAAACATTTTTAATACGAATTATAAAATGCGCACTTTATTAGTGTTAACACGTTAGTGCACTACCCACATACATTTATGATTAGGCAAAATGGATATTCGCTGTAGTCTTCTGTCTAAAAACCAATCTTACTCTTCTCGGAATGAAACTCAACAAGCCGTTCTACTCTCCACGTCATTGGTGGCAAGGTGACTTCGTGGACGAGGGCTGATTGTCCTACCTCAGGATTGTTTTGCGACTCTATTTACAATGTTGGTTTTACCTGCTGGCTTAGCAATTTAGGTCCATGCCACCAATTTTCATTATTAATAATTTCTTGCTATTAATTGCGCGGCGCATAGCTCTAATTCAGGTAGTATAATAGTTTTATTGGATGCTATTCTTGATTAAGAGCATAATAAATTTACGGCGATAATTTGTCATTAGAAAAATTTAAGTAATTGCGTGTCCCTTACACCTTTAACTAGTGTCAGCAAAATCGGCAATTTCCGTAATTTCTTTTATTCCCAATATTCAGTCGAGAGCTGTTCATTGTAAAAGGGTAATTGATGTAGTCCCCCCAATTTTTTATAATACATGTAATACTTCCAACACCCTTAAAAATTAGCTTTACAATAAGTTACAATAAGTGGTTTCATTATCCCTAATCATTTTGGTCCGATAACATTGCCTATTTGTTATTTTTGGATGGACTTCGTTTATATTGAATCTGAGTACATCATATTACCGGCGCTAAGCACCGTCAACTGCCATTTCAGAAACTTTAATTTATTTCAATATTGCTTCATTTTTTGCTTTTCAAATAAGCAAATTTCGCGCCACATCTGTTTGTTTTCTAGACAACAGCGCCCCGTATATCATGTTAGCTCAACTTCGTGGTGAACAGCAACTCTTAGCTGCCTCAGGTAGAACCGAGTTATGCCGTCTTTCAAGCCGTTACCATGGATATCCAAAATTCCAGGTCATCCCGAATTCGCCACTACCTGCGACCGAACCGATCGTGCAGGCGCAGCGCACGTGTCGAAAACAAAAGGATTAGACATGACGTCACAGCACCGAATTCGAAAGCCATAACATCCCCTACGCTATTCGCAAATAGGGGTCACGTATGCGAAGACCACATAGGACATCGGATAGCTGAGAGGAAGGCGATTCGAACGATACCAAACACGAAATAGTTATTCCAATTTTGAACAATGTAAACCATGAGCTGACGTGATATGTAGTTAGTAACGGGTGTCCAACAATTATTGCAGTCCCGGGTGGCGTTGGAATCAAAAACGTAGCTCAATCGAATATCTGTTCGATATTATCTTATTAGACCCACTTTTTCACTACTTGGAAAAGGAAAAAAGTGCCTGTAATCTAAAGGTAGCGCAATAATTCGGGGATGCCCAGGTGTGGAATCTTCGCGCACACTTATTGATCAATATTATATCAAAATGTATCAACAATTAATTAACAATTAATATTTGTTCTAATCATTTTTCAATCGTTGAGAGATCGGTGGTGGCTATAGGGATAAGAAAGGAAAAAGATTGACCACTGACCAAAGAAATACGCCTGCTCTCGAAGGCTAAGGTCTCTTTCGAATACATCTCTTGACGTCATCGGTCGATCAGTTAAGTATCACGTAAGTTCCCATATTTGTTTTTTCGTCGAGACCCAATAGTCACTTGTAAATTAACGTGATTTCATTTCTACTTGTAATTGTAACTGTTAGTTTATTTTTTTTCTTTCGTTTCTTGTAAATATTTTGTCATATTTTCCATTTAATATACATATTCAGTCTGTGGATATTCAAACCATATCATAAACGACTATCATTTCCAAATTTACCTTGTTGATCTTAGAAAGTGAATACCATAGTAAGTTGCTAAGTCTTTCCCTCTCACAAATCCCAGGTAGGCCACCATTTTTGATATCTTTACGTGACTAGCTCTACCAGAACTATCGGTGCTGTTGTTGACGCAGAACATAATCAAGCCTATTTACTTTTTTTTGTTATCATCCCGGGAGGTATCCCTCACTTTCGACCAAAGCCCGAGAGAGCCTTGATAAAAATTCCAGTCTAACTTCCACTTCATAGCTAATATAGTCTTCATTTGAATTCGAAGTCAAACCGTTTAGCAATTCTTCATTGTTCGCATTAGATTTGTTTAAACAAAATTGGCCGTTGCTTAAAATTGAAATAATTTGATCAGCAAAGTATATAAACCTGTTAACAAGTCATCCACCCTAAACAGCGATATTTTCGAATTGAACTTTGTTTTTCTGTCAGCAAAACCCACGGGCCGGTTTCGATTTGTTTTGGACCTCATCAGCGTGGCGAAGTTGAAAACAGAAAAACGTAGTTTTACTATGGTGTTTAATAACTCGAAGTATCCCCAAAACAAGATATATCATAAAGCAAACATCTATTTTGTTTTATAAGTGTTGCAATTTGAATTGGCATAAGTGGGGAGTCTGCGATGAGGTGAATCCATTGAGACGGGAAAGATCTACGTAAAAGGGTGTACACAGATGTTGACGTTATCTGTGAAGGGGTTTTGTAAATCATGTGGACGGACTGCATCGCTATTTTGCCATAGTACGTCGCGGTGGAAAATCGTGGTTATGAATGCCGTAACCTGAAATACAGTAATTATCACTGTTGTTGATTTCCTGGACTATTAGGATGTGTGCCGCTTTTCAGAAGGTGGGAAAATTGTTTTTTATTACACCATTCATGCAATTTTGCAGTACCCAACTTGGGAATGCTTCTTTATATCATCTTAATAGTTTAAAAATTTACTGGTAATTACCAACCAAAACGATTTTATTTCAATTGATTTCCGTATTATATAGGTAAAATTTTATATCATATTTTGAAATTTTTACTCCATTCGTTAATATATGTTTTTGATTATTAGAGTTGAAAAAGTTTTAGACATTATTTCAACAAAACCTGTATTTTCACTAAAACCGGCCAACCCTAGTTTGAAAGCTAAAATAAAACTTGTATCTATTTATTGATTACTGATAAATATACAATCTCTAGCCTAATATGGAGTAGCCTAATCAACAACAAAACAAAATCCCTAGATGGTATCATCAGTTTGAAAATACCTGCTGCTTTTGCAAAGGCTGTTTCTGAGGAGAGTGTTGAGCGTCTATCACGCGTAGCCCGACGAAATCAGTTCGGAAGGCTCATCGTGAATTAGTAATTCAAAGTAATTCAATAATTACACTCGAAACACTAAACAAATTTTGGGAAAAACTGGCCTATTGACTTAATATGTGCCATATAATGAAAGGCGCTCACACTTGCAAGCTTGAAAGTATGGCTGTTGCTCTTTCGTTTCATGTATTAATTATGATTTTAAGTTTTATGTAATAAATATTACAAAGCATTAAAGCTCCTATATTCATTTTAAAACCAGGTACTTTAAATACAATTTATACAACACAATATCATTTATAACTTGTAATTAACACGTTGATGTCAGCGTTTTTAAACTATGCAATTATTCATTTAAATTGACAAAATTTGGCTCGCACGCCTATGGTTGTTATTGTTCCTATGGAAACAAGTGACTGAAGTGAACCATACGTTATTCCCCCGTGCGATTGTCAAAAATATGTGATGTTTAGGTTATATTTTAATTTAATTTAATTGTATTACAGTTTGGATTATAGTGTAAAGATAATTTTATGATAGTTTTAAAATATATTTATATTATTTGCTCTATATTATTTGAACAAAATGAAAATAAATTTATCAGAAGACGAAAGTTCTTCAGATTCATTTATCGTAAATAACGATGTAGTAATGAGATAAAAGGGCAGTTTAAGCTATTACTGAAACTACTAATAGAAAATTAAATCTCAATGATGGACACGATTAAAATAACGCCAAAATGGTGGATCTATCGGATCAACTATCATCATATTATAATAGCTCATGAAAAACAATTAAGGGGTATACGAAAGTTTTTATTGATTTAATATGTGGAACGTCGGTAGCTAATGCTTGGTACATTCATCAGAAATGAGGAAATAAATAAATTGATTTCTTAAAATTTAGATAACTTAAAAATTTACAAAAAATGTCAAAAAAATACCAACAAGTCAAAAACACTTTATTGAAGAATATGAAGAAATTGCAAGAAAAGCAAGAAAAAGATGCACAGAGCGTTACAAAATAATATCTACACAGCAAGGTAGCACAATTGCTAATAAAGAAAAACCAAGAGAGTTATAACATTTTGCCCACAATATAACGGTCAACCTGCAATGTATATTAAATGTTTTAAAAATGTATAAGAACAAAATAAATAATAATTCTGTTATAATTAATTAACTGTATTTTACTAGATTTCTATTAAATCTTCAGAATGAAAATTCAATTGCGCCAATTTGTTTTAGGCTTAACTACAAAAAATTATGTTAGTGGAATCTAAAAATCTATTATTTGGAATTAATCTCGCATGTCTTTTCTCAAATGTAACGATAATTGTTAAATTTACAACAGTAGTCTGCAAAATCTTCAGTTTGCAAATTTAATCGACGCTATTTGATTTTGGGTATAGCTACAAAAATTTACTAAAAATTCTCGCACTTTTAAAAACAAAATCCTAGAAAATAAACAAAATAACTAAAAATAAGGTTAAACTTCCTTTAAAACGTTTTTTTAATTAAAAAGAACATTAAAAAAATAGCAAAAAGCACAAGATAACTGCAGAGAACATCAGTAAACATCACATAACAGCAGAATAGCAGAGACGAGCGGAGAACAGCACAGTACAGCAGATAACATCAACGAAAACAACAACGAACATCAGAAAACAATAGAGAACATCAAAGGACAAAAGAGAACAGAAGAAAACATCAAAGGACAAAAAAAACAAACAAAAAAACAGAAGTGATCAGAAGAACAGAGAAGAGAACAGAAGGGAATATGATATCAGAGACCAGAGGAGGAAAGAGAGAACATCAGAGAAAAGAAGATATAACAGAAAACGTCAGAAAACTTTGGAGAACAGAAAAAACTACAGCAGAGAACATCATATAACAGAGAATAACATCAGAGAAGAGAAAAGAACAACAGAGAAGAGAAGATAATAGCAGAGAACAGCAGAAAATAGCAGAGAACGTTAGAGAAGAGCATATAACAGAAGATAACATGAGAAAATGAGAAAACAGAACATCAGAGAATAGCAGAGTACAGCACAGAACATTTAAGAACAGGAGAGAACATTGAGAACAGCAGAGAACAGAAAAAAAACATCAGAGAAAAGAAGAGATCATCAGAGGAAAACAGAGAACAGAAGGAAAGAGAAGATATCAGAAGAGAAAAAGAAACTACAGGTTATACAAGCGCGTTTATTTGGTTTTGCCAGCATAAAACACCAGAAAACATCAGAGAAGAACAGCAGAAAAAAGCAGAGAGCTGCAGAGAACGGAAGAAAATAGCAGAAAACGTCAGAGCAACGAATAGAACAGCGTGGAATGGCAGAAATAACAGAGAACAGCACAGAACAACACAGAAGATAACACGAGAAAACAGAATATCAGACAATAAAAGAAAACATCAGAAATGAGAAGAGGAAAACAGAGAACAGCAAAGAGCAGCAGAAAATAGCAGATAAGATCAAAAAAGAGCAGAGAACAGTAGAAATGAGAGAAAATAGCACAGAAAAACACAGAACAACAAGGAACAGCAAATAACATCAGAGAACATTGATAACAGAAGAGAACAGAAATCGGAGAAGAGAACAGAAGAAAACAGAAAATAACAGAAGAGAACAGAAGAAAATAGTATTTAACTTATTCATTTAAGTTTTAATGCTAATTTTACTCTGTAATTGGTCTTTTGGTTATTGGGTAAAATTAAATAAATATAACATCAGAAAACAGAGGAGAAGACCAAAGAACATCAGAGAAGAGAGTAGAAAAATAGAAAACCAGAGAACGTCAAAAATGCGGAGAACAGAAAAACTAGAGGCCATAGCGCGTTTCTTTCGTTTTATCAGCACAGAATAGCAGAAAACAGCAGAGAACATCAAGTGACAGAGAAGAGAAGAGGACATTAGAGAACAACAGAGAACATCAGAAAAGCTTATTGGGTTCTAAAGATAAATTATTTGAAATTAATGTCATATTTTTCTAACATTTAAAAATAACTGTAGAATTTACACCAGTTTTTTTTCAAAATTTTTAATCAACGCCACTTTGATTTAAGTATATCCCCAAAGATTTCTGTTAGTGGATTCTAAAGATCTATTATTTGGTATTATTCTCTCAAATCTTTTCTTACATGTAATAATAATTGTTGAATTTTTTGAGTTATACTCCGCGTGGTTTGAAAATTATATTCACAACGTTTCGATGGCTTCTCTGCCAACTATTTCAAGTGTTTACTCTTGTGTGTTCAGTATTCAGTAATACCTTTAACACACAAGAAAAATATTATTAATTTTTGCGGCTTCTACTTCGTTATACATGTTTGAGTATAAATAAAACACTTTGTAACTTTGTTTGTATAACACTATTTATTTTCTGTTTACTATAGTTTCGGCATCTCAACGTGCCATTATCAAAACATACGGTTTTGATAATGGCACGTTGAGATGCCGAAACTATAGTAAACAGAAAATAAATAGTGTTATACAAACAAAGTTACAAAGTGTTTTATTTATACACAAGAAAAAGATGGCAGAGAGACTATCGAAACATTGTGAATATAATTTACAACCCGAAAACCAGCTACAACATTCCATACCCGCGAAAACATCAAACTAAATAATATATAATATTAATAACAATAATAATAATTGCGTTTACGTTTAAGTCCTAGATGCGCGATAAAATGATTTATTGTCACCATAGAAATAATCAGTGGCGTACCACCGGTGGTACCCCCAGTCGTTAACGTGTTAAAGTTGGTTGTTGATATTTTATATTTTTGACAATCTATACTATGACTACAAATTTATTCTTAGTATATATCTAAATAATTAATATAATGAATAATTAAATGATGATCTAGTAAAAAGTCTTACAAGCTATTATCAGATTGTCTATAGTACACAATCCAATATTGTTAATTCAATCATCGGATGGTCTATAGTTATCTTGGTGGCAAAAACAGACAAAACTATTTTTTCTTTGCTCTCGATGCACTTGAAAAATAAAACAGAAGATTTCCTTATTTTTTATCAGACAGCTTCAGTTATCACACTACTTGCGTTGGTGTCTGACACCTGTTAATCGATAATCTGAAACTATGAAAATACATGCATTTTCAATTTTGAAGTGATTTACATCGTTCCTCCTTCTGTTAAGATCTTTCATTTTTGGGGAGGCAGTTTTATAGATACATATTAGAAAATACTGCCTGTAAAAAGGGGTATATAAAAACTCTGAAGCTATTTAAAATTTACTTGTAATCCAGCCAATGTATCTTAAGTTTTAATGATTTCTTCCAGTTTGTCGTATACTTTTGAATCGTCCCCCCACTTCTCACTTTTTGCTTGTTTTATTTTTTGCATTATTGATTAACGCATATGGATTTTTGAGGTTTATTGTGAGGTTTGGAAAAGATGAGTGAGAAAACAACGAAGGTGTGGCTTGTGAGATGTATAAAAAGGATAGTGTTATTGGAGATTCTTGGTCAGGTCCACTAAGTACCTCCAGGTAACCATCGAAACAAACATGATATAGCGTCAGAGGCAGCTAGAAGGACAAGGGCTATCTCGAGTCTGCTTTGCAAATATCGACGGGTCTTTGAATGGGAATAAAATAGAGGGTTTAAACTTTTATTTTTCTTGGATATCTTTTAAGTGGCCAAATTTTTAATTAAATTTTTTCAAAATGATACAAATGCATCTGAATTCTGAAATTATTGTGTTTATTATGGAACACTCTTCTTTGCAATATTATACCATGTATTATCTAATAAAAATCCCTATTATCATTAGCGAAAACAAACAAAAAACAATACTATCCCATCAGTCCGCCAACCAATTAACCAACTAATTACTAGCCTCGCCCTAATTAATCCCCTATAAGGTAACTGTGGGTGAAATTAAATTCGAATCCGCACTGAATGCATCATTTGCGACTCCCACAATTTTGCAGCGTTCTCTTGTGCGCTTGTTATTCTAGTGTAGGCGGCGGCGTCTACGTTCCACCCACACGTTTGAAACATATGGCAAATTATACAATACAATTTTTATGAGATAATCAGATCGACGTATGTATATAAGACGGATTATAATAAATAACGTGTTCATTATAAATTATGATGAGTTTAGGTAAAATAAATTATAAAAATATTTACAGTGTTACTATGAATATATTTAGAAAACTTTAATCCAAAATTTGAACTCACTTAATTTCATTGTATTTATATAATAAAAGTTGGCCAAAAGACAAGTATTAGTTTTCTCTATAAACTGTTCCATGGTTTTGTTGACTCATCCGACATATGATTCAAAGTTCGACTGCTTGTACCATCTTCTAGTAGCAGACAAAAGCCAACTTTTAATATTGTGTGCCATCGAAAAAATTATGGGCGGAAATCTCTGTTAAATATTATTTGTAATAATTTTAATTATATAGCGCCACATTGTGACATTTTTTGTGATATAAACAAATATCCAAAATACAAAAATTATTAATACAATATAAATTACTGTATTAATAATTTTGTATTATGGATATTTGTTTATTTTGTATATTCATATGATTTTTATTTAATGATTATTATAATTATTATTATATTATAACTATAAAATAATTGAATTATTGTTCTGTGTCATCAACAGCCATAGACTAGTTTCAATATATCTTAGATCTTATCCTGCACTACGCTGATGAGATTCAAGATAAATTAAAACCTGTCGAGTTGGAGGCAGGAAAACTGAATTTTACTATGGAGTTTTATAACTTATAAGTATATATGCCGATAAATATACATATATATTATGAAGGCAACGCTTTAGATAATACAATTCATCTTAATTTTATATATGTTACATAAAAAATAAAATATATAGAAAATGAAGAGTGAAGAAAGTTACAAATTTAAACAATTCAACACAAATGTTTCATTAATTTAAAGTAATTATTAAGTTTAGAACCTAAAGGCTAAGATACTTTCGCGTTTAACCCCCTATTTAAATCACCGCAAATATTTCATTTTTATTTCATATATTGTGCATACCTTTTAAATTCGAATTCCAATTATCTGTTGGGTAATTTACAACCCCATTAGGATTTTCCGATATCCGTTGAAAATCGTATCCGAAAATAGATGGGCACAATAAAGCCATTCATTTCGCTGTTACGGTGCAGTACGGTTATTACAATCGTAAAAGTGTACCATGTGAACTTGAACGCCGCGCTTCGCATATTTTATGGCCGAAATATTGTTTATTAATCGATCCGGTTAACCCGGGACGATTAAAATATCCGCTGGGGGTCGTGCCCTTTGAGGAAGGTTGGGTGGCCGCACCGGAACGACGTCTCATGCCGGAATGCAAATGGGGATAATTGAAAATTGCGGGGGTTCAAATTGACTGCTAATATTAGCCATTTTGCGTGGAAGCCTTAATTCTTGTCGTATTCACCATAATATCTTTTAAAGTGGGGTATTTATGAAAATTGGAGGCGGGATCGTTCGCTATTTATAAATAAAATCGTGATATCTACATCAGGAGAACTATTTACAGGTGGGATCTGGTAAATCCGTTTCATAAATAATTTTGATTTTTTTTACTTACCCGAATATTATCACTGATAATTTACTACGGTTATTAACTGCATAACGATCTCTAGCTTAGCAAGGAACACATTTATGATTCACCCGAGTTGTGCAACTAACTGCAGGATGAATATGCGTTTTGGCTTGTACAAACTAACACACCAAGCGCCAAACCTTAATGAAGCAAATATGTCAATTCTGAAGGCTTCGGAATTAATGTTCTAGTTTTAATATAACAAACCACCATGCCCAATAATTTTACATTAATTAAAATGAAATGTGTCATTGGTTTTATAAATACGGGGCTAGTTTAATTAAAGTGAGGTCAAATAAACTTGGTTGTTATCACACACGACCAAGTATATTTTATTAATCTACGTTATTCAAAATGTATCTAGCGTATTCTTGGCCTACACCAATATTTGCTTAGGACATAAATACACCACTTCAACTTCAAAATTTATTGAGGTAGGTCAAGAGTACGTTTTAGAATGATGTTCGAGTCGATGCAAAATTATAGATGAGGAAATCACAATATTTAGGCAAAAAAACTTGAAACTAGAAAATATGAAAGAAGTCAGGATTATGGAAAATGGAGCGAGGTTATATTGAAAAGAAACATGAAAAGAGAGGTTATGAAAGTAAAAAGCAGGAAGCAAAAATGATGAAAGAAATGATAAATAAAATCAAATGAAATGTAGACACAAAAAAATAAAACCGAACATACAAACGCATTAAAAGCGAAAGAGTTAAAAATATACAAAAAAAATTAAAAATTTACTAAAGGAAGAGTTGATATGATATACAGGGTGACTGACGAAGAACCTTTGGTGCTGTATCTCGCTTATTTTTTATCCGATTTTAATAAATAAAACATCAAATTAAACCATTTTTAAAAGATTTTAATAGGATCTGAACTGTTATTTTTTCTCGCACCCAGTTTTTGACAAAATACGATCAACATTTTTTTTAAAATTGCACTGTATATATATTTTTATTGATTCGAAAGGAGATTTTTTTTCTGAATATAAAATTATAGACAAATTTATCCATACATCAAACTTAAGTCGAGAAATTGAGGATTAAAAAAATAAATAAAAAGTCAAGTATCCATTGTAAACAATATACAGACCCTATTTTAAATGTCAAAAGTGACAGTGACAGCCATTGATACAATACTGCAACGATTTTTAATTATTTCATAATTAAAATGTTGCAATATTTCAAACACTGTACTAGAATTTTGTGCTTCTACAGAAATCGTTTTTCAGTTTTTGAAATCTTGCAACATTTTTATTATGAAATTATTAAAAATCATTGCAGTATTGTACCAATGACTGACACTGTTACTTTTGACATTTGAAATAGGCTATTTGATTTTTAATTTTTTTTTAATCCTCAATTTCTCGACTTTGGTTTGATGAATGGATAAAATCGTTTACAAATTTAGATTCAGAAAAAAATCTCCTTGCGGATCAGTACAAAATATATATACAGTGCAATTTGAAAAAAAAAGTTGATCGTCTTTTGTCAAAAACTGGATGCAAGAAAAAATATCAGTACAGTTCATATTAAAGTCTTTTAAAAATCATTTAATTTGATGTTTTATTTATTCAAATCGAATCAAAAATAAGCGAGATACAGCACCAAAGGTTTTTCGTCAGACACCCTGTATAAGAAAAAATTACAAAAAATAATTTGAAAATAAAAACACGTTTGTTGAGTTATCAGATCTATTCTTGAAAACACTGCAACAATTGTAGATGAAGCCACTGTGTGGTGAAACAATTGTTGCTGTGCTTTTAACAATAAATCTGTGTAACTCGAAAACAAAGGTGTATTTTATTTTATAAAGTTTAAAATGTTGTTTCACCAAGTATCAGCCCGATCAATCCCAAATAAAAAAAACAATTGGAAATGTGTTTAAAAAATAGTTATAAACACTTTTAAATATATTTAAAAACAATTTCTTGAAGAAATTATAAAAGACAATTTAAGAATGATGGTAAAAACAGTTTATGTTTTACAAAAAAATAATTTTTACAAAAAAAAACAGTTGAAAAAGAACAAAATCGATTTAAAAAATAAATTAAACTTTTTTACTTGCAAACGCAGTTGAAGTTTTACTAAAAAAATAGTTTAAAACTGCAAAAAACAGATTAAAATTTTAGTTTAGAATAATTGGGAAAAATCAATAAATGAAAATTACAAAAATCAGTTTAATTAAATGAAAATATCAGCCATCCTACTACTGGATGTGCAAAAAGCCTTCGATTCTGTCTGGCATCAAGGTCTGTTGTATAAATGTTACCTCCTCAAAATTCCTTCCCACATTATTTTTATCATTAAGCAATTCCTTTCAAACAGATCCCTCAAAGTCAAAATCAACAATTCCTACTCCCCTCCTTTTACACCTGTTCAAGGTCTACCTCAAGGATCCCCTCTATCTCCACTACTTTACAACATCTTCTGCTTCGACATCTACAACCCTGACCCCCTTCACTTTAATCCCTCAAAATACCTCCTCCAATTTGCAGATGACACAGCCCTCATTTCCCATGCACCCTCCGTACCTAAAGCTTTGCAATCCCTTCAGCAGCTTATTGACACCCTGGAGCACTGGTTTGCAAAATGGCGAATTAAAATCAATCCCCACAAATCCCAGCTTCTAATTCCCTATCACCGCAACAACAATCCTACACATAATATCCATATCTCCCAGACAATTGTTTTCCCTTCTACGTCCATAAAATACCTAGGCATTACCATAGATCAAAAAGTAAACTTTAAAAGTCACACAGCTTCAAATAAGGCTAAAATTATTACAAGGGCCAAATTATTTAGGAATCTAACCTACAGAAACAACGGAATATCCATAAAAACAGCCGTTAAAATCAATAAAATGATTTGCCGCCCTTTACTTGACTATGGCAATGTTCTTTTCCTAAACTCCTGCAATCCCACTATCCATAATATCCAAGTTAGCGAGCGATCCTCCTTAAGAGCTTTAACCAAAATCCGCCATCCCAGCAATCCTTTACATAATCCTTCTAACCAACTCCTATATGACACTACCTCTGTTATTCCCATCAATGAACGCCTTCTATACCTTAGCGAAAAATTTTCCAAAAACTCCTTCAACCAACACATCCTTTCCCTTTACTGCTTGCGCAGAAATCCTGACCTAATCCCTAAATATAAAACCCCTTCATTCACAACATACGAATTCATCGAATCACATCATCCATCATTATCACCACCATCAGAGACAGACTGACGAGACATATAAAGACAGACAAATCCGGGCTGAAAGACCGCCGGTCGATAGCCATTTGACGGACTAATCCACTAACATCATCCATCATACATGTATTATATTTATTGTTATTGTAAGTTTGTCTGTTAATAAAGATGTTGTATACATATTAAATGAAAATGTATAAAAAAACAAGTTAAAAGTTTACCAGAACAAATTTGCGCATAAAACGATTTAATTAAAAAAATGACATTTTACAGAAAAGTATAATTTTCTCAACTACTTTAATTTACTTAAAAAATACTAAGAAGCACCATGCAGATTCTGCCTAGAGGAAGAAGAGGACACATCAAAACAAATTTGTTGAAAACTTTCTTTAAAAACACAAAAATAAATTTTACATAAATTAGAAATTTATTTAAAATAAATGGTTATCAATTTACTTTAAAATACTCTTAACTTTATTTAAAAACAAGTGAACTTCATAAAGAAAACTATTGATATTTTGCTAGAAAGCAGTTGAAAACTATTAAAAAACAATTATAAGGTAAAAACAGTTCATATTTAACCAAAAATTAACAAATATTAATTTTAAATATTTAAATTACACCAGAAAAGCTATTTGTAATTTACATTAAAATTAGTTTAAAGCTTTGTAAAAAAAGTTAATATTTTACGAAAAGTGAATATAAAAAATTACAGAAAATACAATAAATAAATAAATTTAAATTAAAACAGTTCAATCAAATTAAAATGATAATTAGAAAAAACACGAAAATGTTTCGTAAAATCTACAAACTAATCTAATATAATTATTAGTTAATTTTCTACAACGTAAATGACTTATATATTTTATTATCAAATTAAAATGTATAAAAAAATGGTGATGTTGGCCATTATATATTCCTCGAAAACTATGAGGTTTACCCAAAATGGCTATTCTTAACAATTACTTGTTATATACATTGCATGTAACTCCTATAGTTTATTTATTTATATATTTACTTAAAATGTTAAAATTAAAATTTTTAATTTTTTCTCGGTTAGTTAAGAACTTTATGAAAAATATGTTTTAATAAAACTTGTTCAGCTTCTAAAGTTTTGTTTGAAAAGGTTTGTAATATTTTTCAAATTCTATATATAGAATGCAAAAAAGATGTAGAACCCATCAACAATTAGTAATTAAGTTATAATATATGGGTAGGGTGGGTGGTTGTATCTCTAACCCATCCTCAAATGAGTAAGACATAAGCGAGGATTTTGATTAGAAGTCGTAAAACGTAAATAAACATAACACTATTACAAATTTTAATAGATTCATTCAAACAAATTTTTCAAATAATTTTTGATGATGTTTTACTAATTGGAGGATGGGATAGAGGCCACCCACCCACCCTAGATATACATATAAAATTTAATTCCTTATCGTCTCGTGTTTTTCAAAAAAGTTAATTACAAAACTTTATGAATAAAAAAGAAATTAAAATGGTAAAATTTTTGAGTGAGCAAATTAGTAAAAATTTGATGCATGATGGGTGGGCAGACTTTAAATCTAAATTAGATAAGATTAGCTATAGAAAGTCATTTATATTTAAACTTAAATTTTGATTTTGTTTTGTTTTTTATTACATAAAGGGTTTTATTGTTTTTAGCAGCAAAATCATCAACGATTGGGAATTAAAGTTATTACGTATATGTAGGGTAGGAGAGTGGCCCCTATCCCACCTTCTAATCAGTAAAACATAAGCGAGGGTTTTAATTAAATGTTGTAAAATGTAATCAACACACAAATTTATTGCCTTTTTAATAGATTCATACAAATATTTCAAATAATATTTGATGATGTTTTACTGACTGGATGGTAGGATAGAGGCCACCCACTTTAATTACTGATAGTCTCGCGGTTTGCAATAACTTTAATTACAAAATTTGAATAAAAGAAATTGGCAAAGTAAAATTTTTAGTGTGTAACTTAATAAAAATTATATACATGGTACGTGGAAAAACTTTAAATCAAGCCTACAAAAGTTTATCTATAGAAAGTCATGTATATTTAAACTTAAATTTGGATTGTGCTTTATTTTTTTTATTACATACAAGGTTTTATTGTTTTAAGCAGTAGAATCATCAAGGATTAGTATTTAAAATTAATATATATATGAAGATGAAGAGGAAAGAGGATAAATGGGAGCAAGATAAAAAAGACATGGAAAAGAGATACGAAAAATTAGAGAATAGTATAGAAAGTATGGAGAAAAATAAGAGAAGAAACAGCATCATGATAAAAGGACATAATATAAGGGAAGAGAACCTAAAGAATGGAGTAGAAAAGTTCTGCAAGGAAACACTACAAGTAGAAGCCAAAGTAGTCAAGGTTAATAAATTGGAAAAAGTAAAAGGAGTCGAGATGATAGTAGCGGAAATTGAATCTAGAGAGAAAAAAGAAGAAATAATGAAAGCCAAGAGCAGTAAATTGAAGAACACAAATATATATATAGACAACGATATGACCGCAACAGAGAGAGAAATACAAAGAGAAATTAGAAGTATAGCCAGAGAGGAGAGAGCCAACGGTGACAGAATAAGGGTAGGCTACAGGAAAATAATAATAAATGGGGAAAATTCAACTGAAATGAGCAAGAGAAGGGTTTAGTAGCCGAGAGCCAGGTAAATAGACCAAAAAACTAATGTAAATAAAATAAGGAAAGCACAAACTAGAGACCCAAAAAGTATAAATAATAACAAAAAAGATAAATACAGAATATGGAGAATAGCAACTTGGAATATAAGGAGTATACAAGGCAAAGAGGAAGAGCTGGAAAAGGAGTTCGAAAGAATGAGATACTCGCAATAACAGAGACAAAAAGAAAAGGAAAAGGAATGCACACAACTAATAACAAACACAAAATAATATATAGTGGGGTAGAAAAGAATAAAAGGGCAGCTGAAGGAGTAGGTTGTATTATACACAGAGACATAGAATACCAAATAGAAACATGGCAAGAAATATCGTCAAGAATATTAACAGTAACATTAAAAGGAAACAACAGAGTCAGAACAATAATTATAGTATATGGACCAAATGAAGACGATTTAGCGAGCAACAAAGAAGCTTTCTGGGAACTGCTTAACGAAACAACCGAAGCAGCCACTGGAGAAGTGTATGTAGCAGGAGACTTCAACAGCAGAATCAGCAAAGTCGTAAAAGAAACCGATACGATGAGAGGAAAATGGGAGAAGAATGTTAGATTATTGTAGAACGAACAATCTAGTAATAGCGAATACATTATTCAAACACAAGTAGATTCACAAATACACCAGAGAAGTAGTAAATAGGAACCAATAATCTATAATAGATTATGTAGTGACAGAACAAAGAAGAAAGAGCAAAATAATAGATACAAGAGTAAAGAGAAGCTTCTAAATAGGAAGTGATCACTACCTAGTAGTAACTACAATTAAGAAAGACTGTCAAGATAATTTTTCATAGCTCTGATGATGCTAAAAAACAATTAGCGAAATATAAGCTAAATTGAAAACAAAAGCTTTTTAAGAACAACATACCAACATTTGTTCCCCTATTTGGACATAACCCCCCGTTATTTCCCCCACCAGAAAAGCTATTCGCAATTTGCATTAAAATTAGTTTAAAACTTTGTAAAAAAAAATTAGTCAGAATAGTTAATATTTTACGAAAAATGAATAAATAAAAATTTACGAAAAAATACATGATTGAATTTAAAATAGTTTATACAAATTGAAATGTATAAAATAGTTTCAAATCAATACAATACAAATTGAAATGTATAAAATAGTTTTAAATCAATACATCATTAATAACAACATCTTAGCAATCAACAAGTCTTTAAAAACGTAAAATTTTTTGTAATAGAAGTAATCAATATTTAAGATGTTTTTGTTATTAATGAATAATAAGTTTTAGTAGATAATTTTGACTATTCCACTCCTATTGCATGTAGCCAATGAAAATGAGGCACGTGATATTTTTTAGCCAATCACGTCAATTTATAAGTGAATAAACACCAACTTGCTATTTATTCACCTGAATAAACTGAAGTTAGCTATTTCCCGACAAATGAATTGAATTAGCCTTGATAAAAAAGCGAAAAACGTTGTTTCTACGTATGTCAATTGCAAGTAGGTTATAAAATCAAAAAGTTTGGTAACTCTTCATCATCCATAATAAATGCGACGGTGACAAGTTCTGGACCAAAAAATCAAACTTAAACATGATCGTGTTTTTGGAAACGATTTGAAGAAATCTGCGCCGATAAAAACTACCAGTTGTTAGCAAAACTTTAATGGAAACTCTTGCCGCGATTATGATGACTGGGCGTATAATATAAAGAAGGTAAATGCAAATGATTATAAGGGAGGTGTTATTTAATCAATGTCGAATTTTTGGCGGCTCGTGATTTTTTCGTGACAGTTGCTCTCATTAAAATCGCTAAGCAACAAACTTTCATGCAAAAACAAAATTTATTCGAGTAAATTGCCATCACTTATGGTATTACTTGTGATTATTTTAAATTTATGTTGCTATACAAAATAAATTATCTCACAAATAATTTTGCTTGAGATGCATTTTACATGCAATAATGTTCCTCTTGCGAATTTATTATAAATATAACGTAAATTTTAAATTATAAGTCATTAACAAATTTCATATATTATGCTTCTATTGTATTGTACTAAATCAGAAATTTCTTATCTAAGTTACTTTTTGCATTACAAAATAAACCTTAAAGATACCTAAATACAATTATTACTTGTAGTTCAAAATTTAACTATAAATATAATGAAATGCTTCATGGTATTATTCAACACAACAGACTATGCACCGGTGTAAATTTAACTTAAAAAAAACTAGTAACAAGTCCCCAAAATACCTGGCACGAATGAATTGTTGCGCCGCGAAAATATGAATTTTGAATGTCCACGCCCACAAGTACGTCACGGATTCCATTCCACAAACATTGCAAAGTTTACTTAACCGCCCATTCAGAAGAAAGAAATATCAACTTACGTTTAGGAGCGGAGGCGGCCAATTTTTTTCACGGCGATGCGACTCCCGATGATACAGTGCTGGTATTCCGGAAACGTTTGCATCTGCACTTAAGTAGCACTTTCTTCCTCCAGGGATTTTAAAATTAGAACCAACCCGACTTCGGCGGCAACGGTTTGGGGAGACTTCGTTAATTACTCACAAAACTATTCTTGAGCGTGCGTTCCGCGGTTATAATAACCAGAGGCGCGCGGACACGAATTGGAACGCGGAGAAGAGGTCGTTGAGACATCTCTTCATCTCTGGTTGCTCTCGCGAAAACGTTACTTAATTGCTCGGAAAATGCACTGATAACCCACCAGGCTGAAGCCGCGCGAACTCAACTCCTCGAGAAAGTGGGAAATTCAATTTATGCCCCTATTCAATTGCCGGTCATATTTTATTCGTGCAAATTACCGATTAACGTCTCTACTAATATGGGCAATACGACTGCATACGCCGTTTTACAAGTAATCGTTTGCGTGTGTACAATTATTTTTATGTGATTGATATTTCAGTTCATTCCATATACGTACAAAGTATTTTGAAAATTAATAGAACCTGTGACGTTCAAATTCAAATAAACACAATTAAAGAAGAAGAAAACAAGGAAATTGAAATAAAATAATTTAATGATTTTATTATATGAGGGTAGTAGAAAAGTAGTACCTATTTGCACAGTGTGGAGCGCTGGCGAACAAAGTAGTCGTCGGATGTGTACTAACACGTCTCCTGGACAAGTTTTGTTGTGTGTGATGGTGCATTATCATGAAGCAAAATACCTGGTGTTGCCTTTTTTGATATTCTGGTCGTTTTTCACGCAAAGCTCGATTCAAATCGATCATTTGTTGTCGGTAGCATTCAGTATTAACGGTTTCGCCAGGTTTTAGCAGCTCATAATAAATCACATCCTTCCGATCCCACCAAACACAGAACATTGTCTTCCGTCCATAGCGATTTGACCTTGCAGTCGATGGTTCGCCTGAAGTTACCCATGATCTTTTACGCTTAGGATTCTCAAAATATATCTACTTTTCATCGCCAGTCACAATTCGATGGAGAAATGACTTTTTTTTGTACCTGGCGAGTAGCATTTCCCAAGTGGTTTTTCGGTTTTCTTGTTGTCTTTCATTCAGTTAATGTGGAACCCATTTTCCAATCGTTTGGTTCTTGCCCATGACTTTCAAACGTATGGAGACGGCTTCTTATGTCACATTTAATCGATCCGCGAGTTGTTGAGTTTGAGCATCATCCAGCAATGCTTGCAATTCGCTGCCAAACTTTTTCGGAGGTCTTTCACGTTCTTCGTTTCTCGCGTCAAAATCGTCACTTTTGAATTTTTTTAAACCACTCAAAGCAATGTGATTTACTAAGAGCATGCTCACCGTAAGCTTCGACAAGCATTCGATGAGATTCTGCAGCAGTTTTCTTCAATTGGTAACAGAAAATCCATGCTTTCCGCAAATCGTAGTTTCCAGGCACAAAATTAGACATGTTCGACACTATTACAAACTATGCTGTTATATGAAACTTGTATTGTTGTGAGTTGAAAATCTTTGTCAGAGATGTCTACAAGGAAATAGCGTTAATGACGCGGTTTGACGGTAACTACATTGGCAGCTAGGGAATTCCGGTTTCATATTTATAGACCTGGTATAGTCCAGACTTAGGTCCTTCATATTACTCTAGTACTTTTTGACAGAAAAGAAATACTTCGTATCTTAATACACTGGCGGCGGAGAAATAAAGCTGGTTGACAAAAACTCATCACAATGCTTAAATTTGCGAGGGGACTATGTAGATATGTTGTATACAAATAAAACGTTATTATTTCTTAATATATATTAGTTTTTTACTACTTTCCGGATGGCCCTTGTATATATTGTCCATTTAGATCCAATAATTTTACTATCTTTTAACTTCATAAATTATTGATTCTTTGCTAGTAAAAATCTGAATTAATGAGAGTACATTTCAGAATTGATCGTGTTGTGTTGTCCGGTGGAAGCTTAAAAAGATATCCCTTTCAAATCCCACCAGATAGATAGCACCACCTTTTTTGATGAATATCGACTTTTAAAGTGCTTTGAGTTGGTCCATCTTTTTTCCTCCATGATTTCTAAAACTCAAAAAATTATTATTGTAAACAATTTTTCATCTCCAGTGATCTGTTCTTCAAAAATAGATCAATATCTAGTTGTTTGTAAAGCAAATCACAGATATCAACGCGACGGTACAAATTTCTTTGCATAAGAACATATGTTACCTTTAATATTAAACCTGGGCGTTTTAAATAATCATGAACAATCGAATTCTATAAATTTAATCTCTCAGCCATCCTAAGAGTTGGAAATCGCCGGTTTGCATCAATTAATGCCTTTTCTGTAGTAAATAAAGAAAATATGCCAAAAATACTACTTTTCATTTTCTACATTTTAAAGGGCTCTAATTAAAATAACACCTTACATTCAAAATGGGTGAAGATGTTTGAATAGGCCCATACAACATTGGAAAAACGATCCGTTTTTGGACAAGATTATCAAAAATGACAGAGAACATGGATCATGTTAACCAGTCTGTTAACGGAACCTTTCAATTCGAAAACCCACAAGCGCCTTAAATGTGCGTAGAATATCATTACACCATTATGCACAAAGACATAAGAGAATTAAGGAATTAAAGCCCCAAAATTACATTAAAAGTAAAATTTTCGCTGGCAAATCTCCAGGAGAGGTGAGACAAATTAGCCTTTCTGCAGTCCTGATCAATTTTTTTCTATGGGGTTATCTCAAATCGTTTACGCCAATAGACCAACTTCTCTTCCGCACTTTTCCTCCTTCCCTTTTCCATATAGGGAAAGTAAAAACAAACGTTCGTCACGAAATGGTAGCTATCACAAAGTCTTCCTGCCGAGTCGTCATAAGAAATCTTTTCGAACAAATTTATGATATTATTTTCGATAAATTATTTTATAAATTAATCTACTAAATAACTTTCTTTTGGGACACCTTGTATTAACCATTATATTTTAGCTTAGAAAACTATTAAAATGAGTACTTTTTACTGAATGATATTTTGGTATATAATAATTTAAAAAATTATCTTCGCTTCAAATTTTGCTTTGCCTTTCATAATCAAAATAAGCAATTGCAACGTTTCAACGCGATAAATTGCATAATGAAGCGGTCCGTTCTGGTATTCGAAACGACCGGACCGATTGATCGATCGTACTTGAACGCGTGCCCAACGATCCAATTAACGTGACGACGAATATCACGAGTGCCGAAATGCTGTTTGATGTTTTGCGGATTGGTGGCGCGTACAACTTACCTCGTCGCATGACGCGCATCTCGGTTTCAGGTTTTCGGAATAGTGACGTTCGCAGTAGATGTTGTCGTCGTAGACGCAGTAGGCGAGGTCGACGAGCAAGTCGCTGCAGGTCGTGCACTTGAAACAGCCGGCGTGCCAGAGCAGGTTTCCCATACGCGGCGCCGTGACGCACGGCAGCTGCGTCTGCAGCGCCTTGCCGCATCCGGCGCAGTTGCTGCTCGGCGGCGCGTTCTTCGCCAGGCCGATGTCCAGTGCGATTTCATTTCTTGCAGTTATAAAATCCTTAAAAAAAATATCAATTGTAGAGCATTAAACAGTACATAAACCAAAAATTAATTCTATTCTGTCATTCTAAAGCGTGTACATTGCGGAATTTGGTTATAATTTCAGACATAAAAAATTTGAAACCTAACATCAATCATTCAACTTTTGCAAACCACGTATTAGTTTCCATCCATTCTTACTGCAAAAATGTATTTTCGCTAATCTACTTAGTGGATAAAGGTCGCAAAATGGAATTACTGGACTCGATAGAAATTTTCAAAATCGAATGACCAGATCATATTGTACACCCCCTTTTTACCTGTTTAATTCGTAATTTGACGTTACTTGAATCTCAACTATAATCATCTATTAACTTAACTATCAGAATTTGAGAAACACTTTAAAAACACTATATTTTCAAATTGTTTTGACCACAAAATGGTCATTATCAAAATTAATAACCAACCTACAATGCCTAAAACAAATCAAGAATAGTAATAATAAAAATAAAGTAATATATGTTGTAGAAAAAGGTTCTGTAAGACCACATATTGCTGTTTATTCAATACTTCCTTCATTTTTGTTAAGTAATTAAGTTAAGTAAAATTTATAACATACCAAAAAATTCTTTGAAAAAATTTTTATTTCTGAAATATTTTCAGTGTATGTTTTAACCATTAATTTAATATTATTAATGGGTAAATAGTAACAATTGAGGTTAATTATAAACATTTGTCTGATCTACTTCTATAAAATGCATTTAAAATTTTTAATTTAAATTATATTGGAATAGTAGAGGCCCGGCGCATCCACCATATACACAACATTAGATATCTCTATATAATCCATATTTAAAAACTAAAAGAATATAGAAAATCAAATCCTATATACTATATTGTATTTGAAATTTACATATAATACTAAATATTAATAAAAATATTGTAGAATGTTTAAAAATAGATATGTTATTGATATAAAGGAATTTTCATTAAAAAATTGAGTAATTGTTACATTAGCCGGCGGTAACGTTTACAACGTTTCAAATTATATAAGACAAATAACATGATTCGCTATACTTTAGGCGATTATCGAACAAAAATTATTAATTAATTAATAATACAGTTCTAAGTGTACGAATTGTTTTAAATTTTAGTTTCCAAACATTGTTCTTGTTATTTTATATGCAGTAAGGTGTTTCATTTCCAACATTATAATAATGGGCTCTATTACTATTCCTTTAAAATAAGCTATTATTGGCAAGTGAATTAAAAAGAATACAAACTATTTTTTAAAGTTTAGTTTTAATTGGTAATAATTTTAATTTCCATTTTAATTTTTATACTATTAAAGTAACAAATATTATAAACCGCTTGAATACAATATAATAAGTATTCAAAGGGTTGATTTTTTTAAATTTTTTGGTTAGCACGTAATAATAACTTGTATTATAGGTAAGTATTCATGGGGCGGTTAAGATCTCCAACTGAAAATAAAACTGATTCAATCATCAATTTCCTGGTTTTATGTTTAATATATGATATTTTTTGTCAAATAAAGATTCTGAAGGCTGGTATTTTATATTTCACAATTCAAACAATTTAGTCAAAAAATACTTTAAATGTGAAAACAGCAAAATTTCTTGAATATTAAATTTGTGATAATCATAAATAAATGTATTTTCATTTACTAAACCCAGGAATATCATTTCTTCCATTCTTGTAAAGTTCTTACTGCAGTGTTTATTGTAAGTTTTTGTCAGGAGTTCTAGAACTAAAGGGTTTTTAAATAAGAGGTTTAATTTTGATATTTAAAAAAAACTAGTATATTTTGAGAGAAATCAATGAATATTTATTTCATTATAAAAAGAAAGGAATGCCATTAACGATGGAAAACGATATCAGCCAAATGGCCGCCACAACTACAGTTGCACCATATCCTTTTCATGAAATTTTCCATGACCAATAACTTCACGAATTAGATCTTTAAGGTCTTGAATCGATTGTGCAGCATTGGCATAGACCTTATTTTTCACGTGGCCCCAAAGAAAAAAGTCTAAAGGTATTAAGTCACAAGATCTCGGGGTCCAATTATGATCACCTCTTTGCGAAATAACACGGCTTGGAAACTTGTCTTGCAAAATTGCGATTGTTTCGTTGCTTGTGTGGCACGTGGCGCCGTTTTGTTGGAAATAAACGTCGTTCACATCAATATCTTCCAATTCCGGCGATAAAAAATCATTCATCATAGCTCGATAGCGCAATCCATTCACCGTAACAGTTCTACCAGGCTCATTTTCGAATAAGTAAGGTCCAATCACACTGCCAGTCCAAAAACCGCACCAAACAGTGACCCGTTGAGGATGGAGAGGCTTTTTAATAAGCATTTTTGGATTTTCCGAAAATGGGCCTTATAACTGAAAATGATTTTTAGATGAAAATCCGGATCATTTTGGTGCATTTCAAGGACCCAATCAGTAAAGACACGACGTTGATGGTGATCGGCCAGCTTGAGTTCTTGTGTTAACTGAATCTTAATAGCCTTCAAACCTAAGTCTTTATGCAAAATACGGTGTAATGTCGTTTTTAGAATGTATAATTCCAAAGACCGAGAAGGAATCGACAAATTTGGATTTTCAGTAACACTATTGGCTACAGCAGCAATATTCTCAATTGTTCTTGAGCGACGCATACGGCTTCGATTCTTCACATCACTAAGTTATCCCAACAGCTTAAATTTTTTAACCAGTTTTACTATTATTATTATTTATTTATTTATTATTATCTTCTCCTTTCTTACAAAATAATACAATATTTATATTATAATAAATGAAAATATACACACAATTTTAATGGGAGGAGTACGGGCGGAGTTCTTTTCATCGAAAGATCTTCCACTCAAACCCATGATTGTACACCATCAATGCTGCTTAGAATACCTCCTGCAGTATCCTTTTCTATTTTTTATGCTTGAATAAAGCTTATTTTGGACTTTTATTTTACTGGCCGAGAAGGTGCTTCAAGACGACCCAAAATTTGGCGAACTGTGACTGTAAAATTTTCACCATTTCCTTAGTGAATTTTGATAATTTCAATGCGTTGTCGAACCGTATATCGTTACATTTTTACTAATGGCGTAGTTTTCACTTGTCAAATGTCAAAAGATGACAGCTACAAAAGTGTCCAGATAGCGGGCTATTCAAAATGAAACCTCTTATTGGAAAACCCTTTATAATCACATAATTTCTGATAAGGTGAAGAAGAATCAATACAATATAATTTGTATTGAAAGAAACACCAATTTTCCTACGAAATTTTCATTTACACAGATAATTGTAACAAACTGTACCCAACTTGCCTCGTATTCGGCTAAAAAACTATTTAAAATATGTTATATTGGCCTAAGGCAAAATGGCATTAAAATAAGTTGATTTGTTAAAAAATTACAAACTTTTAAAGAAATTCCTTTTTTACTTCCATAGAGAAAGGAGTTTATTTAAATATAAAACCCGTAAAAAGGATCATAATATTTTTAGCAAACACTACAATTTTGTAAATGCAACTCACAAAACATGTTTTTAACAATTAATTTAAAATAAAAGTTTTCAAATTTAATTTTCATCAACGCATCTTTCACATTCATATTGCATTTTCTTTGATCCATTATTACATATTCACAGACAATAGGAGAACTTTTTCTTGAAGTCTGTGGTAACATTTCAGCACTTCTTTCTTCAGTGAAGCTAATAGTTTCCTCAACTGGTCTGGCCACGTAGTCGAAAAGAAAATCAATGATTGTAGGTGGATGACAAACGGCTTCTTTTGGCGTTTGGTTTTTGCTATTCTTTCAAGACAATGGCACAGAACGATATTCCTTGAAAATGGACAAATGCCCACTTTCTTAAAACCAGTCATAATTATTTCCGGTTTTAAATCACGCTAAATATCTCCAATCATTACAGAAAACTGCTTTTTGGAAGCTTTATTCCAATATTTTTTCTTTACCACGTGACTTATTTTTATCCCAAGTTGACTTTAATGGTTTAAATACACTTAGGTCTAAAGGTTGGAGTACGTGACTTGTATGTGTTGGAAGTTTTAGAATGGTAACATTTGATTAACGAGCTTTTTCTATTAATTTGATACTAATATGGTTAGTATGCCCATCATATATTAATGAGGTTGGGTGGCTTGGATCAATAGATTTCAAAAATTGCTTTTCAAAATAATTTCCAAATGCACTTGATTCCATCCAACCATTGGCAGTCTAGGCATACATGGTTTTAAGAAAGCCAGTATTCTCTGGGGCAACCCATTGATCCCAGATATATTATTGTTTCTTCCAGGAGCACTTATTACTAGTGTGCAATGCATGTTGGTGGTAACACCAACCACTTTAGAAGGTTAAGCGCAAAAATTAGACTCGTCTAAATTCCAAATACTGGATGGAGTGTTTTCTAATCTAGTTCTTTTATGGTATTTTCCAATAAAGTGATATATTGTTGGATCCTAGAGGGATTGCATTTCTACTGCTTGTAGTTTTCTGCACTGGCAACAACAAGAAAACAATAGCTAGTATGGATACCTAAGAACCAAGGAGTTATTGAACAATTGGGGGCCGACTTGCTCTCCAAACAAGGGGCAGCAGGTGAATTCATAGGACCTGAACCTGGGTAAACCCCACGAAATCGGAAAAGGAATACTCCGACGTAAGCTAGCAGAGAAACATAAAAAGATATAGCACAACCAAAAGGGAATGAGGCATACGAGACTCTTTCTAGATGGTCCGGTACCTGACAACATACTGATGCTCCCAGGACTGAGCAGATTGAAACTAAGAAAAATCACAGGACTAGTCACTGGGCACTGTAACCTGAATAAACACAAACATAGGATGGGAATCGAGGAAAGCCATCTCCTGGCAGAAACTTCATAGAAAACACAGGAGTACACAGGAAGTAAAATATCCAGAAGCGCACAAAAGAACCACTTCCTAACGTAATTTTGTACTATTTCGGATCTAAATTTTTTATAAATATAGGTGTTGGAAGAAAATGTCAGAAGAAATAACCAAATTATATAAACAGCGTAGACCACTGCGATCTTGTCTCTCTGTATGCTTCGGTCTTACCCCGTGCACTAACATTTTCGGGGCAAAACTTAAGTAGCGGTTTTCTCATTAAATTTTGAACAACTAATATAATTTATTTATTCAATGTAAACGTAAAATACTATTCTCCATACATACCAATAATAAACTAAAAAAAACACAAAATTTCCTTAAAAATCGCGACACTTTGTTGGACGACTCTAGGTTTGTTGCACACTGCGCGAATTATTACTCTACAATGAATATATAATACGGTTATTCCGCACATGAATAAGAGATATCTCTATGGATTTTAGCATAATGATTTAATACAGGTTTTTAACTATTAGGTATTATATTCTCATTTATGAATGAATAAATATAGACCTATTACGATCATGCCCCGTTTACGATCTTACCCCACTGCACCTTATATAAGTGTATTCTTCTGATTTTAGAAAATTGCCTTATTTGGAGGATAAGATTATAAAGATTTCTGTATTGACAAAAATAGTTGAATCTTAGTGGAAACATAAAAAAATTAAGATATTACTATAAAATCTTCGAGAATTTCTTTGTTGTTGTTATAAAGCATCGAGTACATGGTCATTGACACATAAATTTTACTTTTAGTTGAATATATAAAGTACAAACTACTAATCAAATTATTTATAAATAATACCAATAAATTAATGGGTGTTGATTTTAGTTAAATCGATTTTGCTTGACATCATGTTAAAAATCATCGACATAGCCATGTTATAATTCTATTAAAAATTAGATTTTCGATGACTTTTGACAATATTAAATCGGCTAGTCGATAGTAAATACAATTGAAGTTAACATTTATGTTACGTTTAAAATTCTAAATTAATGAGATCCGCAAAAGGAACAATTTCCAGAAAACGTTATAAACTTTTTAAAACTAAAATAATCTTAAGATAAACTGAAGATGCATAATTAGGCCGTTTAGAAATAAACCTATGACTTTAAAAATTTATCGCCTTAATATGGCATTGAAATAATGGAAATTTATATGAACTAACTTTAACAGGATATTAATCATAAATCTTCGATTTTATATAAAATCAGTTACTTAAATAAGTTTTAAATATTATCTTTTAATATTAATTTAAACTTATATATACGAGGGTGGATCAAATATAAACATAATTTTTATTTATAATAGTCAAGGGGATTTGGTTCACTAATGCTTATTGCCGCCAGTAGCACCATGTCTGAGCACGAGGTACAAACGTACATACGCATCTTCATTATATTTTTGGCACTTCTTCTTCATGTTCCTTTTCCATACCGGAGGTTGGCTATCAACGTTACTGTTTTGATTTTGGAAACTGCAGCCCTAAATAGGTCCGATGACGTGACATTAAACCATTACTAAGCCAGGACATTCTTCACGCTCCGAGAGATCTTTTTCCCACGATTCTTCCTTGGATTACGAGTCGCAGAATTTCATATTTCGGACCTTTCATGATGTGGCCGAGATATTACAATTTTCTTATTGTCACTTCCTGTAGGATCTCTCTGTCTTTCTTCATTCTTCTCAGAACCTCCACGTTGGTCGTATGTTCTGTCCATGATCCTACAGTAGGGCCACATCTCGAAGGCCTTTCCTCTAGCAATACACGTTGAGGGTTCAAACTTCTACACCATAAAAAAGGACTGGGAATATGTAACATGTAAGCATTCGAATTCTGAGGTCCAGGCTCAGGTCGCGGCTACAGAGCAGCTTTTTAATCTTTACAAAGATGCACGGACTTTATCAATGCGAATCTTTATTTATGAGCAGTCGACGTTTGTACCCAGTCATACCTATCGACTCTTTCCAGCGTTTCGCCTTCCACATACAGATGTTCATTAGGTACTTCAGTTTTGGTGACAATCATGTATTTTGTCTTCTTAACATTGAGGGTCAGCCCATATTCTCGACTAGTTGTGACGACGTTATTCGACATATTTTGAAGGTATTGCATGTTTTCGGCGAGAAGTACTGTGTCGTTCGCGTAACGAAAGTTGTTCAGTGGGGTGCCGTCAACTCGTATTCAACCGACTACTCTTTCGAGGGTTTCGGTGAAGATTTCTTCTGAATAGATGTTGAAGAGGAGTGGAGAGAGAATACAGCCTTGTCTGACTTTCCGCTTGATCTCAACTGCTTTTGTTAGTTCTAATTGGATGCGAACAGATGCACTTTTGGTTTAGGTACAGATTTACTATTATTTCTATATCTCTTATGTCGAGATTTTTGCGTTCCAGTGCTTCTATTAGTTTTTTGTGTCTCACTTTATCAAATAATAATAATAATAATCTGTAAAAAAAGCGTCTACCTTTTGGTTGATTCCAGACACCGCTGCATCAAGACGTTATAGGCAAACAAGGCTTCTCTTGTGCCAAACTGGGTATCTGCTATATCATCTTCCAGTTTCTTGTAGATCCTACAGTGGATGACTTTATGAAAGATCTTCAGTGTGTGGATCATTAGGCTTAGGGTGTTCCTCGCATTTTTTGGCATTATATTTCTTAGGAATTGTGACACATGTTGAGTGAAGCCATTCTTGTGATATTATTCCTGTTTCATGGATCTTATTAAATAGGGAAGTTATAAAATCTAATGTTGCTCTTCAATCAACTTAAGCACATCTATAGGTCGTCGGGGCCAGGAGCTATTCCATCTTTGGTTGATTTTATTGCTGATTGTTCTTCTTCTTTTAATATAGATGGTCCAGTTTCATTGTTACCGTTGGTAGTTATTTCTTCTCTTTGATCATTGAAAAGGGATCTGATATATTTTTCCCAAAGGGTCAGTTGGTCTTCAATATCTAACACAATGTTTCCGTCCTCATTTGTAAGAATGTATACACTTTGTTTCCGACCAATTCCAGTGAACTCTTTTATTTTCTTATGCACATTATGGGAGTCATGCAGTTTCTGCAGATTTTCAATCTCAGTACATTTCTTTTTCAGCCAATCTTCTTTACCTTGTAGACATTTATATTTGATCTTCTTCTGTACATCTTTATACTTCTGTCTTCCGTCTAAATTTTTGTATGTATCTCCTTTCTTACATAAGCCTTAATATTTCTTCGGCCATCCAACCTTTTCGGTTTATTCTTTTCTTTGGCACGGGAAGGCACAAAACCTTCTGAAATTTTTCGTTGACTGACTGAACAGTTTGTTGATAACACGAAATGGCATAAAAAAGTGTGGCCATACAACGCTAGAAAATGTGTCATGCAAACCGATCACGAACAAGCATTACTGACTGAGGCGAGCATTCGTGCTTACCGTAAACTGATTGAAACTGCCCGGCGACTTGCAGTATACGAAATTGCTGCAGAGGTAGGCATATCCTATAAGAGTGCTCAATCATTACCGAAAATTGTCGGCAAGGTGGGTTCCTCGTCTACTGATGGAAGATCACAACACAAACCATTTTGCTGTCTGGGGAAGGCTATTGGCGCGATACCTAGCAGGGGTGTCACTTGTGATGAAACGTGGGTGCATCATTATACCCCAGAACCTGAACAAGCAAGCATGAGGTGGAGATAACCTGGAAAAGCTCCTCTTCGAAAAGCTAAAACCAGTGTGTCTGCGGGAAAAGTACTTGCAAGTGTTTTTTGAAATAAAAAGGGATACTGCTTGTTGATTTCCTTCACGAACGACGTACAGTGAATTCGGAATATTATTACACGTTCCTTGAAGAAGCTAAACTGGCTTATCGGCCGAAAAGATGAGGCTTGTCCATCCGAAGTGTGATTCTCCTTCATGACAACACTCGGCCACACACAGCTGCTTTAACCCGAGAAAAATTGGAGAAAATTCATTGGGAAATTTTGGGACACCCGTCCTAAAGCCCCGGCTTGTCCCCATGTGACTTTTATATGTTTGGTCCACTCGAAGACGAATTAGGAGGACACCGGTTTCACAGTGACCAAGATGTGAAATCGTTTGTGAGCAATTTGCTGAAGACACGGCTCACTACATTCGTATGTACATAAAAGTGGAGATTATGCAAAAAAAATATTTATTAAATAATATATAGATGCTTTTTTAAATCTAAATTCAGGTATATATGATATTTGATTAACCCTCGTAAGGAAAATAAACACTAAATTAGCAAAAATAAATTAATTAAGTAATAAAAAGGAAAACTAATATGATTGTATATTAAAAGTCAATATAATATTATCAATAAATAACACAACAGATTTGATTTCGAATTTCCACATGATTTGCTTCGATATCTAACTCGAATTATCAGTATGTTTAGATATTATTCAAGACTGGTGCGATGGTAAGTATATTTTGAGTTTTTGGAATGTTCCTTGAGAAAAGTGGGTTAACAGAATATAAATATTAAAAAATCCCGCATAAATGAAGAAAACTTCGAAACTGATATTAATCTTTTAGGACCAGCTGATGATATCTCATTGCATATCCACTGTAAAATCTTCACTTGATACAAAAAGTTTAAGAGTTTACAGTTTTGAACTAAGACAAAAAAGTCATCTTTCTAAGCAAGTATAGTGCTTAGAAAGATAACTATTTTGCCTTAGTTCAAAACTGTAATCTCTTAAACGTTGGAATACATCTAACTTTTTCATGAGGCCCTTAAGTGATTTTTCTAACATGGTTATATCATCCAGTCAGGTATTGTAGGTCAGTGCTTTAGTATGGTCTCCGTTAATCTTTCGAAGGTCGCAAGTGCACTTCATAAATCAAATAATATAATATTTAATTGCTATGTTCTTGATCCATTATAAATGCAGTCATTTCTTGTTCATCTAGAACTACTCTTATTTACTGAGAGCTGTTTTAAGATTAGACGTCATAAAAATAGTAAATTCAGCTAAAGTGTCAATTGAGAGTAGTAGAGATCTCAATGTCGAAACTTATAGTTTATTGGATGTCCACAAACTTCATGCCCTGTACGATCATATTAGTTTTCTCTCATTTTAGTACGAATTTTATGTAAAACGAGGTGTTGTTTAATATTAAATGAACTTAAGTATTCTAAACGTCACTAATTTATTACTTTTAGCTTTGGTGAAATTAATAATAGGCCTATTTATTCCACCAAACGATTATGGCAGAAAAATTTGGCACAATGTTGATTGTATCCTTATTTTCTTCAACTCAACTATCTTGTTGTTTGTCACAGTCATCTACATTTTGGTTATCATTTTAAACTTGGTCTATTTCTTCTTGAGTATCTTTCATTTTTCGAACACGCCCTAACTGTAATTTTGGTGGGTGAAACCTCAAGTGCATAAGCGTCAACCAATGAAGTTAACTGTATAAGAATCAATGCCTAATGTATTTTTTTAACTATTAGTCTAGTCCATCTAAAAAAATCTGCCCAGATAATCTTTCCAAGGTGTTTTGAATTATATTAGGATAAGCATGTGCTTCAAATTTCTGCAGTTTTTTAATAAAATTTTTGGCTGTGAATAATAAACATGTTAAAGTTTTGTCCATTTTGCTTAAGGACTCATTCTGCAAAACGTTAATTGCATCCTTAAACAGTGCCATCGTCAAAGTAGCCTTTTTTCCTACATTTCATCATTTTGCTGATGCAACAGTATAAAATTAGCCCAGATAATCTAGAAAAATGAGCTTATTAGTGCCTTAATTTTAGTTTTACGACTTTTATTATATATTATCCAACTGACTGTTTTTAAATTAATTGCAACGAAGTCTATAAAAATGCCACCTAAATAACCACACCAAGTTCTATTTTTTATCGAAAACCGTGAAAAATTTAACATCGAATCATAAATTTATTTTCGTACGCCGAGTGCAAAAATCGTTGGCCGTTCCTCAACTATCAACAAAACTATTACAATGCTCCTTGGAGAATTGCGCTTTGTTTACATTTTCGCGGAAATTGTGGGAATTTCGAATGCTCGAACAAAATCCGCAGCGAAAACCTGTTTGCGGGCCCGCTAAAAATACCAGAACCAATCGGTGATGTAGACACTCAAGATCATGGAACTCGGATTACACCAAAAACCGCCGGGACGTTTACGTTCCTCGGGAATATGTGTAAAAATGAGTATTTTTAAATGGGCGTGGTACCCGAAAGGCCGTGTGCAAAAAAATATTACTTAACGCATCGCGCGATTGCGCAATTTTGGAAACGGCATTCCTATGGATTTAATCGCAAACTCGAGAATAAATTAATAGCGTTACCGTTCGTTTTGTAAGCAGATGATGGTTGTGAATGTTATCACGTAATCATCTATAAGTAGAAAAGAATACAGTTGTAATACAACACAATTAAATGAATATATTCATATTCACCTTGAATTTATAACATTTTTTTAATATAGTGTTTTATGTAAATACAGTGTTTTGAATAAAATTTAATAACAATATTAAGTAAAACAGGTTTGTACATAACGTTGTTTCTTCCTACAGTTATATAATACAAAAAGACATTTGTACATAAATGAACTGTATTAAACCACATAATTTAATTAATTAAGTGCTTAATTAATCCTTTTATTAATGTATGAAATTATAACTACATGATTTTAGTGATTTTTTTGAGATTACAGCACTTATTTCTTTCAATACACAAAATTAAAGCTTTAAGTTTTATATATTTAGGTTTAATTCCTAATATGATATACATTCTCCATTTAATTTTTTAATATCTTTCAAAATTCTTCTTAAAACATTTTGAAACTGAAAAAAAAACTAGTATAAATAATCCATCCTTTTTATAAATATATTAGGTATTCAATATTATTTATTAAATTGTGATATTGAAAATATAACCAAAAACTTCATTGAAACATAGTAAAACTCAATACTTTTTTTATGTGTTTTTATAAAGAAATAGAAATAATGCACTGCACTCTCACATTAAAAGCTCTCGATAAAATTACTTAAATGTAGCGCATCTATTCTAAAACTATGGTACTTAGCAATATTAATAATACCATTTTTATATTTATTACCTGATAAGCACTAGAATATGTTGCTTCTATGAATTTACAGGCACTGAGAGATAAGTCCTGTTTGGGCAGCTGCCTAACCAGCCGCTGTGAACGCAATGTTTCACCCTTAGTTCCTAATCTTGGCACTTCATGGGATGGCAGTGTGGAATAGTACTTATCAACCTGTAATAAAGAAAAAGAAATTAAATGGCAAGTAAACACAACAATTATTATTTGTTTATAACTAAAGTTTATATTAGGTATACACATATATAATATAAATTATTTTGAGCAGTGAATAAATTAATTTAAAAATCAATTCACTTTCCGTTCTTTTGCGATTACAAAGTGATAAAAATGATGGTGTGTCGGAAAGCTTCATAACCTTCAATTTAGTACAGTCGAAAATTGCAACAATAAAGGTTCATTTTTTACGAATTCCAACAGGAAACAAATGCTGCAAGAGTGTGCAAACTAATTTGTTCCTTTCTCAGTGAAGGTGTTGTATCGTACGATCCGCGCATTTTGGTTTAAGTAGTTTAAAAGCGGTGATTTCTGTTTGAACGACAAACAACACTCTGGAGGCCCTAGAAAGCGCGTCAACGATAAGTTGAAGATGCTCCCTGAAAATCGGAAATAAAACAGTTATGAGTAATCCAGAAAATGATTTCCAAACACCTACATGAGATGGAAAAGATCCAGTAAGAAGGAAAATGGGTTCCGCATAAACTCACCCAAATCAACAGAAATCAACGAGTGGTAGCGTGTCTTTCTCTGCTCAATAAATAACTTTAAAAGTCTTTCTTGTGGGCAGTCGATACAGGCGATGAGAAATGGATAATCTACCACAATCCGAAACGCAGAAATCCCGGCGAATCGTCACAATCGCTTCGGAAAGAAGGTTCTCCACTGGGCAGAAGCCAAATATTAAACTCGCACTGATGTGTTAAAGGATTTTACAATCAGATAACAACATAAATATAATTAGAAAGGCATGTTTATTGTGGTGTCATTCGCTTCTTTCAAATGTCAGAGGATTTAGAGTTGGAATTATAAATCAATAAAATAAACTGAGAAGATTTTGCTAGACAGTATTAAAAAGAAATAAAAAACGGAATAAGAACCTCAAACTAAAGAATGACTGGCAATACGTTGGATAAAATTTACAAGGAATCAACTAAATTAAAGTATTAGTTTTATTTGGAAAAACAAGAAAGGTTTAAAAATCACATCAAAGGTACTATTTTACTACTATAATCAGTGACATGGCAACCCCAATACCAAAAACGAATAAGAATTTGTTGGCACAAATAGTTTACCTATTAGAAGACAGCCATTGATTACATTACAGTTCTAGTTGTCATGTTGACATTAATCAAACATTTACACAAATTTTGCAAATTTTAAGCAAAGTGCTCAATGAATTAAGTATAAATTAAAATAAATATCTACAGTTGTAGAAATAATCCGATGAAATGCTGGAACAAATTGAACAGTCCATAAGGGTTTGACTGGAAGAACATTCTGAAGAATGAAGTCCGCCTGTGATTCCTTTGCTCAAAATTTACAGGTAATCCAAAGCATTATAATAAATAAATAATAATAACATTTGAAAGAAGAACAAAAATAAACATATTTTTTTATTAATAATGGGTTGGTCCCCCCTTATTAGTTTTACAATCTTAGATACTCTTCCTGGCATCGATTCTAGTGTCTAGGTTGATAATCTCTTGAGGTATTGTATCCCAAAAAACCTGTAATTCGAGCTAAAATGTTTGCAGCATCTGCGGAGGATGCAGTATTCTATAGTATTTTCTCCATAATATCCCATACATGATCAATGGGAGAAAAATAATGAGATTGGGGTGGCCATCGCAATATATTGACATTATCCTACCCAAATCGGTCCATAAAACTCTTGCAATGTGGGGACAGGAGTTATCTTGCTCTTACAAATGTTGAAGAAACGAAAACAAAATGGGGTTCTATCTCTTCATCCACGTATTGCTGGGCATTCATATAACCTCGCATGAATATTAAATGAGACCTACTTCCATAAGTTATAGCACCCCATACGACAATCCCCACAGTTTGATGCACATGCCTCTAAACAGAAAATTCCATGTTGCGACGTTCCTAATGATTTCGTCTGGTAATTATACGGTCATCATGCATCTCCAAACAGAATCGGGATTCATCTGGAACTGGAGAGTCTCTTGTTTTCATAAGTCATAGTTGGTGGCCTTACACGTCAATTGTTGCTCTTTGTCCTCCGGATCCTCTTTTGCGAAACCCTCTATTGTCCTTGCCTGACAGCAGCGGAACACAGTGAATTGGTTTCGGTTAAGGCGATTAGCAATTTCTCTAATCGGAAAACCATCTTAGCATAAACAAACATTTCACACAATTTCTTAATCAAGTTGGGTCAATAAATCCTAACCCTTTAGATGTTCCTATTCTCCAATCACTAAGTATAAAAGGTTTATTCTTTGTTGATGTCTTTATATGAGTAACAATATTAAACAGCGGGAAAAATCTATAGCCAAGAAAAAAAATAGGAATAAAATAACTCATCAATAGGAAGATACAATGCCAAATACATACGTCTTAATAGCAATATGAATAATAGTGAGGAAACGAACCTAAAAAAGGACTTGTTCAATAGTTGTCATATCTATAAACATTAATGACGAAATACACAACGAAAATATACGATTTTTTGGCAATTAAGCCAAGCACAAGAAGGCTGGCATAAAAACTGCAAATAATTTGGATTAGCAATGTCACAAAAATAACCATGGTTTTATAGTATATTTTAATTATGTAACTCCCTAAGGTAAAGTTATTTAAAAGCAAAAAACAGCATATTTCATTTTCTTTGCAAATCGACAAGGGTTAAAGACGAATTTTCTTTTCAGTTAAAGAAAATGAGTTACTATTAACACGCCGGTGGTGGCGCATCGGTTACGGCCCCGAACTGACGTGCAGCAACGTTGATTCGGGTCAGTAGTCGGATGGGTGACCGGTACCATTCACCATTGGGATACAATTAATGGTGCTTTAGAGTGACGGGGGCGATCCTTTAAAGTAACAAGCTCATTTACACACACACAAATACACAAACGACACATGGCGGAAGGACCACGTGGTCGATAGCCTAACACTACTACTACTACTACTACTGAGTTACTAAGTATCTATATATTACTATTTGAAGTTAATAATGTTCCTGTTTAGTTATATTTAATTAAAATGTATTAAAGTCCTTTAGTTCGCTATAGAAAATTAACTAGTGATTAAATAATATGAAAACATTTTGTAAATCTACAACAAGCCTACTAACTAAGCCTACAAAACAAATGATGATTTAAAACTTGAATGCTAGATTATTTAATTTCTCATACCATATTTACTAACAAAACAGTTTGAAGTATATTTAATCATTTATTAGTTTATTTAACAGAAATAAATACGTTTAAAAAATGGTGATGTGGCCATCATATATTCCCTATATTTTTCTCAAAAACTATGAGGTTTGCGCAAAAATGCTATACTTAATAATTTGTTCATTTTTAAATTCTCTACAATTATATTTTATATATTTTTTTCATGTAACTCTAATAGTTTATTAGCAATTGGCAAAATATATCAAAAATTCAGTTTTTATTTTGTTTTAATAAAACTTGTTCATTTTCTCATTCCCTATAAGTTTTGCAATATTTTTCAATTTTAAAAAAATATCGGGAAGAAACAAAAAACGGCCTCGAGTAAACATCCACTTTCAGTTTTTGAATATTCACCAAATTCAGTTCCAGTTTTTAACAATAAAACCTTAAGTTTAAAGTTTCTTCTCAATCGGATCATTCGTTTTTGAGATACAGCACCCACAGACATTTTCATGCACGAAAACAATACTTCCCCTATATATACTATATAGGAAAAGTAACTAGTGTTGCTTTAATAGCTGTGTTATTGTAACAGGAAAATTAGTTTTGGATGTTAAGTTATGTTGTTTTCTTAATTTATATATTTACCTGTCTAGGGGAAGTTAAACCTAAAGGAACAAACGAGTATCCGAGTGACCTCGGCTCTAGTCCATCACAGCTGGCATTTAATCCTAATCTAGATCTGGCTCCATGTTCGACAATGACCTCATGGCTGTCTCTGCTACATTTGCAGTTGGCGCAATTTTTCCTGAAACAATAAGGAATTAATTAATAAACGAAAAACAAATACACATAATATTACTATTACTAAAAAAGAAGTATAATTTAAGATTTAAAAAAAAACATCGCTTATTTGGGTGGTTTATGTATATTTTGATCTATTAGAAGTAGAAAAGTTAAAACATATAATTTATCAAATTATTAAATATATTAAAGGCTTTTACGTTGCCGTAGAAAATTAATTATTATTAATTTGTAAATCTACTATTATTAATTTTATTCAGGCTACAAAACAAATCTCTTATTGAAACAAGACAAGAAACCAGAAAAGATATTGAATTATACAAAAGTAATTATCGGCATGTTACAAATAGCATAATTATTTGTTTGTTGGAATGTATTTATTTATATCTGTCAAATAAACTTCAAGAATTCTTAATAAGACTAATTGTGGTAGATTTACGCAATGTTTCGTATTTTTAAATTATTAATTATCAAATGCGAAAACATTTGAAATAAAATATTAAATGATTTTATTAAATACATGATTAGAAACTACTTTTGTTTTAAAATGTGTAAATGTAATTAACTGTTTTGGAATATCATGTATATAAGAATTACTAAAGTACATATTAATAAACAAATACAGCGTATAAGAGCTAGAAGTGTATATAATGGATAATTTTAAAATTAAAATTTATCAAAATATCAAATCCATTAAATTAATGTATCACGAAATTGATGTTTACCTTACTAAAACAATATAATTTCATGAACAAATATTAAAGTTATAACAAGGGGTATATCCGGTGGAGTTCACTGAGACAGTCTAGTTTATTTGCCTTATTAAATCTAATAGGGGAAGGTATTGGATTGAAATAATCACGGAATAACCTCATAAAACTGGATGTGTGACGTTTATTGTCGCCGTCGGTATCGAATTTCGTGATAACTCGCTGCCTCGGGGGAATTTACGAGGTCGACTTCGTTAGGGGTGTCGTTCGCTTATAAAACTGTATAATTCATAAAAGCGAATAAAATTTTAAGTTCTCGCGCTGACATAGGCAACACAAATAACAATCGTTACATAAAATTCGCGCATTTCTCACGCTTATATATTTTCATGCTTAATAGTGGGCGACTGTATGCAACCCAATATACATTAGAACATTTCTTTTGTGTTTTATATTATCAGATTTTTATGACGTTATTTAATATTAATATCCTAGGGTTTATTTTATTTTTAATGTTTATGAATTGTTGGGCTTATTAAGATAAATAGTATTTTAAGCAATTTGTTAAAAAGTACAAAAGCTATAATTAATTTGATGAATAAAGCACTAATGACCTTTCTTCGCAATTTTATTTGGATTATCAAATGTACATTTCAGACACAAAGTGGCCATTATCAATGGATTAAATATGATGTACTGTACACTTTGTGTCCGAAATGTACATTTGGCAATTGAAATAAAATTCGTTCATCAATTATTCTTTACGTCAATTGAAACATTTGAATGAAAAAGTGTCGAACAATATGCATTTGAAAATAATGAAATTTCATTTTGTGCAAACTGTAATTTTTGTTTTCTTTAACCAATTGCTTAAAAATACTAAGTATATTCATATTTATAACCACAAAACCAACTATAACTACAAATTAAATCATTGTAAAACTATATTGGCTTATACATACATATTATTTATATTTATATTATTATATATTATTTATTATTTATCATTGGTACTGAGTAGCCGCTATTAATAAAATTGAATTTTGGTTGTAGATACTTCTCTTGATTTCTTTATAATTATAATCCTGAAATTATTCAGACATCATCAATTACGATGACTATATCCCGCCAAAGGCACCGTGCCGAAACACGGACGAATTAGAACCAATCAGCTTCTAGAGAACTTTGTTGCCGCGATAACAAATTCATGTAGAGTTCATTTTCGGCACTGTAAATAAAATTAACAAACGTCAGTTTTTGTGAACTTTTTAAAAATGATTGCAAACATACGATTCGGAAATCCAACACAAGAGGTATTTCAGGAAAAGGTAAAAGGCGCCGAGTCAAAAAGTACGTTACCATCCAAAAATATGATTAATTTTTATACACAATAAATGCCTTTGTTATTGTAATATTTTTGTTGGGATATAGTCTGATAAATTGCTCTCGTGCATTGTAAATTATCGCAAGTTTGCACGAATTCGACAAACTCAGTCGTATTGCTTTAGGCAACAGCCCCTCGCCCTTCGGGCTCGGGCCTGTTGCCAAGCAATACGACTTTGTTTGTCGAATTCGTGCAAACTTGTTACCGATAATTTTCAATGCACTTGTGCAATTACTGTTGATAATAATAATTTACAGAAACATGTTTGATTAAGATATTACCAAAAGTGTGCCATGGTAATATTTTAATGTATGGTTAGCCCGGAGAATTATATACTCCATAGTAAAACTCGATACCCTACGGTGGTGAGATCCAAAATAAATCTAAATCAGTTCGTGGCTGTTGTTGGCAGAGAACAAGAATTAAATGTTTTATTTCTAAACATTATTCAGGGGATTTCTTAAAAAACAAAAACAATATTCTCAAAAAATGAAGTTAAATGAGCTTATAATCTTCAAAGGTAACAAACATCAGTATGCCAGAAACAGATTATTTCCTGGGATATGTTTCAAATAATATCTGCTTTTAGTTATATTATTATCGTTTCAAATCATTATTTTATAAATTTAAAACCTATAGTGTCTTTAAACGGTTGCATATATCAAAAATTATCGAGCAAGCCTTGTGACATGTTGCTTATCGGATCTGGGGATGAACTAAAGGCTTGATAAAAGCGTAATTTTAAAGTTTCCATTAAAAACCTCATTTATGTTTAAAGTTACAAACCTACAGGATTATAAATGTTACAATATTATAAACAGAACGGTCTCCATTCTTAGCCTTCTTTCGGGGCCTATGGTGTTAATCTTGAAGTGTTGCTTTTACTCTACTATCAACAAAAAACAATTTGTTGTATAAAATCAGACAATAAATCCCATGAATGTCATTGATAACTGGTACTTGACTTTCAGTGAGGTACAGGGGTGTGTAACAATGAAGTAACCTAATTTAACCAAACTTTTCTTGGTAATCCTATATTCTAGGAAAAAATATTATTTTCTACAATTATTTTTTTTATATAATTGTGACGTAACTACTATACTGTTTAATATGGTATAAAAAATTGAAGACTATAATTTACAAATGTGATCAAATTTTTGGAAGAAATTTATTTTATATATACCGGGTGTGGCACTTTAGACGCCTCGGACCATAGCTCCCTTACGATAAAAGCTATCGAAAAAAATCTAAGAGCAAAGTGGTGCATAATTACCGTCGTTATGTTTCAAAAATATTTCTAATCATCAGTGGCGTGCCGTACTCCAGTGGCGTACTAAACTTATGTTTTTTTTAAATGGAATGCCCTATTTTTTATTGCAGATTTGGAAAGTGCTCGGAGAGTACTTACTTTTTATCTAACATGTTATACCCATCACTTTAGCGGTTTCGCTGTTATAAGCCCTTCTTTCAAAATTGCGCCCCATTTTTGAGATTTTTTTGTAGAGAAACTAATTGACGTCGGCGCCTAAATTTTGAATTGAGGTACAGGTTAAGACCTCGTATACCTTCACATAATTTTTTTTCGGGTAATTTATGGAAAAAAAAATTTTTGATTGATCTTCGCATGTTGTCATTTTTTTCGAAAATTTCAAATGGCACCCCCCTAAAAAAATACGGCGTTGTACAGCCAAAACTCTAAATTTTTCATTTGTACAAAAAAAATACACATTGCATAACAAAATTTCGGAGAAAAAAAGAATTTCATCGCAAATGTCGGGAAACGTTTTCCGTTCCCATGTGTCATGTGTGTCATGTGTGCCATGAGAAAACAAAAACACAAATACGGTCAGATAAAGAAAATTTAAACTAAATGTTCGAAATGACGACATTACTGCTGGAGGCATAACCGCAATCGACTCACAGGCTCTAGACACTGCCCTAAGGACTTCTGGTGATATACCGCGGAAAGCCGCGCGGATTCTCTCCCTCATATCCTCGACAGTAGTTGGTACCGTCCTGTAAACCTCGTCTTTGATATGGCCCCAACGGAAGAAGTCAAGGGGAGTGAGGTCTGGTGATCTTGGCGGCCACCTCACAGGACCCCGAGAAATTCCCGAACGACACGGCTATTATGTGCAGGAGCCCCATCGTGCTGGAAAACTATCTGTCGTAGAGCGGCTAGAGGGACATTTTCCAAGAGATCATCCAAGTCGTCGCGAAGGAACCTCAAATAACTGTTGCCGTTCAGGTGCCCCTCGATGAAATAAGGACTCAAAAGGTGTTCTCCAAGTATGCCTCTCCCCAATCATTCAGCGACCATCTTTGCTGGTGGTTTATCATTCGCATGGCGTGTGGGTTTTCATCGGCGTAATAATGGTAGTTGTGGCGATTGACATGCCCATTTCTATGGAACGTCGCTTCATCAGAAAATAATACGCGCATAAGAAATTATTCCTCCTGCTTAATTTTGTTGATAGCCCACATGCAGAAATCTTGCCTCGCATGAAAATCTTGAGGTTGCAATTCTTGGTGCAGTTGAATCTTAAATGGACGGAATTTGTACTTTTGAAGAACACGATGTACGGATCGCGTTGAAATATCGTGATTCCTACTAATATCACGGATACTGGTATGAGGATCTTCAATAACTGCCTCCAGAACCTGCAGTTCATTATTTTCGGTAAAAACTGCCTTCTTTCTAACTCTCCTTGGCCGTTTCACACTTCCCGTAGTAATAAATATCTCCAACACTTTTTGAAACGCACGTTCATTTGGATGTGCCCTGTGCGGATATCTCGCAGCGTACACTCGTGACGCCAAGAAACAATTCTTGTTACATTCTCCAAGAATAAATATCATGTCAACCATTTCCTCTTGAGTTCGGAACATTTTTAGAACGTTTATCAAAAATGGCTTATGGCTGCTACTGGCGTCTAATAATTTACTTTGACAATTACCAATCTTTTGTTTTCTCATGGCACACTTGGGAACGGAAAACGTTTCCCGATATTTTCGATGAAATTCCTTTTTTCTCCGAAATTTTGTTATGCAATGTGTAATTTTTTTTTATTAATGAAAAATTTAGAGTTTTGGCTGTACAACGCCATATTTTTTTAGGGGGGTGCCATTTGAAATTTTCGAAAAAAATGACAACATGCGAAGATCAATCAAAATTATTTTTTTTTCCATAAATTACCCGAAAAAAATTATGTAAAGGTATACGAGGTCTTAACCTGTACCTCAATTCAAAATTTAGGCGCCGGCGTCAATTAGTTTCTCTACAAAAAAATCTCAAAAATGGGGCGCAATTTTGAAAGAAGGGGTTATAACAGCGAAACCGCTAAAGTGAAGGGTATAACATGTTAGATAAAAAAATAAGTACTCTCCGAGCACTTTCCAAATCTGCAATAAAAAATAGGGCATTCCATTTAAAAAAACATAAGTTTGGTACGGTAATTATACACCACTTTGCTCTTAGATTTTTTTCGATAGCTTTTATCGTAAGGGAGCTATGGTCCGAGGCGTCTTAAGTGCCACACCCGGTATATACAGCATGTTTCGGGAAATCAAATTAACCACATATACTAGAGTGAAAATGATGATTATTCGTAAAAAAATATTATAAGTCTTCAAATTATGTACCTTGGTCATTAGAAGAAATATTAATCAACATTAAAGTTAAGAAATTTGGTACAGCCTAAACTAACATCAAGTAAATTCCTTAGGTTATTTGTCACTTCGATCAGACAGACCGAACCGAACTATACAGGGTGTTCCTAAAATTAGTTTGCTCAGAACATTCTTGTTTGCTTGTAAATCTACATTTATTTTTCCACATTTTAAAAGAAAATTTATTTTAGAAACTTTTATCACTCTTTGAAAATTTTCATAACAGTGGCCGTTTTTTGGTTAAAAGCAAAAGTTAAGCCTCTGATTTCAATCGTAACAAACAAAAATCCAAAAATCTTCGGAAAAATCTGAGTCGGCGGTGACAATTGAAAAACGAATTGAGCTGTCAACTTGCCTTTACCTTAGTTTACTCCTTTGTTTTTTTTTTTAATTGGGTAGTTATTTTGCTGTTTACTCTAAGACAATTTCTTCGTCCAATTTTGTTACCTTTCTTATTTTAATTATTCGAGCTCCTTTTCTTTTTTAAATCTATTTAATTAATTTAGAACATACCACTTAATGTTATACGTCAGATATTTTAAATAATATATATAATATTTTACTTTAAATTACAACATTAGATTTTATCTTGACATAAGAATGGTTGCGACCGTTTCTACGTGGTATTCATGAAAAAAAAAACACTAAACTATAACACTTAATAGCATTTTTACCACTATAAAATTATGTAATATACATATATTACAAAAACATGACTTAAGTTTCGACGTTTGAATGTCATTATCAAGTATTATCTTGTCTTTTTTTGGATCTTTACGTTGCATAATATTAAGATTCGTAAACCTATAATTATATCCATAATATGTGTAAGTGTTTAGTTTTTATTGATTTCATCAATTTTAAAAGATTATTTTCTAAGCTAATCGTTTTCTCGATTCTAAAAGAATACTTTAGGATGTAACTTCTAATGTGTTTAAAATATTCTTTTGTAGTTCTTTATCATTTTTGGAAACGCTTACCAGTGATTTTTTTAACTTTTTTAGACTCTTGGGTACCCAATATTCTCAAAAATTTAATACTTGGGCTGAAATCCTGGTGTATATTATTCAATCCATTTACACCTGACAGAAATTAAACATCTCAAAGTTTTAAGCAAATATAGTCCGAACACCAGCTATAAATAAAGATGGAAATCTTTATGGTGCGCCAAAAAAATTAACACCATGTATATGTAAAAATATAACAAGTTCTTCGTCCAATTTATTTTTAGTTTACCCAATGAAAAATATTTACTTTTAGATACAAATCAATGCGAATATTTCAAATTTTGAACTAGGTCAATAGCATGGCCATTACAATCTGGCATTATCTCCCAAAAGATAAAACCAACATTATTATTCATCCGCACTTCCCAAACAGTACAACAACGCATTATCCTACAGATAAACAAAACTGGCGAGTTTGTTGAACACGTACCTTCCCCAGTAAACTAATGGGCAAGCTGCCAAAGGTCTTTAGGTGTGTCAAACTCCTCTGACAGCGAGGATGTATAGGATTACTACAGATGTTTCCAGTGACGTACTCCGTTAATAGTGTGACGCGTGTGAGAAACTACGAATAGACCAGTAGTTCACGCTGATTACGAAACCACTAATTAGTTTACTTTTTCGGATCGTAAATCATCGCGATGTTCAATTCTTACGAACCGATAATCGTGTTTGCTTCAATTATCTGTTCATATCTGTAATGCGAATAAACATTCATTACGCATAGTGCAGCTGGCGGACGTTTAGATGTTGATAAGATATTAAATGGAATGTCGATTTCAAAGTTATACTGAAAAATTATAAATATCCCAATACATTTTATTTGTGGAAAAAAAAAAATTCACAATTATTAAAAATATTCACCAAATGGATAGTTTAAGATGTTTCAATCTGATAATAAAATTAAATTTTAGCAATAACATGGTAATACTTTTACTGGTAACCAAATGAGAGTACTATTTAAAAAAGAAAAATAGTAGGTCGTAACGATTTCATTCAAAATCGTAAAATGAGCAGCGTCTAATATGGGGCATGTCCAAACCACCAGCTGTATTTACCTACAATTGTGTGTTCGTTCTAAGTATGGAATCTTGATTTATATGGAGCTTCAATATTATTACGCAATATATGACTATAATACATACTGATGATCTAGACCAGTTGTAGCAACATTTTTTATATAATGTACGTATGGAGAAAATAGGTAATACAAGAAAAACAAGTGATGCAATTTTACTTTTATAAATACCGCTTGAAATACTTTTTGAAACTCTAAAATACGCCCATTTAGAAGATCTAAGATAAACTAAAGTACTTAATGCATGCAAAAAACAGGTTTTAGTGCTTTTTTTTAAATCATTTAATTTATTAATGCATATCTAATGTATAATATACCATGTTCTGAAATTTTTAGATTTCGTTTTAAAATCTTATTCAAATCGCCATTTATTTTTCGATAATCGTCGATTTAGTCCATTGTTGTTTATATTTATGATTATTATATACTCACTTTCATATTCGGATCATATTATTATTCAATTCTCATTAGAGCAAAGTATTCAACAGAGATAGAACCAATTGATGCAAAAACAATCAATAAATTTCTCTAATCATATTAAGTAATTTTAATCTATCCATTAACGTCTTAATTCGTTTATTATTAAGCTAAATATAGACATTATTATGCACATGCTGAAGCCGTGCTGGATTTGTATAAAATATTAGTCCATTCATTGAGTGCGCGGTGTGCCGAGTTTGTAAACAGAACTTTTAGCGCGTTGTGCTTTATTTTTGGCAAGTGGTTGTGGTTGAGCTCGTGCTTCACCTTGGGACGTAAATCATTTATGGACTGCTTTGCCGTCACCGCAAATCTAAATAAAAATAGCACATTGTTGCGAAATCGCGCAGCACACAAACCAAACAATACTTGCACATTTCTTATTTCATCAACTGGATGAACGAAGAGAAAGAAAAAGGAAAAGAATCTAATAATTACGAGGGTTATTCGTGATTGGTTTGACGTAGTTGCTTAATATAAATATTTAGAAAATATCTAATGAGTAAATTTAAAAATGTTGAAATAACTGAATAAAAAAATAACTACACAATTATTTCAATTATATCTATATTTTCAAATGTATTCATTAGAATGTTTTTAAATATTCAAATATAATCTAAAATAATAGTAGGGCAAATAAAATGTTTGGTTGTTAAATTGAAGATTTATGATATCTTTGCGCTATTAAGTATTCTTATTGTTTTTATTAGCCAATGGATCGAATGGTGTTTAATATATGATTTAAATTAAGTATAGATAATGGATACTTCTGAAAATCATTGAATATTGAGCTGGTATCATGGAGAGATAGGTTATTTGAATTTGAAAGGGTTATTTGAATTAATGGCTATTGGCTTTCTATAAATGCTAAAATTAATTTTCTTACTAACGCGTATTAACTTTAAATCTAAAAAATAAATAACTGTAAAAATGGCTAACAATTAATAAAATAAGATAACTGGAGACAATAAAGTAATCTCTTAATATTTAATAGCACATAATCAAATATACTATTAATGAATCATGAATTATTTCTACTAAACAGCAAAGTGGTTTTGTATGAGAAGCAGCTGTAGCGCAACGATTATATCATTCAAACAATGAGTCACATTATTTTTTCATACCTAACTGACAGACTAGATAACGAAAGATTTATAATTGTTATAAGTTATTGTCCTTGAAGCAAAGTCTTTAAAAAGTATAATTTATCAAAACATTAAGTACCACTAGCAGTTTTTAAGATACAGCGCCCACGGTCAGACACCCATACAATTGTTTACAAAAAAAAATGGTACCTAGTGCTCAAAAAGTAGACATATCCATAAAATATTAAATATTAAACGCCGATGGTGAACTTATTTGCGGTCGTACAAACGATAGCGATGATACAGCATCGTTGACCCAAGTAAACAATTGGATGAGTGACCAGTACCATTCGTCATTGGGATACAATTAATGGCGCTTTGGAGTGGCAGGGGCTATCCTTAAAAGTAATAAACATAAATACCCAAAATACGGCGGAAGAACATCGTAATCGATAATCAAACATGATGATAATGTTCTTCCTCTCTACCCATTCATTTTTTTTTGCTTATGGTGATGAAGAGGATGGTTGCTACGTGGTAACAAAATTTAAAAAAATCACTTGTGATTTTAGCCACTGAGGTAATATTCTGGCCTTTTGTGGCATATTTAAGTCCAATTTTTGAAAACCTTTTAATGGCTTGTGTTAGTGTGATATTTAATAATAATACTGGTACATCTTCAATCCAAAATTAGTATTTGAATGAACAACTTTTATAAAGTGCAGAATGTGAGAGATAATGCAATAATTAATTAGCAGCAGCCAAGATGCGAAGAGTTTTCGCAATTATTTTACAGATAAAAAAAGTTAAAACCTTCAGGAGAAATATTTTAAACACGTTCATACCAATATTTATTTATATTTTCATTTCTTAAAGGGTAAAACTTAACGTCTTACCACTCGTTCATTCTAAATGCATACAATATTAAGAAAACAAAATGGATACAGAACTTTAAAGGAAAGTGTACATTGTTGATATCACAAAAGTAGTTTCTTTTAAACCTACTGATTAGAAGATGTATAACAAAGTAATGATGAGCTAAAAGACGTTATTTACAGTTTTGAAAATAATATTGATTGAACATACCAATATCAACAAATCATAACAGTAACTTTTAATTTTTACTTGTAAGCTAGAATGGATATTTTAAAACAGTTTTTTTTCCACTGACAAATACAATATTTGCACCTACTTTCTTATTATTCGATTATATAAATAATAAAGATCGAAGGAAATAAACACCAGGTATACTCAATTCCGAAAAACCGGTGCATCGTAATTCTTCAAAATATTAGATAGGCAAAATAAGGAGTTTAAATTAGACTTTATTAGATTAAATAAAGCACAATTTATAGAACAATAGATCTATTAGGTCGCAGTTCACGAGAGGCTAACACATCTCACAAGTATCCCATTTAATCTATAAACCACAATTTATATTGATTTCAATTTTATTTATTGATATTAGCATAATCTCGATGATCCTCAGGCGACCACACTTTTTTCCTATCTCTGAAATGACAAGAATAATTTAATTTAGTTTAGTTCTAGACTGGATTGTGGATTATTTTTATAAAGGTGACCTAGCATATAACCCAAAAAATAGGTAACTATTGTTAAATCACATGATCTTGGTGCTCTAATAACATCATAGATTTTTTTGTCTCAATAAATCAATTGTTTCATTAGCAAAATGAGATGTTGCACCGTTTTGTTCAAACCATATGGCCTCTATATCATTATAGCTGCAGCATTACAAGCTGTATTTTAGAAGAAATATGGTCCAATTATACCAACAGCCATATGCACCCCACACCGTGACTCATTACCAAGGCTTTTCATTTATCACTCTTCGATTTTGCTTACCCCGAACACGAACAAATTTTTATAATAACATAACCACCAATTTCAGAAAAACGCTTTTTGAGAAAAATCATATATTTGTTGTGTTATCTGTTCACACTCTTTTAATAATTGCACGGTTTTAGTTCCTGCGTAATTATAAACTTTATGTGCTTTCAAATCATTTTGTAAAATCCACCATATTGTTGATTCACTATGTGTAAGATTTGAACGTCGATTAATAGATATTTCAGGATCTTCAGCAACATTTTCACTAACTAAATAAAAATGTTCTTTTGTTGATATATTTCAACAATCCGAGTGCTTTTAGATGGATGCTTATGTCGACCATAAATATTACATTTTTGAAAGCTGATTCATAAAACACTGTAGACATGTTGGTGTATTATATATATATATATATACAACGTGTCCACGTAAGTATGCAACATATGGGAAACTTTTTTATTATTAATTTCTCAGAAAATTTTATTCTTTATAAAAGTTGGTGCTTGATCTTAAACCTACAAAAAAGACATAACAAATGACATTCAATGCTATATTAGAAAGATAATGAACAATTTTTATAACTTTTGTACTTTTTAAGCGTATCTTATCAAGTATCCTTAGTTTTGACGTATCTGTATAAATTATGGCAGAGCGAGTAACTTTACAAGACAGAGTAGAGTTGGTGCTAATATGTGACGATAACTATAAAATCTGCAGAGAAGCAACTGAAATTTATAACGGCAGGCACCCCGAAAAGAGAATCAGTTATTCAAGAATTTTAAAGCAATTTAAAAGGGCCGGAAAATTTGAATTGCATTTTAAAAAGAATGTACCAAACCAGTGAGAAATGTGGATAATTAGTTAGATATCTTGCAAAGCCTAGTTAAAAATTTTGAAATAATAATAATAATAGAATCGGGAAATAAGTTGAAAGCATTTAAACCAAGATATGTTTACATTTTGCAAGAACATGATTAAGACAATCGTTCTAGATTTTATTTATGGTGCAAGGTGAAATAGAAATTGATAGAACATTTCCGAAGAAGATTCTGTTTACGGATGAAGCTACATTTACTACAAATGGTGTAGTTTTATCATAAAACTGTAGTTGGCGGTCAACAGAAAATCTAGCATTCGGAATTATCTACAAAAATCAATATTCTCGAAAAATAAATGTTTGGTCTGAATTTTTGAACCGAAATATGACAGGGTCCTACATATTTCGGTATAAATAAAATTCAGAAAGATATTTAGAATTTTTAAATATGGAATTGGAAAATTCATTTTATATGTCACCTTTGGCTCCAAGAAATTCTCTTTGGTTTGTGCAGGATGGGGCACCTACACAAAGTGCTCGCGTCGTAGTTGAATATTTAAATGAACAATTTAATGAGAAATATATTGGAAGACATTCAAAATTTCCATGGCCTGCTCGCTCACCTGATCTAAATCTACTTGATTACTATTTATGGTGGTGGTTAAAAATCAGAGTTTATTCAGAGAGAAGAACAAATTTATCTATTGATCACATCGGGTGATTGTTATTAAAGGAATAATATCGTTAAGGTTATTAATTTTAAAGAAATTAAATTTTTTGTTGATTAAAACCGTATGTCATTTGTTTTGTGTTTTTTTTTTGTATGTTTAAGATCAAGCACCAACTTTTATAAAGAATAAAATTTTCTGAGAAATTAATAATAAAAAAGTTTTCCATTTGTTGCATACTTACGTGGACACGTTGTATATATATATATATATATATATATATATATATATATATATATATATATATATATATATATATACAAAGCATTTTCTATGGAGGACATAAATAACACTTTTACAATATGTTAAGACCTAGGAGAACTCACAACGCCTTTGGTGTTTTAGAAGATTATTAAATCAAAAAACGTCCTATTAAGTTGTCAAGTATGAAATTGGGCAAAAAATGTACATAATTTAAATCAACTTATGCACCGCACCCATATTATCGATACACGTTTTCCATTTTAGAGGTAACTCATTTATCCCTTTGCTTTAGAATCCTGGATAACGGGTGTCGATGAGCTCTTGAAACGCCATTTTGACAGCCTGTGAGAAATTGAATTTTTTTCCAGATAAAAAGTTGTTTAAATTTTGAAAAAAATCATAGTAAGTGGGGGTGAAGCTTTGACACGGTCATTCGTGCGGCATGTGGAGGATTGGAGTCATCCGATTAATTTTGGCTGTTTAATCGCAAGATTTCTCATCATTTCGTCTAGTTGATAACAGTAGACATCAGTAATCGATTGGCCAGGTTCTATAAAGCTGACCACTAAACAGTGACCATTAGCTTCTTCTCGTGGATGTCTTGTTTCGGACAGTGTTTTGGTAATTCATCTTTGTCAAACCACTGCGATGAACGCTTACGGTTATCCTACATGATTCATTTTTCATCACATGTAACAATTCGATTGAGAAATGGTTCGGCTTGATGCGAGAAAGAAGAGAAAGACAAATATCGTGTCTTCGTTCCTTCTGTACATCGGTCAATTCATGCGGTATCCACTAGTGCAACTTTTTTACTTTACCGATTTGTACCAATTGAGTCAAGATTGTTTCACGTGCACTTTGGCTAGGATTCGCTCCACAGTGGCTTTCAAGACATCACTATCCATCTGGTTCGACCACGTGGTTCATTAGACAGGTTGAAATCTCCCGAACGAAATTTTTTAAACCAACGGGCTACTGTCGTGCCACTTGAATGCCGCATACAATATTGACATTGGCGACTGCCTGCCGTGTTGTGGAACTCATACTTTTCCAATACACGAATTTCGCTGAGTTCCGCGATCTCACTTAATCGCCTATACAAAAAACTATTGCAATTATTTTCAAACTGAAATGTGCGTTAGAAAGAGGAGAGATGTACCAATTATGTCAAAATACGGCGTCTAAATGAGGTTGTTTGCGATTGAAATAAATAACATTTCATACTTGATATATAATCGCTGAATAAATAAAAATAAATATGCCGAAATAACCCAACCAAATAACTACTCAGCAACTTCTCAGGTAAGTCAAAAACTATATTGTATAAAGGAACGTGAAGGAGAAGCATATATTATTCTAACATATACTAAAATTAGACCCCTAGAAAGTTATGAGGTCTTATTATGTTGTTTGAATGTTCGGCTGAAAAGAAACAATTTGAATATATATCTGCACTACCTTGATTAATGCTTTTTTCCAAAAAATTTCTACAAATATCGATATATTGTCATGTGATAATGCACAAAGACTAACGTTTCTTTGTTTATTTTCTTCTGAAACAAAGGATTTTAACCTCACGGAATATTACAACGTGAACATATTTCTATTTTTACATATACTAAAACTACACTTATAGGAAATTATAATGGCTCATAGAAGTATTTAATAAATATTTAGATAATGTATCAACTGAAAAGAAGCAATTTGAAAATCTATCTAAACCGCTTGGTTCTACATATTTTTTGTGAGATAATAAAAAGTGCTTCAAAGGTGCTACAAAAAGCACAGTTTTTCATTATATAGTGTTATGACTTGGACCATTAACAGCTTCAAGCCATATAAATCCCTAGGAATCTTTCCCGCGCTACTGCAGTGCGGCTTGGTAGAATTGTTCCAGGTCTGAGGGTAAGCTATGCTCTAGGGTATAACCCCGGTTGTGGAGGGAGGCAAAAGTGGTATTTATACCTAAAGTGGGCATTAGGCTTTTTGATGAACCTAAATCAGCCTAACCTCATTTCTCCTAAAGACTATGGAGAAAATAATAGATGAGCACATAAAGAGTGACTCACTTATACGAGGTCCTTGTATGGTGACCAAAGACCCAAAAACTAGACACGCAAAAAAAGCTGAGTAGGCTTCAAAGTTTAGCATGTCTAAGTATCATAGGGGCCATGCGAATGACCCCAAACGCGAGAATGGAGGCAATCATACCGCTCCATCTAGTGGTTCAAAAAGAGGGACTTGTGGCGGCCCTCCGACTACATCATAGAAAGAAAACACTGCCGAGGGACTGGACAGGACACTTAGAAATACTGTAGCAAATCGACCCGGTCCTCCTATCCAAACCAGGCATCATGTCCAGGAGGATTCGAATTACCGTTTAAAGTATCGATTGAGGACTCCAAAACAGCTTTGATGAGAGTCAAGGAGTTTGGTCAAGAATACCAGAGGTACTGGGGTAGGCATTTATGGCCCTAACCAAAACCACAGGAGTTTCATGACTCTGGGTACGACACCCACGATTCTGCAAGCGGAAGCAATTGCAATTGATATGTGTGCCAGAGAATGCCTGGATAGGCACCTAAATGGCGCGCTTATATACATCTGCTCAAACAGCCAAGTCGCATTATTCGAGCCTATAGTCACGGCTCACGGACTGTCTGAGAATGTCAAAGACCCCTCTCGCAACTGGCGAAGAACAACTCGTTGACTCTCATGTGGGTCTCAGGGCACGGGGATATTAAAGGCAACGAAGTGGCAGATGAACTCGCAAAAAGAGGTGCAAATGTCCCTGCTATTGGACCAGAGCTGTTTGCGCACAGTAGAGAGATGGTGCAAAAATGGAAAGAGGACAGAAGACCTAGATCACAGCCACAAGGTGCTTGAACTCACAAGGAACGAGCTAAGAACTTTCACCGGACAGGGCATTGTGCCCTCCGATACCATTTGTGAAAAATGGGAAAAGAGGAAAGTGAAAACTGCAGATTATGTGATTTGGCAGATGAAACGACCGAGCACATACTAAACACTTATGTCGCAATGATACCAACTGGAAACGAAATTCTACGAAAGACATAGTAAAATCTTCGTGCATGTCCAGAAAATGGTCAAATTTATTTTCTTTCAATGCTGTAAGGTACATTGAAATTTTTTGCAGTTTCATGAAACGACTCCAGTACGCACAACAAGGTTCATGCTTTTTTGTTCACGGCAATAACCCTCACACAGTCAATATCGTCAAACAGTTTCTCGCAAAAAGGGGGTGGTGAAAATTGAACATACACCATACTCGACAGATCTCAATCCTCCAGCCTTTTTCATATTCCCATGACTCAAACTTGCTTTAAATGGTAAGAGATTTGACGATATTCCTGACATCCAACGAAACGTGACGTGGCTTTTGAACTCCATTCCAAAATAAGCCTTCTTGAAACGTTTCTAGGACATGTATAGCAGATCTCAGCGGTGCATAGTTATGGGAGGGGACTATTTAGAAGGAGAGTAAGGTAACTTTCGTTAATATTTCATCAACTTTAATGTTACAGGACTATTTACCGAATTATTGTCAGAGGTTGTATAATATAATAGATACATGAAAAGAGTCGATCGTGCAGACTAAGATTTGGAAAATAGCAGTATCAATAGTAATCTAAAAATTACCATTCTTTTTGATCAATTTTATTTTATTCAGTGCATTACAAATTTATTCTAACAAGTCACAAAATAGACTAAAATAAAACAAATTTCTACTAGAAATGGCTAGGAAATTGATTTTTGTATATTCAAATGAATGCATCACACTATCTGGCAGTTCTTCTCATACTTCTACAGCCCTTTGTTTAGAAAAATTCACTTTTCGATCTTTTAGGAAAGTTGAAGGACCACGCTTTAGAAAAAATAGTCACTGGCATAAAAACAAATCCAACTAGAAGGTTTAGAGCATGCATTTTAAATGGAAAGCACAGCGAAGCGAAATATATCTACAAAACATGTTCCATGCCATTACAAGTATTTAGACGATTACCATACCAAACAAATATTTTAAATGTTATACAAAATCCTTTTAAAATAGTATAAATCAAATTTATTGCAGTTTATTTAGATTTTTTACTTTACTTTAATAAAAAATAAGAGTCGGCGACAAGACATAGTTTCTGTGTAATATTGTCGATTAACAAAGCGATAAGACTAATCTTCACATATAAAAAAAACATATTTATTTATTAAACAACTTTGATTATTGGTGAACTCTGGTTATTGATTTCTTATATTGTAGTTTCTAGTTAGCTTTACTTTTGGTACTACTGTAAATAACTTTCTTTTGCAGTAGAAAAATCCCTATAGATGAATTGCAATTTTCGATATGTATCCTATTTTAAATATTTTGCTATAAAAGCAGTCAGAATAGCAGCTCTAAAAATTATTTAGTAGAATATAACGATTTAAAAAAACTAAATTATATCTTTTGACAAAAAGAGTTAGTTCTGTGTTCCAAAATAGCTTCTAGATTTTTGTTCTGTCTCAAATGCCATTACTACGTGGGAATAGTGAATTGTTCAATTCAGTGGAATAATTTTATAATAAAGCTATAGGAATGATATCAACGTTATCAATGAAAGTAATATACAGGGTGTTAATACTAAGTCGTTACACCCGAAAATGGCAGTTAGAACTCGTTAAAACCAACAACTTTTCTTAGTTCCAATTTGTGATTTGGTGCTCCGGTTCGGAGTTATTGGAGTTCTTTTGTTTTTCTAAAAATCGCTATAACTCCCTTATTTGAAAGACTATTTTATAAAACGAAAAATTTTCAATAATATCTTTCGGTTCTCTAAAACATTTGTATTTACAATTATTTTTTATTGTTTCAAATAACAAAATGGCGACCAATCAAAAATTTCAAAACAAAATATTTTGATAAGGACTCCATCGATTTATGAAAGTAAAACATTAAGGAATATTTTACTTTAAAAAATCGATGGAGTGATATTTTCGGGTGTAACGACTTAATATTAACACCCTGTATATATTAGATTGATAAGGCTGTTACTGGGCGAAACTCCATTATGAACTTATTATAAAAAACACGATCGTTTTGAGTTTATTTTGTAGATACTGCTACAATTTTCATTATTCATCTGCCTGATGAAGCCACTATGTGGTGAAACAATTGTAGCAGTATCTACAAAATAAAGCTAAACTCAAAACGATCGTGTTTTTCATTATATATCCTGTATATGCTTTCATTAAACAAATATTGTCTTTATAACAGCCTTAAAATAATTTTATTGTGTCTTTTTAGTTTAGATTTCTAGGAACTGCAGAAAATGTACATTTAGTTTGTCACAAGACAGTTTCACGACAAATTGCACAATTTAATTAGGGAAAAGTTTGAAGCAAGTCCTCAAAAATATATTATATTTTAATTTTACATGAGGAATCCAACTAAATTAAAACTCGTATATGCAGAAAATGGATTAAACTCGAAACAACTCTAGCTTTCTATTTAAAATAATAATTGGAAGACATTGGAATAATCTGAAAATATGTATTTAATATAGTGCCTTTAACTATATGAAAATATTATCCTTTATAAGAAATAATAACTCATCAATGCAGCATGCAGTTATTTATGGGCATTTTAATATGTAATAAATTTGAAATTATTCATTTCCTTAAAAACTTGTGTGTGTCGTTACAGAATGGCGTGCTGCCCATAAAAATACTCGCTAAGTGCGTCAACAAAACTAAATTCAGAAACGCATACAAACATTATTTTAATATATAGTATTTCGCGGAAAACAGATAACAATATAAATATTGCATCATTTATTATGTACTTTGTCATAGTGCTTTAGAAGGTCATAAAATTTAATTACTCAACCTTATTTCGTTCAGAGTCTTTATAAAAATGTAAACGATTGAATATTACTTCAATCGAATTTATTGATAGATAGTAATTATGTACGTTATATAAATTTAAACAACTAAATATGTACTCATAACTTTAAGGTGAATTATGGAGGTTTAAAAAGAGGTATCAAAAATCTTAATGGGGAAAGCCTCCCTGAAAATGATTATGATAAGAAATTTGAAAATTTCATACCTTACATACGAAGGTAATTGAATAATCAAATATTAAAGTTTTTACTTTGAGCTTTTGAAACGATAAATTATATGTAATATTTTCTAGATTATTTTGTTTTTACGTCGGAAAATATTTTTTTAAATCCATTCCTGAAATCTATCGCTAATTTTACATTCGTCTTCACAATTACAAATTTAAAACCATTTGAATGAATCAACTAGTTGATAATAATGATTTACCATCTTTATAAGCAAGGCAGAAAAATATTCATTTAAAAAATCGACTTATTTACCATTTAACTTAATTTAATTTTAATGCACGCATATGATACGAAACCACTAAAAACCAGCTGAGCTTCTATTCAAATTCGTTTCATGTAAATTATTCAAATCGAAAACACGCATTCTTAATTACGAACGCGGTCAATTAAGGAGCGTTTCCTGTTCATTATTTTAATTGTCTTTGCCGAAAGATGACGTTCGTTGTTATTTAAATTGGAACGGAAATGTAACTCACTGTAAGTGCCGTGAAATTTGTGGTTAAGAAGAAACGTATAATTTGGGTTGTAGAACACTACCAGATTTTAATTTGGACAAGGAAATTGGTTAGGAGAGGTAAACAAATCTGACTCATGTGTTATTATTATTATTTTTAATAGTAATGATTAATATGCTTGTTTCGTTGACATGATAGATAATTGTATTTGACATGGTTTTAGGTAGTTTTACAAAAAGCATGTCAAATACAATTATCTATTTTGTACCATAACAGCAATTTAATATTATTTTTTTTGTTAAAAACATACAATATATATTATACGTATATGTAGAAAATCTTTCAAGTCACACTACTCTTCTAATATTTCCTCTGTACGGAAATATGGTATACATTTGGCGATTTTTGTTACCCGGAAATATAATATACTTGTGCGAAAATAATAAAATACAACCAAAATTCAACATAAAAATTTTATGTTTCATCAAAATATTACATAGTGTATACATAATTTTATTATAACATAAATTGTCTTTCAAATGTATAACATATTTCCGGAAAAATAGTATTAAATAGTTCACAAAGCAAATGCAACTCTTAAATCTTACTTCAAATAAAAACCGCTTTATTTTATGCACTGTTTACTATATTATCCAGTTATTTTCTGTTCATCAGTTATGATTATTTTAGTTTTAAATAAAGAGTATCATTTTCTTACAATTGTAACCAAGTTAATAACACATCATAAACATTCACTATTACTTTAAGTAAATATTTGATATTCGATTATATGCAATTACATTCTCAAGCCGAAAAGTTTACGTTCGCTTAGTGCCAGAAATAACACTCGGAGAAATTATTAATTTCCCAGCATAAAACTAATAATTCTAGTGTAAATATTGAATGAATTATGAAAGTAGCCTTGTATCTTACGCTTATAAATTATTCATTCTTTCAAAAATAATTTACATATCTCGGTGCGAGATAAGAGTCGACAGAAAGAAGTGCCTGATAAAAGAAATATTTCCTACTTAAAAAATTATTACTATAGTTTTTTATACAGTTTCTATACAGAAAAAAATATAATATTTTCTTTTATGTGATTTTCATTTAAATTGATGGTATGCCATATAATTAATCATATTAATAATAGTGATAATACTTAAACTACAACAAAATAAATTACTGTCAATGAATTAATTTTAAATTAAAAGTGTAAATTTAATATGCCTCATAAAATTATCCAACACTTTCGAGATTGAAGAAAAGATATTAAAAAAATCGACTTTTATAATTATTTATTTACACAGACTTTATTATTTATGCTGATATTATTATTGATTGTATCTGCAACTGTGCTATTTTAACTGAAGATTCTTCTTTGAAAATTCTTATACAGGGTTTATAATTTATTTTTATCTTGAAGCTATCCACTTTTGAGTAATTAACAGGGATATATAAAGTGAATTATTTTCTTTTGTTATTTTATTGTATTTGGACACAATTTCATTATTTTTCTAAAAAAAATCTAGTCTTGGGCTAAATTGCATTAATAATGTAAGAAAAAACAATAACACGTTAGTGCTAGCGTTAAATATTGTTCCCGTCAACAACAGCCACGGACCGGTTTCGATCTTTTTGGATCTCATCTGCGTAGCGCAGTTGGAGACGGGGAATCACTTAGGAGGTATTTAACTCTCCGGGCTAACCATCGATATGATAAAGGTGCCATCGTATTGCTAGCAAATGTACAAATTTTTCAAAAATATGTAAAAAGATTGCTGGAACAAAACAAAACAAAAATGAATATCAAAAACAGAGCTTAGCATTTCAAAAGAATTATATATAAAAATCAAGACCTATCAACAAAAACAACTATTCACATATGCTAAATGATCTGTCGACTTCTTCTTGACAACACCACTATCATTTTCTATAAACGTTATCCCTCAGCTTAAAAAATGTCCAGATATCTGAATGATCAGCCCTTCGAACACTTAAAAAATAGATATCCCCTCAATCCCTTATATAATCCAGCTAACACCATTATGTATCAATTAACCAGCCTAATTCCCATTGAGGAACACCTTAAATTCCTTGCACAAAAATTCATCACCAACCCATAAAACCTTGATATCCACAATCATCAGCCTGTTCATTTCTTCATTTCACAATGACATAAGCTACCATAGCATTTGAAAAACAAATAGTTAACTTAGTTTAGATATTAGCAGTCATGATCAATAGCAATTGTACAGAAAATAATCAATTTTCTTACATAAACATTTCATTTTGTTAACTACATGAATTGTTTACACCCTACACAAATACACCAATAATATTTGGAATTTCCGTAATAGTATAAAGGCTCTTTGGCTTCTAGTGTATGAATTGTTGAATAATAAACAATTGACTTTACAAGGTTCAGAGACAGTAGTATCTCTGTGTTTATAATTAGCTTCTTGTTATAAATATAATTAATTACGAAGTGATATCGCTATAAATCAATTTGTTTTTGATGATTGCCACAGACAATACATAATTACAATATTTTATTGAGTATTGATAAGAAGTTCAATGAATTTATCGTGAATATTTTATTAGTATGTGAATATTATAGAACAATTTCAGAAGTAAATAGTAAACAAAAAATTTTGAATGAAATATTTTGATTGTACTGATCCAATTAAAATCCTATCCTGTGCAAGTTCCTTTTTTCAGAGATTTTTTAAATTTCAGATTCCGTTTACCTTTCGATGTCGGATATTAATTCTTTATATATACAAAATAAATTACATCTATTTACAAAATTATAGGATTCATGGGGCATTTAAATAGGCTTCTTCCAAATTTCCTATTTTTTTCCAACTTTCTTTCCATTCTTTTTTGTTTCTGGTTACTTTTTTTTCAGTTCGCTCATCTTTTTCAGATGCTTTACCATTTCTTCTCTCCAAGATTTTCTGGGACAAGGAAAGAGAAAAAGAGGGAGACTCTTTTTCTCTTTCCTTGCTCCCTCCCTCCATCTTAGTTGGCTCTGCTATACTGTTATCTTTATTGACTCTATTCCAAGTTTCTCCCTATATGCATCCTTTCTTATTCTATGCAGTTTTGTTCTGTTTTTTATTTTCTTTAGGAATCTCATTTCTATAGCTGTTAGTTTACTCAAATGCACACCTGTTGTTCTCCATGACTCGCTTCCGAATGTTAATATTGGTTTCATTATCCTCTTTACTACTTCTACTTTAGTTTTCTCCGTTATTTTTTTCCTAGTATGTTATATTTTACTACATTTCTATTCTCTCATTTGAATTGACGATGAAACTCCATAACAAAAATTATATATCGTACAGGAATAACAATTCAATTAAGAAGAATCTTGGCGTTTTGGAACAGGAAATACAAAAATAGTATTCTAAAAGTTTTTAATATCCTACATTTTTTTTAATATATAACAAGAATCAAATACTCAAGTATTAAACCAATTTAAAAATACCACCAGATGACCTTTGATTTACATTTCGCACGCAAAGAAGTTTTAGCAGCTGTTACAATAATTGAATGAAAATGGAATGTAAATAATCCATCCAAATATATATTTGGGATTGAGAATATTGATGGCTCGTGCCTGAGATTTTGATAAATTACAATAAACTGTCCAACGAGAAGAACAGCACATCAATCAAGAAGGCTTTAGAATTATTTAATATAATGAATGAAAAATTACAAACAATGCTCTTAACCAAACTGGAGTTATAAAAATTGACAGATGCATTGGATACCCCGTTGGCGGAGTTATCCAACAGCAAGAAGTGTTTCAAAAACCATAAGCCTTCGGGTCAAAGAAATTGTTAGTAGCCAAGCAGAGTTAATTAACTATTTGATGATATCCATATTAGAAAATAATACCTTCTAGATTATCAGTAGCATAAGCTGATTGTATGTACCATCACACAATAACCCAGAAAATTTTCAACCACATCAACTATGGGAAATAATTTTCATTTAATCTTCCTGATGAAGGTCAATAAGGATATATTGGTGAGTATGCTGATATTGCAAGAATCTCGCTTCTTCCTCAGGCGCCACAGATATCTACGACTTGCCTGCTCGACAATCTTTAGTCTTTACTATCTTCGTTTCTCCTGCTTACAAAATTAACAAAATACATGACATACATAAATTATAAATAAAACATACAAGTCATTATGTTACAAGAGTTGGGACATATGTTGCAGAGACCTAGTGGCAACACGGTTGGAAGTAGTGGAAAAGGGTACGCGGAGGGAGTTTATACTTGGATCCGGTTACCTTCCCTACGACCAACCAGAACCACCGCCGCCAGATGATATTCAGCGGCTGATACATCGCGGGAGCCACAATGGCATACCGCTGATCCTTAGGTGCGATGCTAACGCACACCAGATTATATGGGGAAGCACGAATATAAATCCAAGAGGTTAGAATTCGAGAATGACATTGAAATAGCAAATATTGGAAATGTACCCACGTTCATAAACTTAGGCAAGTGAAATGATAAAATTTTGGCATGTATCTGACGAATCATCACTCGATATCGAATCAGAAAAACCATCGGAAACCCAAAACAGAAACCCGAGGAGAACTGACTGGGACGTGTACAAAGAGGTGCTAGCCAGTCGAATCGGAGACTGTCCAATAGTAGCGAGAACAACGCATGAGTTGGAGTTCATAGTGCAAAGCATCCCAGACTCTGTCAATACGGCATTTGAAGCAAGCTGTCCAAAAACTACCAAACCTACCTCAACAAGGGTCACCTGGTGGAACAATAATCTAGGTAGGGCAAAGGCACGCACCAGAAAGGTATTTACCATAGACAAGAGAAACGGTAAATGGGCGCACTACAAAACGGCCCTCACGGCATATAACAATGCCATGAAAAAAGCCAAGAGAGACTCTTGGTAAAAATTATGTGGGGGCATAGAAAGTGAACCCACAAGCTCCCGTCTACTCAAGACGCTCAGCAAAGATCATGCTGGGAACATCGGCTCACTGCAGACTCGGTAGAAGAGACCCGGGTTCTGCAATACTTGACAACTCTGTTTTCGAGGACCTAAGCGAGCCCAACAGTCCAAAACAAGACTGTGTTACAGCGAAAACGATAATTAAACCCGGTGATATTGAGTGGAGAATTAACACGTTCAAACCATTCAAATCACCTCCTCCTCAGAGCAAGCCTTGCACTTTCATACATCCCAAGTAGCTGGCGGACTGTGAAGGAGGTATTCATACCTAAGGCAGGGCGTGCTTCATGTAAACCATTAATCCATCAGCTAGTGAGCAGATTCTAAAGGATCATACAATGCAAAGACATTGCGTTAGGGGCCTTTTTGGACATTGAAGGGGCATTTGACAACACAACCTTCAACTCCATAGCATCACCAATGGAGGGATTAACCTACAATAAATGAACAAGATGCTCAGAAGCCGGACTGTAACAACTACCCTTTATGGAAAAACAGCAGAATGTGAATCTGAATCTGACCATTATTGTAAGCGGGAAGTTTGGGACCACTGAATCAAACTTGATGCAGAGAGCACAAAATACCGTAAAAAGATGGTGCAGGAATGAAGGGTTAACTGTAAACCCGGTCAAAAGGGCGATCGTTCCCTTCACTAGGAGATGAAAAACCGATGACATAAAATCACTATGTATGTATGAAATGGAAATCCCAATCAAAAATGAAGTAAAATATTTAGGGGTCATACTTGATACCAGATTGAACTTCAACTTCCACCTGGATCGCAGCTGCAAAAGGGCCATGAGAGGACTTTTGCGACCAGAAAAATGGTAGGATGCACATGGGGACTAAGACCCAGTATGACCAAATGGCTCTACACCATAATCATAAGACCTATAGTGACATATGCGGCGCTCGTTTGTAAAGAAAAGACCCAAACCAAAAGCGTAGCAGTAAAACATGAGAGAGTGCAAAGACATACGTGTCTGCTGATCACTGGGATAATGAGAACAACGCCCACAACAGCCTTGGAACACATATTATCGCAACCACCACTGTTATGATCTACATGTTATGATGGAAACTAGATAGGCAGCCTATAGGATGCACATAAATGAACACACTTTAAATGTGGGGTCATCAAGAACACCTACATTTAAAGTACTACAAGAAGAAGATATCCTAAAAATGAGGTCCGACATCACTAAAATTGTACACCCATCCCGCAGATTCAAAACAATCAATACCTCAGCGGAGATAATTGACAAAAGGAACATACCCGGGAACAAGTAAAGGAACCATTTGGTACATAGACGGGGCCAAAAATACTAAAGGAGCCGAGGGTAGTATTTATGGGAAGTGCAACTGAATCGAAGCAAACAATTTGCGGTTGCTGTGAGTAAACATGCCTCCATTTTCCAGGCTGAATTAACCGCCATTAATTACCATTATGACGGACATCCAGGCAGTCCTAAAAGCGCTAGCCTCGCCGATAACCAGTCTAGGCTGGTTATTACCTGCATAAACAGGCTGGATGCACTGGCGACAACAAGAAAAACACAGCTAATATGGATACCCAATAACCAAGGAATTATTGGATACTTGGGGACCGATTTGCTGGCCAAACAAGGGGCAGCTGGTGAATTCATAGGACCTGAACTTGATTTCAGTATACTGGAAAAAAAATAATGCGACGCAAGCTAGCAGAGGAGGCCAAAAAGGCATGGCATAACCAAAAGGGAATGAAGTATACGAGACTCTTTCTAGATGGTCCGGTACCTGACAGCATACTGATGCTGTCGACAACAAACGGTGAAAGCCTGTGCTTCCTGCAGCTTTAGAGAATCTCCTGGCAAAAACATCTAGAGATACACAAAAGGACGACGGAGACTGCAGTGCACGAACGCTAAGCGACACCACCTCACAAGGAAAAACATGTTACAGGAGTTAAAGGCAAAGTTCACTGATTCTCGAATGTCTTCCACAAAAATTCCTATCCTTCCACAAGGTTATACATCTTGGCTGTTTTTGGAATTTTCTTAAATCAAAATTTTGTCCCTTTTGTGGGGTATTATTTAATTTTGATATCTCAACTGATCTACCAAAAAGAGCTGATAAATATATCGAATTCAGCTCTAATACTGCTGGCAGGGTATCAAAAAATTGGCAACTAGAGCTATGTTGACTACAACTCAGAACATTGTTTAAAATTATTAGCAGAATAAATAGATTTCAAATCAACACGTTTATAAGTCAGAACAGTTACGCCACAAGCAGAATATCTTGTGCCACAGATACTATCTAAAGCGTCCTAGAAGAGGCCTCTAGCATTAAAAAGAGGTGGATCCTTACTTCACATCACCTATGTGATATAAAAATTAATCTATGGCAAAATATTTGTCCTTCAGTCAACCAAAGTTAATTTCAAGAAAAATTGATCATTACTGAATTTAGAAAATATAATGCACTTGTTATGTGTTGCCTGTTTAAAAAATTGTAATAAGTTAAAATAAGAATTCAATGTTTTAGGTACTGGTTATTCGTAATCAAGTAATCAAAAATATTTCCCTAAACAATGTTAGGAACAAATTACCTAAATTTTCATGTATGATATTATACAAGATGATGAGAGGCGTTGACCCTCTCAGTTTGGTAAGATATTGCTTTTGATGTGGAAATCGTTTAAAAATAAGTTTGAAGAATTCAAACCTCGCTTAAAGAATCAATCATGTAAAAAAACATACAAACGAAACGTTTGCAAAATGTTATTCTTGTTTGTACTTAAATTGCATAAAATAACTCTAAGAAAAAAAATCTATTCACGATGACCAATAAATTGTAATTTTGTTATTTTGTAATCTTAGATAATCAATATTCCTATGTAAATATGTTATGAAATGTAATATTAAAAAATGATACATTTATTAAAAAGTGCATAATGAAAAACTTTAGTCGATGCGAAAACAGGTGCACTTAATTCCACTAAAGGATCTTCGATCCAAACCAATGTATGTAGATTATTAAATTCTTATATCATATTTCAGTATCTATTAGTTTGTTTAATACATACGCCTAAAATATATTAGACATATAATTATGTTATTTAACGAATAATGAACGTTACTTAATTAAATACCTTCAATAAATCACTTTATAATACTTAAGCTATATACTATTTTAAATATTTTTCATGTGATTTAAAATTATATAGGAATTAACTATCTAATTACCGTTGATGACAGTAATATCTCGAATAGGTATGTCCCATCATATATGTAGGCTAATAGTGTATTAGATTCGTTTACAACCTTAACACAGTTCCATCAAATTTGGAACACCCAGAACTAAACACGCTGAGCGCTAAATCCGCGGTGAAATTAATTACTCGTGTTTCAGTTTAAAGTGAATTACGGCCGGCGTAAACGTATTTATAAATCCCGGTGCATTCGAAATCTTTCCGAGGTGAATAATAGAATCTCGAAAACTTCGGAATGCAAATAAAAGAACGATGGCCGGCAGCCGTCGCGGAGACTTCTGATTCTTTGAAACGTAATCCTGATGGATGCTATCCCCGTTATTGGGCGCCTTTTTCGGTAGAAATCCCGCTGATTTACGGACGCCTCGGCGACAGTGATCGATCCTTGGGGAACGGTCATTTAGCTAGGGGACGGATTTCTGGGATGTCGAGTTGACGATGTTTACTTCTTGCATTGCTAAATATAGACGGGCTTTACGCGGAACGGCGGGTTATTTTCAAATTGTTTCGATTAAAAAGAAGTCGAAATAAATAACTCTTCTACGTCTAAAGAATCTTGTTGAAAGAAGTACGTGACATTTGAATTATTTGTGTATATTTCTCAGAGTGGGAAAAATATGTTTGAATTTTCTTAAAAATATCGTTAAATACATATACAATAAATGCATAAATGGTCTTGTTATTTTAAATAAAGGGAAATAATACTTATGTTTTAATGCCAATAATCTAATCAAATTCGGAGCTAATCCAAAAACAAATAGAAAAATTAGGGACTGATCTAGGATTGATTGTAGTAATCCGACCCCGTGATTTTTTGCAAATTAAATTGAGTGAGTAATATTATCTTGTAACTTTATTTATAATAGATATAAAAATATGATTTAGAAATTACAAAATATGTCAAGCTTTTCTATTCTTAATAACATATCACCGAAGAAAGCTATTTTATATACAATTTAACTATCAAAAATAAGTTATTCATCATTTTAAATTATTTGTTGATAATATTAATTTTAGAAATAAAAAAATATGTATTATCATGGAAATAATTTAAAAATTAGAAAGACAATCTTTCAAAATAACAGAATAAAGCAATAAAGCTTTTTTAATTAGCAGGCTAATCATAATGAGAGACTAATATCAAATACATCTCCTAAAAAGGTACAAGAAATAGCATATTTGCTTAAGTATATTCCAAATGAAGGATTCGGAAATTGTCAGCATGTCTTACTGGACAGTGAATGGATGTGCGTCTGAGTGGAAGAACATTGACACTTTCATCAACTTTCTGAGTTTAATAGAGGGCGGATAGTTGCACTTAGAGAGACTGGACTTTCTTTCCGAGAAATTAGGGACAGAGTGTTCAGACGTTTAGATACTATAGTAAGATATTATCGGGCATGGGATCAAGAGGGTCGAATACGAAGAACTAGAGATACAGGATCACGTCGAAGAACCACAGAGCGTGCAGATCGGATTTTGAGACTATTGGCTTTAAGAGATCGTTTCTCCATCACCAGGCCCATTGCAAACCAGTGGTATGAAGAGCATGGAAGACCGACTGAAATTGTTTCGAGTCGTGTAGAGAACAATTCATGGAAGACCAGGAATGGAATGATATAGTATTTAATGACGAATCTAGATTCTGTTTAGGATGCATGATGGCCGAGCTAGAGTCGGAAGACGACGTGGTGAAAGAAAAAATCCACATTTTTTTTTGACGTAAAGCACGTTTATCACACTGTTGGGGTTATGGTATGGGGTGCCATTGGTTATAGCTCTAGGTCACCTCTTAATCTTCGTTAGAGGCAACATAGCCGCACAGCGTTACATCGAAGAAATTCTGGAACCTGAAGATAGTGTAGGAGATCTTCAAACATTGCGAAATTCAACTTTTCAGCAGGATAATGCTCGCTCATACATTGGAAGAGCCACAATGAACTTCTTTGAGCACGCTGAAATCAATTTGTTTCCCTGGTCACCGAGGTCACCGGATTTGGGTTAAGTGGTAAAGTAGCCTTAATGGCTAAACTTCGCCCATTTTTTTGGAGCAAATAAAGACGTTTATTATTTATCTCCAATTGGGGGATATCATGGGCCAAAGACTCAAACTCTAAAAGTACTTCAAAATGTGTTAGTAATTGCCTGGAATGATATACCACAGGAGGACATCAGTAAGCTAATTAGAAGCGAACCTATGCGCCTTAGAGAGTGTATAGCCCACCGTGGTACATCGATACATTATTAATGTTTTTTTTTCATAAAATTCGTTGAATCGAAGAGAAATTTTGTTCATTTGTTTACTATGTTTTACCTTACAATTGTTCAAAATATTATGAAAATAAAATGATTTATACTGGGTGTTCGGATTTCTATGTCACTTAGTATATATAGTACAGAAGATTATTGAAAAAAAAAACATAATTACCAAAAACGTAGATTTGTGAGAAAAAAAAGTTTACGAACAAAAAAAAACAACTTGCAAAGCAGTTACTGTTTTCAGGTTTAATTAAGTAAGCAATTGTTTGGAACCAAATCAATATCTATAAACTTTTCAAAAATACAGAAAACTCAGTTTGGAAATGTTAGAAGGAAGTATTATAGATTATTTGGGTGCTCTGAAAAATTCTGATTTACACTGTACTATGTACGCCAAAAATCTAAAATAAATTCGTATTTATTAAAACTATTACGTAAGGTGTTGACAAGTTACTAAATCAGAAATTTGCTTTTTTATGGAACCATAGGTCTGTAAATATATACAAATTCAGTTTCTTTAGTTTCAAGAGGATATCATGCAAATAGAAAGATACGTATAAGTCGCCTAAAAAGGGCAACAAAGAACCGCTCATTATAATAACTAGGCTGCCCTAAAAACCTTAAAGTCTTACATCATTTCATCATATTGGAAACATACACTAAGACAAGGAAAACTATAATGTCACCAGCCGATCGTCTCGGCCTAGTTTAAATCTAGCTCTATCTACTAGGAATCCTAAGTTATAAGAACATACATAATATTGTATTGTTATATTACTTACGCCTACTTTGATATGGTTCTGATGAAGATGATAATCACTTACCTGAAAGAAAAAAAATATGAGTAAGTTATGAAGTACAAAAAGACAGGATATAAATGATTGTTACAAATATCAGAAAACAATTTTTGAGAAACATTTTTGGTTTTTTTCAATTTATTTTAATATAGAAACATATTTTAGAGAAATATCTTAGTTTTTTGACATTGACACAAAACGTCGCCGTAATTATTCTCATATAATATGAGCACAAATAAGCCAAAAATGGCTAAAATATTGCCTAAATGGTTAGAATCTACTACTGAAGACGATGTCATCATCTACTCGTAGTATTATGGGTCTGAGTGGAAGAACACCACGTGAACTCCGCCCGCATGTCCCCTGCTCTAAATTGTAAAGTGTTTATATATTTATACAAATTGTTAGAACATTACTTTAAGTGGACATGTAAAGAAAAATAAAGAATAAAGAATAAAGAAATATTTGCAATATAATCGGTGGCCACTTATGCAAAATATAAAAAAAAAACGGTTTTCAATATTTTAACACAATTTATCGGGTACATGGAATTGATATGATATATAATTCAGATAATAGAATAACTACAACTTATACCTAGATGTACATGGTTGCTTGTATCAGCTAAAAACTCATGCCTATAATGTAAATTTTCAGAATTAACTAAATGGGACATTTCGGTGTAAAGAAAAGTATGGTGCGGTGTTTCAAAAGTACCTAATGGCATTACATTAGCTTAAATAATGGTAATTTGGTTCAATTAGTGTTTTCATTAAATAGGATAGTATTAGGATTTTTAATTTGAAGATAAATGTGTAATGACTAAGCCTAGAGCCTGTTGCAAAAAAGTAAAAATTTTATTTAATCCGTACTTGGAAAGAATTAATAATTAAATTCTAAAATACGATTAGAAAATGACCTTCTTATACGTCTAAGATGAAATGTGCTTATTACAATCAGAACATGGAATCCTTCTGATGTTTTTAAACTAACCAATTGGCTCATGTTTTGCACCTAAATAAAAATGTGTTTACTAGGTGGGTTTACATATTTCTATATCTAACCCAGCATTTAATCATTTGATTATTCACAAAGCTTCTTTAAGAAAATCTTGCATATAATTTAAAAAATTAATCAAATAAACTACACTCACTTTCATGTGAAATGCACCACTCAGAAAGAATAATACGATTAATGCGAAACTTGGTGAAATAATAGTTTATTCGTTGGTACAAATAAAAAAAAGTTGAGCCGGTGAGGTCGTAGTTATCTTAAAATTGAACCATTTTTTATATGTGCAATGAAGAATATTTACTGAGAATTTATTAGCAGTGTTATTCTGAAGTTGTCACAGTGACAGTTCATAATGCCCAGAGTAAGGCAACACCCAAATTTTTCCCAAACTTTGGAGTTTGATAGAGGTCGAATTATCAGCATGAAAGAAGCATGAAGTTTATCGTTCCGCGAAATTGGCGACATCGTCCGGTTGGAAGATCTCCCCAACGTAGTAACGCTCGTGAAGATCGGCTTCTGAGACGAATGGTCAGAACCGATTTTAAACAACTAGGTCTGTTGCAATGGATTGGGAAAAAGCTTCAAATCGCCCGATTTCAGTGGCGACCATTTATCGACGAATTGTGTCCCATTCTTACCATCCTTTTAGACGTCTTCGACTAACCCTCACCTCAGAAAGCTGCCCGTCTGGCTTGGTATCAAGAGCAGCAGGATTGGGTTGAAGAACATCACATTTGGCGATGAATCCAGGTTTGGTTTATGAAAGAATGATGGACGTAGAAGGGTGAGTCGCTATCGAGGATAACGATGGCATTTAGAGTTTCTCGAAAGTCGCCATATAGCTTTAACACCAGGTGTTACATGTGCAATCAGTTTGGGACGAAAATCACCTTTGATGTTCAAACATTCATAGATACATTGATAATGTCTTGGATCCCATCGCGGTGCCATTTATGCAGACGCCGTTTAATGGGATTCTCCAACAAGATAATGCTAGTCCCCATACGGCAAACATTACAAGGGTGGAAGAAGCGGATTTACAAATTTTACCTTAGCCAGCAAGGTCTCCCGACTTAAAACCCATCGAGCATGTCTGGGACATAATTGAAAAAGAGTTCGCATCATGCCCAGATCTCCTGACAACTTAGAAGATTAGAGACTTCAATTAAAAGTTGCTTGGAATGAGATGCATTAAGCAGATATAGACCATTTGATTCTAAGTATGCCTAGAAGAGAAAATTCATGCATTGCTGTGCGAGGCGGTGTAACTCATTATTAATTTTTTTTTCTGTTAAATTAAAGAATAAACAATTATTTTCACCAAGTTTCGCATCAATAGTATTATTCTTTCTGGACGGTGCATTTCATGTGAAATCGAGTGTATATAGTGTTTTTCTTAGTAAAATATATTTTATTTATTTGAGCAAATTATAATTCAATAATTCAATTTATTAGTCAATGAAACTATTTTAAATGTATGTGTCTGAAATTTGCATTATTTAATTTGTTTAATGAGTACTGGTGTTAAATTAGCACTAAAACTTAAAAAACGACAATGTGTATTATTCTTTTAAATAAACAATATTTTTTCATATTTAACATACAAGAATAAAGCTTTGTTCGAGAACGCAGAAGCCCTATTCGTGTCCATTTAATGAGATAAGTCGATTTAGGGCGATATAAATAAACGCAATGCAAACTAAATAAATTACTGTCGATGCAGTTAATTTAACAATTGTGTCATGATAGACACATAAGGGTTGCTTAAACATTAGCAGAAAAAGAGTTGGCCAAATTACGAATTTAAATTATTTTTCGTCAATAGTAATGTCTCTTGTATTAAATACAATTAAATGTTTATTTATATAGGCGTTCACTTTATGTTTGATAATGACTAGCTGTTAGTCGAAACTATAGTCACATGTGATTTTTAAATAAAGTGGTAAAACAAAGTCATCGTGTCTCCTTCTTCATTAAATACAATTAATTGGCTTAATATTGAGTTATGAAACTAATTAATGAATTTTACCACGATATGAATTTCCAGATATTTTAACATACCATTTCGATATATCTTGAATAATTTTCTCCCCTATCTCTTGGTTAACATTAACAATTCTTTGCCTATTATACCATTTCGAATTTCCTACAAGTTAATTCATTATACACAAATAAATATAGAAAAAAAAAGCTATAGCTCGTTGACAGAATTTAATTTAATTTTCAAATTAATTGATATATTGAAGAATAGTTTTTCTAAAAATAGGGTTGTTATTGTACTGAATTTTATCACGAGACTAGAAATGTATTAGTTGTTATCGTATGACATTACTTATATTAAAAACATCCTTACCATCCCTTAGCAACGCTAGTATTAAAGTTTATTTTATTCGTTTCACTAATAGCGTCTACAGATTAGGGCTTGGAATAGATTTTTGCACGGAAAATTCGAATTGTCTGCCCCGTGAGCAAACACGAAAGGCAATGTGTAGGTGTAAAGAAAAAGTAATATTATTTCATTAATAATAATAATAAGCTATTTCGTGGTTTTCTTAAAATTAATTTCAATTATTTGGACCATAATTTAACATTTTTAAAACAGATCTTGTAAAGTAAATAAATAAATAATACAATTATTCTATTATGTAGCCTACCTAATTATTTGATAAACCTGCATGTAGGGATTTTTAAATATATTACACATTTATTTATATTATATAATGCAAACTAATTAAAGCACTTAAAATATTAAAAGATGCAAACAAATATAGAATATTTCGTAGATGGATTGTAAAAATGTATGCAATTACATACTACAATTAGAATTCTTTTATACTTAAATAATAATATGTCAATGTTTTTAATGCCTATGTTTGTCCTTTGCGCGGGTATAGAAAATGTAGAAAATTAAATTAAATCCATTAATATCTTTTAAGCACGATACATAAAATAAATACGATAAAACAAATTATTGTTCTATATTTATAAAATATTTCCTATTTTTAAATTGTTCATACGTATATTCGAGTGACTCCTAAGAATGTTGGATCTTATATTGCTCATCGAAATGAAGAAGAAAAGTCATACGAAATATAAAAGCAGTGGAAGTCGCAACACTGCTACACCAGAAAATTTATTTATTTATTTATTTACAACATGAATATCACTAGGATTGTGTTTAAACATGGTAAATGATGAAGCAAATATAATGTCAACATTATATGAGTATTAATTGTTATTTAAAACGACTTAAAAAGTTAATATCATCAATGAGGTTATGAAATAATTTATAAAGATAGCATATATTTGTGAAGATAATTAGATTATGGATAGAGATTAATTCAAATTCAGAAAGAAATTCATTATATGGTATATCAAATCTATACACGCCATATTTTACAAAGAAAAGCTACCTGAGAAATTTCTTTTGAATATTTTCAAGTAATCTAATATACTTGATATGCATTAGAGACCATATTAATACACAATATGATATTTTACTTAGTATAAATGTATTAAATAACAAAATCAAAACTTTAGTACTAGTAAATATAATACATTTTTTTCAAGTAGGAATAATAATGGGCAATAAAATGTTAACAATATTTTCATTCGTATTTTTTACCAATAACAGAATCTGCTAAGCTTATATATAAGGTTTTAGTTAGAGTGTTATCAAGACTAATTCCAAGAAATTCGGCACTATTTCTGAGTATGACCATATGGTTGTATTTATGAAGGCATAGTTATGGATTTATTGGTTTTAAATAAAATGATATTTGTTTTAATAGATTAATGGTTGAGGCGTTAACTTCGTGATACATCTTGGAAAATTAAACAAAAACCTTTTCTATGTTGATATCACACTTTATTTTTAATTCATCTTTTGATGAAAATGTACTCGAGATAATCCATTTTGCCGAAAGAGGGTTTAAAATGGATTTACTCGAGTCCCTAGAAATTCATAAAGCGAAGAGTAATCCGGAAATTCCAGTAATTAATGGCCAGGTAGACCTAGTATTTTCCTCCTTATTTCATTCTGTATAAATAAGTGTTTGTCGTAGATTAATTTACTTTAAGTTTGATAATGATCAGTTAATGATCGAAACTCGAGTCACTTAAAAATAAAGTGTGATATCAACAAAGTAAACGTTTTTGTTTGATATTTGGTTTGATCACGTTTAAAAATAACCTATTTGGTATGAATCAATCCTGGATTTATTTCATAATATTGTTATCATTATTAATAATATCCCCGTAGGATTGACCTAAAAGTAATACATTTGTATTGGCATCATAGCAAGTAATTTCATTGTTTACATATAATAATAATAATAATATTTATTAACGTAATCAACTTTTTACATAATGCACCAAATAATAACTAAAACTATAATGAAAAATGCTAAATCATAACTAAATTCATGAACATGATATGTAAATACATATATGAAACATAATAAGTATACTTACTAATCGAATATTATATTTATTAAATCATTTAGATAAATAATGTATAAAAGTGGGTCTAAAATTTATTATTATTTTATAGTTTTATTTATATAAAACTGAAGATGCACTTTCAACTTTTATCAGCCTCACCAATTAATTATTTGGGTCTAAAATGCTACCTTGAGAAATATTTAATGTGTCAGATATAGTTTCATCAGTCCATATAATATTTTTTACAGATTAGCGAAGAGTTAGAAAAGGGTAATAAAGTTGACGCAATTTTTACACAGATCTCAAAAGCGTTTGATAAAGCAATCATTGTTTATTGACAAACTAAAGTGTTTTGTTTTAAGGGAAAGGGCTTTTCAGTGGCTTGGCAGATTTCTTACAGGTCGAATACAAAGTGTTCGTATTAGTATTACTACTTTACGTGATAAAGCTATCAAATTATTAAATCGTATCAATTCCTTATATTTGTTGACGATCATTGTTGTTAATAGAGTTTTTGATAATTAATATATTGGTATATAATAAAAACATTTTCTACGTAAGCAGAAACGTTCTCCTATTATTCCATATTAATAAAAACTATAACATTATCGCCATGATTATTTTTCACAAAAAAATAACAAACAAACACGTCAGTTGTGTCGCAGCAAAAATAGCAATAGTGCAGCATCGTTAGTCTGGGTCAGCATTTGGATGGGTTATTTTAGAGTAAGTAACAGAAGCAATCCTTCAAAGTGAAAAAAACTTATTTACAAATAACACCGTAAAATAACCACGTGGTCGATAGTCAAAATCTACTATTACTAATAAATTTGAAGTAAAAACGATAAATTTAATAATAATGAAGCGTTAAGCAGAAAAAATAATAAAATTAAATTTTGACTTTATTAAATTAGTTAATCACAATATTTTACTGATATCATGTTAATATCAACTCTAGTTTAATAATATAATTACAATATATTATAAAAACATAATAAATAGAAGTTAAATTCAATAAAATTAGATAAACAATAAGACGAAATAGAAGATGTCTTTATTAATAATTTATGAGAGAGAAAAACATCTTTATTGTAGATAGTATTAAAATATATAATTATAACAATAATTATATTTCTTCATTCTCCTCTGGCTATCGATCGTAAGTCTTTCAGTTTAAATTTACGTTATCATAAAAATGATTATTAATGACGATAATTAAATCAAATGTTCGATCTTAGTTAGAAAACAGAGATCTTAGAAATCTCCTAAGAAATATAAAAAAATATTTTAAATAAATACACTAATTCATCTCACTTCACTATTGTATCAGTCTTTTCTAGGGAGTATTTTTTTAATTAAAAAGATGATAAGCTCGACAAACAGCTTTGAAAGAGTTACAATATAGCTGGTAAATTCCACATAAAAATGAAAAGAACAAAAAAGATCGATTCTTAGAATGGATATGCAAAACTAATGACATAGTGAACTCATTCAAGAACAAATAGAAAAACAAAGAAGCAAACGGCAGCATCCTCTTGCTTTTTTGGTACCATTTTGATTGATAGCGGTTGGAGAAAAATGATTCTAAGAAAGATTTTTCGATAAAATCATCACATTACAAGTCTAAAAGCAATGACAATGAATGTTCAAAGAAGACAGGCAAGACAAGTTTTACAAGTTATGTCGTCAAAAAATGTATAGATATAATACTACCTTCAATAAGAATGTTTATCTCATAAAATTAAAGTTGTACGTCTACAACTTCAGTCTACAGACAGTTAAAATGATACTCTCCAATCTCTCCAATATGACCCAATTGGTAACAACAAGCGACGGAAATAGCTTGAACATAATCGAATAACAGGAATAATATGGGGCCCAGGATCGACCCTTGGGGTACATCATGGCTTAGGATGTACCCCAAGGGTCGATCCTGTACCCCATATTATTCCTGTTACACGCAAACGACCTGGCATATCTTGCTAATAATTCAAAACTAGTACAATACGCAGATGAAACAAGCCTTTCCTCAAAAGGTGAAACAACAATGAGCGCAAAGTTAAAACTAGACCGCAATCTAAAAGAATTAGAAGATTGGTTTGTTGCCAATAAACTTAAACTAAATTCGTCAAAAACTATTGAACTCACTCTTAGTTTAAAACGGGATCCTAGAATTGGAGTTACTTTCGCAAAGTTTCTTGGACTAACGATAGATTCCAAACTAATATGGGAACATCATGGTAGAGAACTATCAGATAAGATGTCCAAAAATATTTACCTCATTCGGAACTTAGTACGATCAGTTTCCAGAAATATGGTAAAATCGGCTTACTTTGCATATATACATAGCCATATATGCTATGACATAATAGTGTGGGGTCACTCAACGGTATTAAAAGATGCTTTTAGGCTCCAGCGTCGAGTAGTGAGGATATTGGCTGGATTAAATTATAGGGATGATTGTCAGCGCAGCTTCAGACAACTTAATATACTAACGGCACTTTCCATATGTATTTTAGAATGTTTGGTTTACTTTAAGAAACATGAACAACAGTTAGAGAGAAATAGCTTCAGAAATAGCCACGATCCTCTTACCAGAAGAACAAACAACTTCAGACCACCTCCAGCTCGCTTGTTCAAATCTATGAATGGTACAGAGTACCTTTGTGTGAAATATTTTAACGTGTTGCCTGAAACAATTCAAACTTTACTTTTTCAAATTTATAAAATTCGTTTAAGAGAATTTTCCATAGAGGAATTCCTTTTATGTGACTTCAGTGAGCTAATCTAAACAAGTATTTTAACGTGTTAGTTAAGGCATAATCCAATTAAATGTATTAATTTTATTCTTTTAGTGTGTATGAGTTAATATTCCACTTGACGTATCTAAGACTCTTTGTTAGTAACATCAATAAAGATTATTATTATTATTATCATTATTAAACATTTCAATTACTAGTAACTTCAATAATTTCTACTTTGTGATATTATCGTACTAAAGTACATTGACAAAATTCACACCTTACACACAAGTACTAAGTGGTTTTAGCATAAAGCCAATATTTTTTTTTATATTTGCATTAATCCGAATTAGATTTATAAAATTAGATTGATACATATTATTTTATTTATTTATTAATATTAAACTTTAACCTTTTTACAATTTCTGGTGACATAAATTATAAATTCATTACAAAAATTAAAAAAGCCCCCTTTTTCCAGAATTAATATTTAAAGAAACACATATTAATTTTAAAATATATGCAATCCTGCTTTATGTAAAAACTTTTATAGATTACATAAAATTTATGGAATTACGGTGGCTGCGTTTTCTAAAAATACGCGATGGTTCGGCCAATATTAGTCAAGAAGAGATGCCATCCTTAAAGTTGTGTTATGATTTCAGTTCTTCGTCAGATTGTAAACGTGTGATACGTGCGTTTAAACAATCGACGACCTTGAACATAAATATGGGCAAATATAAACTGATTAAAGGATTAAAATTAGTGGTGCAATAGCAATGTGCACACAATTGAAGTCTAGCCAATTTCACAACGAGTCAGACTCGTTAAAACGAATTTGATTTTGATTTAAACGAATGGATTACAGAAATAACGGTCTCCTATCTTCATTTTTTTTCTAACTTAATCAAAGGCCTGTTCTTATTACAAAATAATAATAACAACAATTTTAAATTTTGATCGTGGAGGCCATTACTTTGTGATACATCCTGAAATCAGGAACTTTAAAATAAACTACAATTTGTTGATATCACACACCACTGAATTATGTGTGAGATATCAACAAAATACACTTTCTATTAAAGTTCCTGATGTTATATAAGCATAACATAAATAATATTATTTAAATATAATAAGATGAATTAAAATTGAAATTACAATTATTGCACGTCTCTCAAACAAACAAATAAAGTTTTAGGTGCACGAGAATATTACAATAAGTTGTAATTTACTGTAATACGGGGCTTTCTAAATGAATATCGGGGTTGTAGAGCATCAAGATAAGAACTACCAGTTATAGTTGCTTCTCCGAAGAAAAAAGCCCAAGATATAACACAAAAAAGATGCATTTTAGAGGATTCTCGTTGCAATTGTATCATCTCGTAAGGATTATCTTATTATTTCTGCTCCTAGCGCCATCTAGCACATGCGAGTAAAAACAAACAGAACTGTTTGCTCTTTCATTTTATGTATTAATTATGATTTTAAGTTTTACGTAATAAGTAATACAAAGCGTTAAAACTCCAATATTCATTTGGAAACACCCAGTATAATAAGTTAGTTATTCGTAAAAAAAATATATATCACATTGAGGATTTCCAGAGTGGGGAGATCAGTATAAAATTAAATAAAAACTTGGCACATACTCTGTAATCTCTAATTAGCAGTATTATAAGCAAACAAATATTAAAGTAAAAATTAATTAAAAAAACTTAGGCATGTAGGACTGTTATAATAAAAAAATCTTATAGTCAAAGGCTCGAAATTAGTGCCAGAGATGGATTAGTGAATTCGACAGAAATAATTTGGATTAAACTAAATACACACGTATAAGCATAACTTCAAGTATTTTACATGCTTGTACAAAAAAATAATTGATAATTACAAATTGTTTTCACTATCAAGCTACTAATAAAACTATAGACAGGAATTTAATTATGTATTATATATTATATACTTATATTATAAAATATAAATTAAAAAAAAGTTTGTGATGAGAACTAAAAGATCGAAACATGTATCTGCAAATAAATTTAGATTTGATTTTTATATCAATTAATTTATGTCATTTTTATTAAAATTAACTCATCGTAAGTTTATTTCTTTTTTAAATTTTTTACACAAAATACACTAAAAATGTAAATTAAAACAAGTTTATTAGATAGAAGTAAATAAATTAAAACTAGTGTTGCTTTGATGGTGCAATTTTTTAAACTCCAATTACTTTATATTAGCCTATGAAGTAGTTTGTTTCCAATAAGATATTTGTTTTGTAGTCTTAATAAAACTAAGACATTTAGTTAGTTGTAGTATTAACTAATAATTTAAATTATAAATCAAATATAAATACTTCTCTTTGTTAGTATCTCAACGGTTTATCTTTAGTGACTAGTTTCGATTAAGTATATACAGGGTGACTGTCGAAAAACCTTTGGTGCTGTATCTCGCTTATTTTTTATCCGATTTTAATAAATAAAACATCAAATTAAACCATTTTTAAAAGATTTTAATAGGATCTGAACTGTTATTTTTTCTCGCACCCAGTTTTTGACAAAATACGATCAACATTTTTTTTAAATTGCACTGTATATATATTTTTATTGATTCGCAAGGAGATTTTTTTTCTGAATATAAAATTGTAGACAAATTTATCCATACATCAAACTTAAATTGAGAAATTGAGGATTAAAAAAATAAATAAAAAGTCAAGTATCCATTGTAAACAATATACAGACCCTATTTTAAATGTCAAAAGAGACAGTGACAGCCATTGATACAATACTGCAACGATTTTTAATTATTTCATAATTAAAATGTTGCAATATTTCAAACACTGTACTAGAATTTTGTGCTTCTACAGAAATCGTTTTTCAGTTTTTGAAATCTTGCAACATTTTTATTATGAAATTATTAAAAATCATTGCAGTATTGTACCAATGACTGACACTGTCACTTTTGACATTTGGAATAGGATCTGTATATTGTTTACTATGGGTATTTGATTTTTAATTTTTTTTTATTCCTCAATTTCTCGACTTTGGTTTGATGAATGGATAAAATCGTTTACAAATTTAGATTCAGAAAAAAATCTCCTTGCGGATCAGTACAAAATATATATACAGTGCAATTTGAAAAAAAAAATTGATCGTCGTTTGTCAAAAACTGGATGCAAGAAAAAATATCAGTACAGTTCATATTAAAGTCTTTTAAATGGATTTTTATTCAATTTATAATTTAAATTATTATTTTTTTTAACCACGTAAATTACTTTAATATATCTGAGTTTTAAGTAGTTATTTACTGTAATACTTTTGATTAATTCTGAAACTAGCCACTATTTTTAGATTTTGTCCAGAGTCCAGAGAATGGGTAAAGTAATTAAAATATTACGTAAAAACCTCACTGATTTTAGAATATACCCTCTAATGTTTCATTCTCATTATTATAAGCAAATCTTAATCATACTATAAAGTGTATTAAAAAAACTAACAATGTAACTCAGTTCTAGTCTGAACAACAACACATAAACCTTATAACGGTAAATATTTGGTGTTATGAAGCTCACTCTCTAAGTATGCAGTATGTTTCGACTAAATTTAGAAATCATCTAATTCCCTAATTCCCACCTGCTACCTGATGAAATCAACATAAAATTTTATTGCGTATTAAATATATAAAGTATATAAACAACAAAAGTGAAAACATCTAATATCGCATAAATAATTAATTAACGGACATAAAATAATAAAATATTGACATATATAATTAATGGTCTTAGAAATAGTTAATGACTCAATATTTAAGCAATAAATGTACATTTGTTCAAATAAAATTGTGAAGAAAGGTTATTAGTGCTTTATTCGTCAAATTAATTTGATCTTCACGTAACTCAATCAACCAATATAATAAAGTTGACTGTAAAAAGAGTAAAAATAAATATGCTGTTTCCGTGTTAAATGCATTAAAAGATCATGTTATAACTTAAAGGTTTTCAGTATTGTTTAAAAAAAATAAGTATTATTAGATCGCGTAAATAAATAATATGATAATATCTAATTTTATTGTTAATTTGATATATGTCTGCAGTATTATACATATAATTACTATAAAAATTATTATACATGAATATAAGAAAATAACAGATAGAAATTATTATTTAATTACTAAAACAATTTAAATTATCACTATAATAGAAAATTTCACCCACTAATTATTTAAAAAAAAAACATATTATTCTTACAGATATGTATAAAACAATAAGAAATGCCATGTTGATTGGAATAATTAAAGTAAATTATTAAAAATATAAAAGCTTAACACGCTTTTACTTAATTAGAGTGACCTAACCGCAGCTGTTATCGTTGTGCCGATGAAAACATGCGACGATTCATAACGAAGCAGTAGACAATAGAAGTGTTTATGTGTTATTAACGGATTTACGCTTTTTTTTTTCTAAGCGAACGCGAAATAAATTTCACAATTTTTCAATTGGTTAGGTCGCAATTTTCCACTTGTGCATAGAGACCGTGACAGTAGGAAGGATACAGCAGCATAATGGTGATGAGGCTGTTAGATCACCGTCCGTGAATCAGTGGTTAATTAAAAATTCACACGCAGTGAAATGTAAATATTTACCACTCAATAAGTGATCTATTTCGGAAATTACCTCGCGAGTTGTTGACAGTCGTGCTGGTCGAAAACTTTGCAGTAGAGCTGGAGGATTTTAACGCAGGCCAGGCGGAGATCGGGCCACTGTGGTGTCGGAGGATTCTTCGGCAGCAGTGCTGCAGTTTCCTGGGCTAACATCATTCAAGAACACACTCGCGAAGAGCACCGCACGAAAGCACATCCATCAGAAGAAAGCGGGTCGGAATTAGTCCCCCGGAAAGACACCGTCCTTATCACTAACTGGCGGAAACTGATAACAATACACAACTAGCACTCGAGTTCTAAAATGTTTTCGAATTTGCCGGTGTTTTCTTAACGCGATGCAAGCGACAGGGTCCGGACGCGACTACACGCGGAATTAACGTGGAAACCGCGCGCGTTGTCGTCGCCGGCGAAAGCGTGCGCGGAGACCGCGGAAAACCTGCCTCCGCCGCCGCCACTGGCGATGATAACGATAACAGCTGTCGGCCACCCCGTGGAAATTAGTAAAAATAAATTTTCCAACCAAAAACTCCGTTTTTATTAATAACCCACGGAGCAGCTAATAATTCATGCCGCTGATTAATGGCGTATTTATTTTAAAAATAGAGATTAAAATCGGATTTATCTTAGCGCCGGAGATTTATCATTGACGGCAGTGAAAAAATATTTCTGTGCGCCGATTTACAACTGATGTTTTTGAGGATCTAATTGGATTTAAGGCCCACTCCCATTCTCCCACTTAAAAGCTGGGAGCAGCCAAAACAATCCGCGGTAAACAATGAAAACGGGGATCCGATGTTTGTAAACGTATTAGCAACAGGTGTTTCGGAAGCCGGGTAGACATATTATAAATTTGATATTGGATTGTGCGTTTTTAAAGAACTTAATAACAATTCTAAAATTGAAACTAATTTAAACAAAGCACTGGTATAGTTGGTGTTTTCAAAAATTCTTTATTTTTTATAACAATTATTTCGCCACACAGTGGCATCATTACTTATATATATTTCTTAATAATTCAAAATAAAACGAATAACTTTTTTGGTATCAATACTTGTTATTATAGTTTCGACAACTTTAGCTTATTATTATCAAACATTAACTAATTAAGAAGTTTTGAATCAAAAATTAGGGAACACCAAATATGCTACAAGCAAAATAATGCAGAATATTTACATGAGTATAACAATGATAACTACAAGATTTTAAAATGATGTGGCAAAGGGATGAAACTCAACTTGTTAAAATCCATGGAAATAAATAAATTTAATAAACGACGAAATTTTGAATGATTAAACGGAAACTAAGAGATCATGTTTTAGAAAGTAGTTACGTTAATATTATTTTCTTGTCTGCCATCATTTGGCATTAAAATCATTAAATAAATTTATCAATGTAAAATAACCAAAATATCACCACCATCACTCTTCGTGTTGAATCGTTTTCTCAATGATTTTATATCTATCTGATGATGGCACTGTGTGGCCAAACAATTGTCAAATACAATTAAGTTTAAACTAGTAACAACCTCATTAATACAATAATTAAAACAAAATAATGATCAACAAAAACAATAAATTTTAGAATTAAATAATAATTTTTGGTATAAACATTAGTATTCTAAAATAGATGTATTTTCTCATATCCGATCACAAAAACGTAATGTAAAGAATAAAAATTCAATTCAATTGAAATATGTGTATGGATAAAATGTTATAAATGAGTCGTATATAGCGCTAGTTCGTATTTTGTTTTGTTATAAGAAAAAACACGTTTGGGACATTACAGATAACCATCTTTTTACACAACTCAAGAAGAAAAGATTCCGTATACCAATACACTGGAGCTGGAAGAATATGAAAATAGGATACCAAAACAAGTCACTCGTTACGACAAATGCTTAAATTTGGGAAGTGCCTATGCGGAGAAGTAATTTAAGGTAGGTTCTTTACAAATAAAACATTAATATTTGTTAATATATACTAGTTTTTATGATATTCCTAAAATATTAGATGAAATTATAGACGTTAGAAGAAGAAAGTGAATTCTAACGTGTATTATCTCACCTGAGAAAATAAAATATTAACTGCACACTATTTTATAATAGTATATTTATAATAGTATATTACATAACGAGAGTTGTAAGTCATATATTACGTACTAGTGGAAAAAGTTGCGCACGAGGCGAGTGCAGTAATTCCACGAGTACGTAAGTGACTTACAACTCGAGTTGTGTACTATACTTTTTCTACTCCCATTCATTATAATTTGGAATACTTTGCAATATTGAGGTTATGTTTACTATTAAAACACTTCGCAGCATCGAATACATGGCCCAAAGAGATGAAGGTTTGTATTTCTTACTTATTTCGCCAAAATACATTTACCGTAAAAGACTGAACACTATTATTTATACGCCAATTCATGACTTTACCGTAAACCACTTCGTAACGCGCTTTGGATCTTTCCGGGAGAAGATCCGCTGCAGTATGTTCTGCTAGTTGTCTAATTTCTGGTGGAGTTCCAACAATTTCTTCTGTGGAGTCACTTTCACTATTTTTATCAATGAATAAATGATTTATTAATAATAATTAAACCAAAATAACGTCAATGTAATGTGTATTCAACAACGATAAATGTCAAATTCATTTGTTTAGGCTACTTGATTGGAGTTTTGTAATAATAATGGTTACGTAATATATTACGTGCTAGTTTTTTCTTCATTACGTGCATGTTTCATAATGCCATGGTTACTAATAAACAAACGATGGCGTTATTGCCTATTTACTACTATGGGAGTAAAAAAATACGTTTACCTACCTACAACCAATAAAACTAACAATGTCGAAAGGCAACCGTACCAAAACCTTCAACATATTGAATTGACGAGGCGGATACATGATGAAACTCCATAACAAATTCAAATAAAACAACACAGTTGGAGGTAAATGTGTGTTGTTTTATTTCAAAACCTTCAACTATAGAAATACTTGAAAGGGATAGTCGAATTTGTATTTGAGGGTTTTCTATATGAGTCAAAAGCAATTATTTTTACTATTGTTTTACTATAGTTAATGTCAAGTCTAAAAGTCTAAGGAATTTGTCATTTTTTGCATTCTAAGGTGAATTTAATTTTGGGGTGTGTATTGCTTATTAGATTTTAAAACTTATGCTAATAAAATAAGCAATTATGTCGACTACGTATCAATTCCAAAGAGATATTTTTTATGGCTAAATATTTTCTCTTCGACATATCCCATAAATAATAAGAGACATAGAGGCTCAGTCTCATATAACATAACTTATTATTAAGTTGAGAATAATTATCTTTTAAACATATTTCAGAAGCTTGAACAAGTTATAATCTAGCAATGTTATTTATTTGATTTGATTAAAATATCCTGTTTAATTTAAAGGCATTCACTTAAGGGTGTATATGATTTAAAACCTTTAGGAGTTATATTGCTTTTAGTTTCAACTATGAGCTAACCTTTATTAAAACACTTCTATATTGATCATGACTAGCTCATGGACAAAAATGTAAAATCATTGTAAAAGTTATAAAACAGTCACCGTGTTTTAATTCCAAGTCAATCAAGATGTACCACGAAGTAAAAGCCTCAACTACAAGAAGTTATTTATTTTAGTTAGTAATACATTTTCTGTTGAACTTTTCCAAACAAAATTAGTGCATTTTTTGAAAGGATAATTTAATTTTATTGCTCAATTAAGACGTGGGCTATTAATAATTACTACTGATCTAATATCTAATAATTTGAAATATCTTAAGATTTCAAAGAATAACTAACTATTACTTCTTTTAGAAAACTTTTTATTTGAGGAGAACTTGATTTTCCTGTCTAATAAAAGTATTAATTTTATTATTATACTTGTAAAATAACAATTGAATTTGATTTGGCAGCTTTTGATTTAATTGACTGTACATATGTATGTGTATGTATTTATTTCATGTCTTGACATTGTCTTACATACGTCAGATTATATGTAATACATGGTAAATGGTATACAATATATATTAATACTTAATAAACTTAATAAAACTAAGTCTATATAAAAAATAACACGTAAATGAAGATTACTTACTTACTATACATGGATATAAGGTAAGGTTGCTCAAATCGTACCACTGCCTAAGTCGTACCACATGCATTTAGTACAAACTACAGCGACAACAGCACACTCGTCGATAACCAAATATACATCTGTGTCAACCACGACGTATTATTATTTGATGTAAACAAACCACTTTGTAAAATTTGACAGCAGTTAAATTTATTTCAATTTTCTTATAATTTTCTGCATATTTTTGGAAGTAAATCTTGCAAGTAAATTATTGATAACATTATTTTTCTTCATATACAAGTTGTCCCCTGAAATTTTGAATACGGGCATTTAAATGTATTACTCGTTACTTAGTTACCACGCTCGTGACGTATTTTAATGGACTGACCAACGGGAAATAATCAGCAATTTCTAATTTGTAATAAAATTCGGAATTAAAATGAAACATATTTATTCAATTCTGACGTAACGAATAACAATTTACTAGAACGTTAATCTTATTAAATGTTCGAAAACATTTCTTTATTGAGCTAAACAATATCCGAGACAATCATAAAATTCCTGTTAACATTTTGAAGCTATGTAAGTCAAATTGACATGCATATTGCAGCAACAACCATGGCAACCAATAATAATAATCGAGATACAATACACATTACATTACTCATATTCAAAATTTCAGGGGACAACGTGTATATAGGTTCAGTACAATTTACGTAAACGTTTGGTCGGAACGAAATTGTGTCAATTATATTCACTATTAAGTTATATTTATGTTGGATGCTTGAAGCCATAACTTTGTGATACATATTCAAAGGTTGAAACTATAGTTACGAAATAAATTCCGTGTGTGATACTAACAAAGTAAGTTTTATTTATCATTTGATAAAGTTCCTGAAGTTATATTTAGTTTTAAATTTGAATGTACTATGTTCTAAGTCGTACCCGTATGAGATTCCTAAATCGTACTGGTACGATTTAAGAAATTATTATTTTTTTTTCATACTTTAATGTGATGTTTTCTATATTCTTCATATTTGAAGCCATAATCATGTCAACACAATCAAAACGAATTTATAATGCACAGGAATAAGAAAATATGAACGAGGCGTTAAACAAATTATCAAAAGGAGTTAGTAGTTAAGCTCATCAATAATATAACATCCCTAAACCAACGTTATGTCGTCGTTTTAAAGTATTAAATAAGAATGTCAAATTTGGGAGGCTTAAGAATATAACTGAAAATATTAAGAAGGAGTTGTTTGTATACATTCGCAATTTAGAATCAAGCATTTTTTGGATTACTGCAACTGATCTAAGAAGTATTGCTTATCAACTGGCGAAAAAATTTAAATTACAACACAGTTTCAATAAAGATAAAGAAAATTTAAGCAAGAAGTGGTACTATAAATTTATGAAGAATAATCCCAGGGCCAGGGCTTTCAATAAAAAGTGCTTTTGGATTCTTTGATAAATATGAATCCATATTAGATAAACACAAGTTGACTGCTAACCATATAACGTTGACGAAACAGGGTTCACAAGCCAAAATAATTTCTCAGAAAGGCAAACATCAAGTTGGTGCACCTACAAGTGTTAAAATGGATTTGACCACTACAAGTGTATGCTGTATGAATGCTGCAGGTGAATACATACCTCCTATGTTAATATTTAAACGCATGCGGATAAAAGATAGAAGTACCTCCGGGTACTGTATTTGGATGCTCTAAAAATGGGTGGATAACGTCAGAACTTTTTGTTCAACGGTTGGAATATTTCATCAAGTAAACAACGTTGGAGAATAGTAACAATAAGCAAATACATCTTCTTTTGGATGGACGCACTACCCATACAAAAAAATTGAAGCTATAGAACTAGCTTGCAAGCACGGCATTATAATGTTTTCATTTCCTGCTTATATAACCGACCATCTTCAACCTTTGGACAGATCTTTTTAAATCTCTAAAACCAAAGAAGCTTCATCTTCTGTGAACTATTTGAAATTGCATATTCAAAATCAGTTTGTATGAATATTGCTTTGAATAGTGAATCAAATATACCGGTATTTGGCCATGCAATAAGCATACATTTGATGACGATTTTTACGATTCTACAGTTGTTATTAAAGACTCTTTACTCACTACTGCAATTAAATACTTTAGCTCTGATTCCAATAATAAACCAAAGGAAAAGGTTCCCTAGATGCTCTACATCGTCAGTAAAAATTACGTCCACGCCGAATATAGAAAGCATAAAAAATACGGCCAATAAAAGAAGAAATACAGCATTTAATAAAAAGGAATTGGCATCCAAAAACAAAAAAAAGAAAAACGATTTGTATTGTTTTATTTGTAGAGGAGATCGGACGGAACACGTGAATAAATGCTTGAAATGTAAATCTTTGGTGCACGATGTTTGCGATGAATTGAAGAAGAGAACTAACAGATTTGTATGTAATGATTGTACTAACTGAATGCATCTGTAAACATATGAATAAAAATACGTGTTAATTGAATTCTTAATTACGACTTAGACCATAGGTGGTACGACTTAGGTTATAGGTGGTACGACTTAGGCTATATGTGGTACGACTTAAGAAACAAGTTGACTTAGTTGTACCGATGTTAGTTTTTAAAGATTTTTTTTACGTGAAAACGTTTATGGATTGTCTAATTTCGTTATGACACATAATACCAAAATTGACAAAGGTCTGAATAACACATTTAATTTCTATGTATCTGATAAATCCTAAGTTTTATAATGTTCATTTCTTAAGGGGTACGACTTAAGCAACCTCACCCTAAATATATAATGAATGGCGATTTCAATAAAATAATCTAAACGGGGAAATATAACGTACTAAATAAAATCACAATCAAAAACTTCCTCAAAGTTATAAGGTACCATTGTTAAAAGCAGTTCTTTAATATTAGGTTTAAATAGTGGTAGAGGCATTTTTTCAAATTAGTATTTCATTTGATAAAAAATTTTGGGCCATAATAGTTTTCTGCTGATTGTGATTTGGTTAGCCTAATTTGAGATCAACTCAGATTTTCCTGGTTGCGCAGGGAATAATTGATAAAATTAGCTTTTTAGTAATTGTCTATATTATTTTTTATATGACAAAGACATTGATATATGTAAATGCCTGGTACCGTCAATATGTCATATTTGTTATAGAAGGATTTGCAGTCATTTTTGTAGCCTATGTTCGTCACGATCCTAATTGCTGTAAGGTAAATAGTCTATGGCGTGAAGCTGAATAGCCCCATATTATAGTGCCATAAGACAGTTGACAATGACAATAATCATAATAGGCCTTTAATAAAACATGAGTATATAAAATACAGGAAAGAGTACGAAGGCAAAAAATACCTTTTGAAACTTTATTTGCAACCTCACTACCATGTATATCCCATTTCAGAGTAGATCGATGTTGATTCCTAATAATTTTGTTGATTTCAAAAATGTTTCATTGTGTTTTTAGCGTAACCATTTACATCGACTTTAAGTTATTTACAAATAACTTATTGCTTGCAAACCACTCTGTTGCAGTAGTTTTGGATTCATTGTGGCGGACTAATACATCTTCAAACCTTTCGGAAACGTTGATAAGAATATTCAGGGTTTGATTTGAGTTGTGTGAAGTTATCACTATTGAATTAAAACACTTTGTAATTTCCTTCCTTCACATTTATTTTTATATGTCAGATGTACATTTCGAGTACCATGTACTCATTATCAACGACTAATGTAGTCATTGATAATGAGTACATGGTACTCGAAATGTACATCTGACATATAAAAATAAATGGGAAGGAAGGAAATTACAAAGTGCTTTAATTCGACATTGATTTGATAAGGGTTGTACCATCCGCAAATAAGATACTTTGGCAATTTATATGGTCTGGAAAATAATTTATATATAATAGGAATAATATGGGTCCTAAAATTGAGCCCTTCGGAACATCATAATTATTTTTAAGGTACTTTGAATCTTGATCTCCGATGGAAACCTTTTGAAGAACATTGCTTAGTTATGACTTTAGTAGTTTACAACTTTGGCTGTTAAATTTATACGACTCATTTTTTTTATAAATGTTGATGCGACACACATTTCATGGTGGCCATTTTCAAAGCACTCAATTGTTTTTTCTACAAGGGTTTGAACAGCTTGAGTATTTGACGACGATAATAAGTTATTTTGTTCTAAAAATTTTGTTATCTGGTCTTTCATTATGATCTCAATTATTTTTTTTTGACTGGAAGGATTGATATAGGTTGGTAATTATTCTTAGACTCTGGATCGCCTTTTTTGTAAACTGGAAATACTTTAACTAGTTTTGAATTAGAGAGAAAAATGCCTGTAACAAGAATATCATTAATTAACTTCGTTATAGGAGGGATATGAATATTTTTAGTAAATGTAATTAATTTAGTTGTTAAAGCATAAACGTCGACACATTTACTATTTTTTAACTTATTTATTATATATCTTACCATCACCATGGAAATTGTTTTAAAAGCAAATATCTTTTGACAATTAATGTGAACTGAAGTGGGACCTCTACTTAAGGCAGGTAGACATGGTAATTGACGATCGACAACACTAACAAAAAATGAATTTATTTGATCGCATGGAATGGTACAGTTTTTACTTTCCCTATGTAAAATATATAGTTACTTTCCTTATACAGGGTGAGTTTTTTTCGATGTTCTCTATAGGGATCTCGGAAACTATAAGAGATAGAGAAACGGTTAAATGGGGAAAGAAGTGTAGATTTACGAGACTAATAAAACTCCACTTTCAAAGTTTTCAAAAAAGTCAAGGGTAACTAAATATTTTGAAAAAAGTAAAAAGTGTCAATTTTTTCAAATCAATATATCTCGGTTATTATAACAGATAGAAAAAAAAACTGTAAAGGACAAAGTTTTAGATAATTTTATGCAGATTAATAAAAAATAATCAGAAAATTTTTATCGCCATTATTTTCCGAGATATGACGCAAACTTACATTTTTTTAAATGGAAACCATAGTTGACTGTGACCTCATTCAAAAGGTAATTTTTTTCTCTTTAATCCAATATGGCATATGACATAGTTATTTCTAAAAATGAGTGAGTTATAGTCATTTTAAATTTTATTATAAATAAAAATGGGTAGCCATGAAAAAGATCAAAGTAAAACAATTGCAGTTGTTTATAATATTAGCAATATTGTAATTATTAGTGTTACAGAGATAAATCAAAATGAAACAACCGCATAAAATAATTCTGTAATTATCAATATATCAATGGGAGAGAAATTTTAATATTAAAAAAATATGGTCAAAGAGTCCACTATTAATACTATTATGACATAAATTATATCTTTTTAAAATTGAATTTATGGCTTTTTGACTATTCTCATGTAAATTGAATTAAATGTTTCAATAACAACTAGCATATGATCCTCCACAGATTGATATGATTTTGCATATACTTTGTTTTTTACATAACCCCACAGAAAAAATTCTAAAACGCGCAGATCGGGAGATCTAGGTGGCCCTGGGATTGGTTTATTTCTTCCCACTTATAGTTAGGAAAAGCATCATTTAAATAATTTGTAAATCCAACATGTTATTAGGTGGAGCACCGTCATATTGGAACCATTTTAATCTTGTTTGTAATGATAAATTTAAACAATCGAGCGTATCTTCAAATGTTTTCTAAAGAAAATGAAAGTAATCAGTTTCACCTAGTGAGCTTTCAAAAATATATGGACCGAGAATTATTAATCCAAACACACCATGGATTAAACCCAAATTTAATTTGTAGTTTTCTCTGTGAAACTTCTCGTGGATTCTCTTAAGTTCATCTATGTTCATTGTGGCGATTAAAAATACGACAATAAGTGAATCGTGATTTATCTGTTCATAATATTTTTGTAAGAAACGTATTATCCTCTTGACAAATGGGTTTATACCACATACAGAAGGCCATTTGATAATTACAAAATTATTATTCTTATGCTGGTTTTTCATATTTATTTAACTTTGTAGAACTAATAATTACAATATTGCTATTATTATAAACAACTGCAATTGTTTTACTTTCATCTTTTTCATGGGTACCCATTTTTTATTTATAATAAAATTTAAAATGACTATAACTCACTTATTCTTAGAAATAACTATGTCGTATGTCATATTGGATTAAAGAGAAAAAAAATACCTTTTGAATGAGGCCATAGCCAACTATGGTTTCCATTTAAAAAAATGTAAGTTTGCATCATATCTCGGAAAATAATGGCGATAAAAATTTTCTGATTATTTTTTATTAATCTACGTAAAATTATCTAAAACTTTGTCCTTAATAGTTTTTTTTCTATCTGTTATAATAACCGAGATATATTGATTTGAAAAAATTGACACTTTTTACTTTTTTCAAAATATCTAGTTACCCTTGACTTTTTTGAAAACTTTGAAAATGGAATTTGATTCGTCTCGTAAATCTACACTTCTTTCCCCATTTAACCGTTTCTCTATCTCTTATAGTTTCCGAGATCCCCATAGAGAACATCGAAAAAAACTCACCCTGTATAGTATATATTGGGAAAGTATTGTTTTCGTGCATGAAAATGTCTCTGGGCGCTGTATCTCAGAAACGAATTATCAGATTGAGCTGAAACTTTAAACCTAACGTTTTATCGTTCAAAACTGGAATTGAACATTCATAAACCGGAAGTGGGTTTTTACTCGAGGCCTTTTTTTATTTTTTCTGATGCATTTCTTAATATGAAAAATATGACAAAAATTTTCAAACAAAAGTTAAAGGGAATGAGACTGAACAAATTCGCATATGTGATAAGTGTTTGTGAAACCATATAACATGACATTTTTTGGACGGTTTTTTGTGGAAAAGCTTCTAATTCACATTGCGTTAAAATTGACATAATAATATTACCATTTATATTTGTAACAGATGTTAGGTGAATAAAATTCCATTTAACATTCGATGACATTTTGTAAAACTCAAATTTTCCACTAAATTCATATCAAAATTGACAAAAATATTGTCAAGACAGTTGGTACCTCTTGTATTAAAGTTAATAATATTGGACAAGTAAAAACATCTGAGAGTATCACATAAGTTAATTTCGCAAACGTCCTCCAAATTATTGAAATTAACATTTAAATCGCCACCCCAGACGATGTGGTTATTTAGGTCTAATAAATCTATAAACTTGGTTAATATATGAATGAAAGTTTTCCAATCCCCTGATGGAGATCTGTAAACGCAAATGATATACAATTTACAAACAGGAAAATACATTCCAGTAAGTTCACAAATTTTATCACATGATAACGCATTTGTAATAGTATATTACATAACGAGAGTTGTAAGTCATATATTACGTACGAGTGGAAAAAGTTGCGCACGAGCAGTTAGGCGAGTGCAGTAATTCCACGAGTACGTAAGTGACTTACAACTCGAGTTGTGTACTATACTTTTTCTACTCCCATTCATTATAATTTGGAATACTTTGCAATATTGAGGTTATGTTTACTATTAAAACACTTCGCAGCATCGAATACATGGCCCAAAGAGATGGAGATTTGTATTTCTTACTTATTTCCCCAAAATAGGCCAATAACACATTTTTCTAAAAAGACTGGACACTATTCATACGCCAATCCATGAATTTATCGTAAACCACTTCATAACGCTCTTTGAATTTTTCCGGGAGAAGATCCTCTGCGGTATGTTCTGCTAGTTGCCTAATTCCTGAGTTCCAACAATTTCTTCTGTGGAGTCACTTTCACTCATTTTAACAATGAATAAATGAATTATTAATAATAATTAAACCAAAATAACGTCAATGTAATGTGTATTCAACAACGATAAATGTCAAATTCATTTGTCTAGGCTACTTGATTTGAGTTTCGTAATAATAATGGTTACGTAATATATTACGTGCTAGTTTTTTCTTCATTACGTGCATGTATCATAATGCCATGGTTACTAATCAACAAACGATTGCGTTATTGCCTACTTACTACTATGGGAGTAGAAAAAGGTGTTTAAGTTATTTGCTGCTATTTTATCATGACTATATATGATAGATAATTTCTTTCTAAGCGAGCTTAACGAGCTGTACATGATAATGAATTTATTTTCGAAACTTTGCATTCAAGATCTGAAAGCCTGTGTTCAGTTATTGATATTACATTAAAATTGTATTTATTTGCAATAATAGCACATTCAAGTTCATTAACTTCCTTATTGACTTCATTCAGAAAATTTAAGATGTGATTATTTTGTTCCTTGTCCGCTGAAAAAAAATATTAACACAAACGTTGACTGGTCAAACATCTAGATTTTTTATATCTTCATATTTAGGGAATGGAACGGAAATTTTGAAAGAAGAATATTCGAGAGGATGTTTTCACGTTAACTGTTCGCATTTAATATCGAAGACTTTTTACTTTTAAGATAGTTTATTAATTGTTGTGCGGTTAATTTAGGATCCAGTCGAAACACATGTAAGTAACTGTAGCAAGTGGCTCCTTTAATAACATTATCGGTTGCTGTTCCACAAATCGTAGTAAATTTTTGTGGGAGTGTAATTAGTAATTAGCTCTAGAAATATGTGGTTCATTAAAGCAATTCCGGATTTTACTACCATTGGGTTTTTTGAAGTTCTGTTATTAATATAAGGACTATAATAAAAGTTGAAATAAGAAACTTTCATCATGTAAATAATTAATTGCTTATTTTCGAGTATACAACACAAATTATATTCAGTTGACTTTTCATCATTATGAAAGCACATTACATGTCGGCATTTAGTACATTTTTTATGACAAACGCGTGGATTAATTCGTCAACAAGAACGTGCAGAGTAACAGTCATAACCGCGACAGCTTCCATTGTTCCTAAGAATTTTGCCAGCGCCATTAGCATGCAGCGAGAACTGTTGCTGCAACAATATACATTTCAGATTGGCTCATGTGCGGCATACCTAATCCTTGAATAATGGCAAACACAATTTATGGGCACTCAGCAGTAAAACTTATTGTTTCAGCGGCGCACTCGACCTTGTCCTTCCTTTCCATCCGCAAATGTTTGCGCCAGCAAAGATCAGATATACGAATAATTACTTTATTAAATGATCAACAATGATAGATTAAAAATCTATTATTAAAACTGACTTTGTTGTAATATGCCAGCAGTACGTCAGCATAAATTTTTGGGCTAGGTTATGTATACGAATCAAAAAATTAAAATTTTTAATTGAATTAAATTTTTAACATGAAATCAATATATTATTCTTACATATGGAAAAACAATAAAGCTAGCGCGAATTGAATGGTTTTGCTTTTTAATGTCTAAATCAAATTCATCCTTAAAAGCTACTCATGTATAACCTATTAATACACAAAGAGCCATTAATCTAACCCAATTATTTCCATTGAGTTTTTCTGGATGTAATTGAATAAATTAAACAATTAGGGCTTATAATTACGGGGGCATTTTAAGAAAATTATTAATCAATCATCTAAAAATTACAGAACCAAACATTATTGAAAAATAACTCTGAGTAATTTGGTTGATGGTTTATATTAAATTCATAAAAAATTATAGTACAATTCTTCAAATGTTATTAGTTTATTTCCATATCCTTTTTATCACATTTATTGTACATGTTAACATTACATAATACGACTTTAAAAATAACTCCTCCTTTTAGATAAATAAGCAACGATAGAATATCAGCAAACACACCTTTAGTAATGGTGTGATCGAAAATAAATTAGGAAATATTTATGTAAGATTATTTCGCAATAAATATGTAATCATATTATATTACCTATCTTTCTATATATTACACTGTTTTCAAGTGCAAGAGAATTACAAATAAATTCTATGATAATTTATCTGCAAAATAAAGTAATTGTAGATACTTTTTGTCTAAAAACTTAAATAATAGAATTCGTAAAGACACCTGTAGATAATACATTGTTAGTTGAGAACTTAAGATTGTATTAAAGTCACAGTTGTTGCTTTATGACTGCGTGGGTGCTGATGCAATCGATTCCATTAAAGGAGCAGACGCTGGAACACTCTAAAACCCTCACGCCACCCTGACCAATGTTCGTGCCGAAAGTGAATACATTGTAATTAAACGGCGACCGCTGGTTAATATATTCAATAGGTTCAGTGAAGGAGTTAATTAGATGGCCGTATTTTGAGTGCAGTTTCTCGATTTGTTCTGGGCACCGGCGAGCATGGGAAACGCAGCCAGCGTGACCGACTGAAAATAAAAATCTGTACGAAGATGACTTGTATTATGCCCTTCCAAAGAAGAAAAAAATACGTCTATGTTTATTTGTGATGATTTAATTGATAAGTTCTTTCATAAATAAGTAACCAATCGGATTAATTCATTTTTGTCAAACGCCGCGCGCTACAGAAACTTAGAACGTCAATGTCACTGACAAAGAGGTACACTCCTCGTGACAAGGCAAATTATTAAAATTAGACTAATAACACCTTCCGCTGCTATATTCGCATTTATATCATATTTACAGATATCAAAATAACAAATTAACTAATCATTCGAATAATAACCATTTATTAGTGCTCAGGAATAGATTTACAGTTGTCAGCACTACACTCTTTGGCGGAGTCTGTGAAAAACAATTGCTAAATATTCGCATTCCAAGTTTTGTACATATTTCAATTATTAACTTACAGATTGTACCTCACGCGATAATTTCGACTAGTTTAGTATATTAAGTCAGAATTATCACGAAATTGTCTTGGCCCTTGTAACAAATTTGTTAATATATTAAATACCATAAATATTTTATATACGTTTTTAATACCATCTACAAGAAAAAATTATTCATACTTGAACTAGAAATATTTATTTGTTCATATTAAATAATATAAGTTACTGATATGACTTTATAAACTAAAAATATTGAAAATTCAACGTTCATTACAATTTATTTCTTTTAGTACAATTAGCTATCATAGATAAATATGTAAAAAAATATGGGATAGCCCATCCGTTTGGACTTTTAATCATCGGTCTTTCTGTCCTGCCTTGACTTTAATTTATGTGTACAAAAAATAAAAATTTGCTTATTATAGTTGAACAGTCCAGATGATTCATACATTAGCTTAAGAGTAAATTTGGTTACCTTGGTACCATGTTTAGGTAAATGGTAATGTTACTAATGTTAATATAGTGATAATGGGGGGTGTCGTGGGATTTATGGTAGGAAATAAGAAATTTGGATTTGGAAGAGTAGACTTTCATACACCTCTTAAAGCACTAGGATTGGATCATACCGAATCAGGCTTCGAGGAATAGTTCGCCAACATGATTAGTTGGGTGAGACGTGTGGTATCTCGGCAAAGAGATCAATATATGTAGGATTAGGTTATATAAATAATGAAATATTGATGTTGTAAAGGAGGGGTAATAACCGGAACGGATCAGAAAGGGTTTGTCGGATTCTAACTTTACAAGTTCTGTTAGACAGGACGTTGAATATTGAATTACATAATTTTTAGTTGTCGTTACTTGTCTATAATTACATTTATATATAAGCCAGTATGATAAACCAAATCAAAGGAGTTCTGCATTTCAAAGAATACAATTATGGTTTTCTCCGAGATGATTGGTTAAAATGGAAATGGAAATTACTTCTTTTAAGAATTTTGTTTAGTAATAATTGGCAGTTCTAGTTACATTAATAACCCTTGCGGGGTTGCTAGTCCCCCATCAGGCGCCTCTTCAGGTGACGGATATGGGAACGCCTCCTAGATATAGGTGGTACGGGGGAAACGAAATACCCGGGGAGGACCAAAACTAGCACCACACCGTCTGACCTAGATTGGGTGACTGTAAACACACGAACGACTTCCGGAATAAGCAGGCCCCCTTTACTGCCCAAGAGCTCAGGGTGGATGAGCCAGAAAGGACAAGGGCACTTTTTTGTCCTTGGGTTTAGAAATCAACCCAGAAGGCCGATGAACTGCATCAGATAGTGAACGATATAAGGATGCAGAAGGCAATTGGAAAACCATTACATTAAAGACCATATAGTGGTATTCCCTGCACAACCATCATGACTGAAGTCAGTACTAAATATAATACCGAAGTAAGTCCTCCGATCTGATCTCCGGGGAAGACAGTTGTGATTAATATGAGGAATGCAACCGACACAAAAAAACACCCTGTTACAAAAATCGATGAGAATTGGAACATGGAATGTACAAAGTAAATGAATAGACTAAACATCAAAATAATGGGAATCAGTGAAGCTCGCTGGATAAACTGTGGACAGGAAGTAATGACAGTCAACATCGTCATGGAGTTGCGGTTATACTTGACGAAACACTTCAAAGATCTGTGAAGAACTTCGACCCGTATGTCCCCGTGTTTTGCTCTTACAACTCGAGGCATACTGTGGAACACTCAACCTAATTAAAGTGTTCGCCTCAACGGCGGAAAAAAACGACGTTGAAGTGGAATCCTTCTACAAAGACATTGATAAGGTCATGAAATTGACTAAGAACAAAGATTGAATAGACGAGGCCGTTACTTGTTGAAACTCCATTATAATCACTTAATAAAACACTGGTATAGCGTGAGGTTTCAACAATTATTGGAACCTCAGTGTTTTATTAAGTGATTAAGAACAAAGATGTCACTTTACTCCTAGGGCATATAAATGCAAAGATTGGACAAGGTTCATATGGCAAGTGGATTGGGCCGTACGGACTGGGCGATTGTATACTTGCGAGAAAGTGAAGAACGTATAATCAGGAATAAAATCGATTATATTCTCGTCAATCAGATGTACAGAAATGCAGTGAAAAGTGCCAAAACATACCCAGCAGCAAATGCAGGCTCAGATCATAATCTTCTTATAGCGGATATTATGATGAAGCTCAAGAAGCTGTAAGTCTTGTCAAACCAAAGAACTACTGATACCAGCCTACTAAGAAATAATAACGTGAACGCGAAGGTGCACCAGGAGATAAATAAAAACCTAAATAAATTAATAAACACCCGTGTGGCAACTCAGAATCAATCTGAAGACATGTGGCAAAATATAAAATCAGCCATCATAGAACCTTGTAAGAAACATCTGAAACCTAAAAAAAAAGAACAAACCGAAAAGACTGGATGACCGAGGAAATACTAAAGCTTATGGATGAAAGGAGAAACATAAAAATTCAGACAAACAGAAGTATAAAGAAGTACAGACGAAGATCAAATATAAATATCGACAAGCTAAGGTAGTGTGGCTGAGAGATGTAGAGAAATGTACTGAGATTGAAAATCTACAGAAACTGCACGACTCCCATAATGTTCCTTACAACTAAGGAAGAAAACATTGTGTTAGATATTGAAGTTCAACTGACCCTATGGGAAAATATATCAGATCCTTTTTCAATAATCAAAGAGAAGAAATAACTACCAACGGCAACAATGAAACTGGACCACCCATTTTAAAAGAAAAGTAAGTTGATTGAAGAGCAACATTTAGATGTTATAACTTCCCTATTTAATAAGATGAACAGGAATAATACCACAAGAATGGCTTCACTCAACGTTTGTAACAATTCCTAAGAAATATAATGCCAAAAAATGCGAAGAACACGATACGATCAGCCTAATGAGCCATACTCTGAAGATCTTTCTTAAAGTCATCCACCGTAGGATCTACAAGAAACTAGAAGAAGATATAGCAGATACCCAGTTTGGCTTTAGAAAGGGAGTTGACACAAGAGAAGCCAACGTCTTGATGCAGCGGTGTCTAGATGTCAACCAAAAGGTAAACGCCTGGTTTATAGATTATAATAAGGCATTTGATAAAGTGAGACACAAACAACTAATAGAAGCACTGAAATGCAAGAATCTCGACACAAGAGATATACAAATAATAGTAAAACTATACCTAAACTAAAGTGCATCTGTTCGCGTACAATCCGAACTAACAAAAGCAGTTGAGATCAAGCGAGGAGTCAGACAATGGTGTGATCTCTCTTAACTCCTCTTTAACATCTATTCAGAAGACTTCGTAGTAACATTCCGTTTTCCTATCTATAATTGCGCTGCGCTGAAAGGCCCAAAATAGGTCGAAACCGGCCAGTAGCTGTCGTTGATCTGTCATACTTAGAACGACATACAATGTTTTATTCGTGCCCGATTTCAACCTTTTATTTATCTATACTAGGTACTAAATATTTCATGTATAGGATTTTCCCTGAAATATTTTGTCAATTTATAACAATCTATACAACTCATTTTATTTTTATAAATGAGATATATCTATTGATTTATTCAAATTCACCAATTAAAAAAATAATTGAATGATCTAGAACTCTAAATAATAAAAGTCATAGATTATAAAAAAATCACACTCTTATAACAAAAACAAACAGAATTTAAAGTTGAAACAATGAAAATATGAAAATTATTGCAATTTAAGGGCACAAATATTTAAGAAATTCATTAACCTGGTATGTAAAAAAATGTCGCGAGAGTTATAAAAACATCAAAATGCAAAAAAACTATCTAAAGTACCTATTTTACTATACTATTGCTATTTACTATTTGCCATAGTAACTAATAATAACTAATTATTTGAATAAAATATATTAAATATCCAAATCACTAATTTGAACAATAAGAATTCTCAATATAATTATAAATATCAATAACTTGTACATAAAATTTTTGGAACTGAAAACAAATCATTTAATTACAATGAGAAAATGTTGAATAGTATTCAAATTCTTAAATTTCTTCATTACTGCATTGATGCAATATAATTATATAATAATAACAGTGATTTTTCTCAGATGAAGATTGCCTTTTCATTTTATCACGGTTAATTAACATAAAATTGCGTATTTTATCCATAGATAACCCTAATTAGATTACATTAATATCTTTGCATTCCAGGAAATAGTGTTTGGTTTGCTGTCTCGTGTAGAGGTAGAGAGATATTAAAATAATACATTAGAACCGCGATTAAATAAACTCCGCGAGACCTAAAATGAGAAAAACATAAATTCTTTGATAATCGTATAATATTTTTTACGAAAAGTTTAAGACACTTAAGGATTAGTTCTAATTTGTACATATATAGTTGTATTTATGAAGTTGAATTAAGTTAAAAAGATAATCTGTAGATTGTAACAACATATTTGACAAATTTTGATTTTGGATGTTAGTAATTTTAAAATATCGTGCGGTCTCTAAATGGTGACATGTAAGGATCCTGAATTTAAGTAAGAAGAGATAATGCAAAGAAAATATACAATAAACCATATTAACAAAAATCAATAAAAATCAAAAAGTAAATCATTAAATATAAAAATAAAATTAGAAAATATTTCTCATAAATGCATTATTAAAAGTATAAAAAAGCATGGAATCTTCTAAAAATCATAGTAAAGAATAATAAATTAGACTATAACGTATATAAAAACAAAACTGTTAAATGTTTAAACCAATTGAATTTAGCAAATAAGATTATTCTCATGTGATTATATATGATTGAGCATGTGTTCTTAAAATCAAAATTAATTCAAAACTTAAAATGGTGGAGATATAATAAAAGTATTTTATATTATTTTTAAATTTTATTTATTATACTTTAGCTTTCTTTCTAACAAAATACCGATGTAATTGTATCCCCATGGTAAATGGTACCGGTCACCCATCTAAATACTGACCCGAACCAACGTTGCTGCATGTCAGTAAATCTTTTATTTATCTTTTTAGAAATGAAATTTTAACTTTGTCAAAATTAACATTTTTAAAAATATTTTTAATATTTATTCTTGTTAAGATAAAATTTAAATGAAGTGCAGTTCTTGTCCAAGGATTTTAGTGATTGGTTTGAGCCGCGATTAAAAACAACAGTTTTGCCAAAATTATTTGCACATTTCGTGCAAATGCTCCTTCTCATATTTTAGAAAATCCCGCGCTGCGGAACAAATTGTACGATAATTTTTGATTTATCGTTTTTACGCCGGGCTTGTATGTTTTGATTAATTGGTTGTTACTTCTTTCTTGGAGCACTACTGGTGGCCGGAAATAGTTTGATAATTAGGAACATTCTCGTGCGCTTTATTTTCGGAATTTCTAGTGCTATATTTATAAACTGATTATGTGTGTTAACATAAGATATATTCTGTACATAACGGCGCCATTAGTGTGTTACAATCTTCTGCGCAGTATATACACTGACAATGATTACAATGTTTGGCCCAAATGAACAGACTTTGACCTATATACAGCCTTTTTTGCAAAAATATAAATATTATTAATTGGTAATTAGGGGTATACATTTTATATATCCATTTTCTTCCTATATGCATTAAATGGTAATTTAAATAAACAGCTACATGCATATTTTATCATATTATTGGTTTTATTTTTAAGGGAAAGCAAAGACGTATCTTAATTAAGATAAATTGGTATAATTACGAATAATTTTTGTCACAGAAAGACCAATGGATACACCAATCCATATTTATTATGTTTTATATTACAATTTATTACTCAATTGTCAATGTTTTTTTTTAATGTTTGTCTATATTAACATATTATTCTCATTTTAAAAGTAGCATATAAGAACAACTATAACCAATAGAATTATGAATTGGTGCAATTTTAGATATTGATGCAATAATTTTTAATAGTATTTTAAATCAGGAACTTTAAAAGAAACTAAACTTTGTTGACATTACACACAGGATAATAGTTTCAACCTTTACAAGACCATTATGAAACGTAAATGTTAAAACTGTAGTCACACAATAGATCATGTGTGTGATATTATTTAAAGTTCCTGATTCCAAAATGTATCATAAAATAATGGCTTCCAGCATTAATCATAATATTTTTAATATTTACCCAATAAAATAAATATGCCTTCTTCGTTGATTTTTAGCTCACGCATACAATAAAGGTAATTAAACATAATTGGTTGCAGTTGTGAAAATATTGATGAATCATTTTTATTTGTTTTATTATTTTTTATATCTCTTCAATAACGCGAATTTTACTATCAGTTAACTTCACGGTAATCGACATTGCGGTTGATACAATTTGCGGTCGAGATTTAATTCAGTGGAAAATTGGTCGGTTTAGATTATGACATGATGTCGTCAGTAGTTACTTTATTAGTAGAATTGTTAAGGGTCTGGAGCTATGCGTTAATTGAGTGGAGGTAGTCCATGTGACATTGGACTACTTTCTTTGTCAATTTAAGGCGGGAGGAAATTGGGATAGGCGGCCTCTACTCGTCAATGAAAATAAATGAAATTTATTGTGCATTGTTTAACTTGCATCAGCCATTAAAGTTGTGCAACATGGAAATTTACGAACGTAGAATTGTGTTGTTTGGCAAGACTAAAAAAAAACGTGCCTTTCGTTTCTGATACGGTAACATTATTAAATAATAATATTAAAGTTACGAAGTTAATTGGTCTATTAAGAAAGATAAATATAATGACTAGCATTGTGAATAAATAATTTCTTGATATAATATAAATTAGATCAAATTCACAAACATATATTATCACTTATCTTCTATCTTTGCAATTTGTATGTTTGTCGATAAACGTGCGTAGATCTATCTATCAAATAAATGCAATTACTCTATATACACGAAATTGAATGATCAATATTTACCCAACATATTTAAAAGTGTAAGTAAATAATTAGGTTTTCGAGCCAAATAATCTCATTTGAACAAACAAGAGCCGATTACTAAATTTTGGATTTGGATTTTTGCAGTGCAAAAGTTAATGCAATAATATATAATTGGAAATCAATGAATAATCTGGCAGGGAAAAGCAAAGAAAATGTTAAATAATAAAAAAATATCTTAGTAAAAATACGAGTACCTTTTTTAATTAATATCACACATTAATTTTTCTATGACTAGAGTTTTAAATAATTAGAGATTTTGGTTGACTTATATTGCATAGATTTCAATTATAAAATGACAAATATCTTCAAATAATTTTTAATAAATTAGAATTTATTTCCAAAACGATATATTTTCAGAGAATAAATAGTCTTGGCATCTATTTAGCTTAATTACTAGCTTTAGATGGTCCAAAAAAGAAAGTATAAAAAATTAAGCAAAATTGGTTGAATTTGTTTATAACTACCGAACGTTGTTGGTTTTTCAATTGTTCAAAAATAAGTATTTAAATGTGTAGGCTTACCGATTTTGCAATCAAATCTACTTAATAACCTTTGCCATCCATCTAGCTTATGACTCACGCAAGCTACTACTTAAAGATATATTTTAGAAAATAAATGGTTATTGCCATCTATCTAACTTGATGACTAATGTTAGTTACTGCAAAAAATATCTTATGGAGAAAAACGTCCTAAGAAGTAAAATAAAAAGTAGAATCACCCTGGTTTATAATTACCCTAGGTTGTTGGTTCTATAATTGTTCAAAATGAATTCTTCAAATTTGTAGACCTGTTGATGGTGCAATTAAAACCTTCTTTAAGAATAACTTCTTCTAAGAATATAGTGACAATAATAAATATATAAATACAAAAGATATTTTCCAGTCAATCTTAGTAGAAAACCCAAACAAGCAAAGATTGCGCCTAAAATTTCTCTTATAGATAAATAGATAGATCTTATAAGGGTGGCACCAGCGCCTGTTCCACCATGACCTTTTCAGATCTATTGTGGATCCCTACTTATCTCAGACGACCAGCTCTCGCTTTGCCACTTTGATTAGTCCTATTAGTCCTGCCAGAGGATTTTGGGTATAAGTCTCCGCGTTTGGGTTTGTAGTACCCAGCTTTTGATATCTAATCCTTGCTAGGCCCTCGCCATGGCATAAGATGTGGAATGAGTCCTCTTCTTCCTCTAGGCAGAATCTGCATGGTGCTGCTTCCACCAGGCCTATTTTACTCATATGTTTGTTGAGCTAGCAGTATCCTGTCATCAGACCTACTATTGTTTTGACCATTTTGGCTCAAAAGTTCGGTCGTTAATTTTGGCGATTGTTTCTTAAGGAACTGTTTCGCCTGTCTCTGTCCTGGTGAGTTCATCCACCAGGTTTGGGCCTGTATCTCCACCCACTTTTTATGGATAGTTTTACTGTGGTTTTGGAGATTCCGCAGGAAGGTTCCTAGACAATTAATGCTTTTGACGAGCCTTGTTTGGCCAGTTCGTCTGCTTTGCCATTCCCCGGATGTCCTCCGTGTCCTGGCACCCATATAATGCATTTTTTTCAGTCATAGCTACCTATTCAAAAACAAATTCGTATTCAAGAACCGTTTGAAATATAAATTCTTTTATATCTTGAAAAATATCACTTCTAGGTATAGAATATGCTTAATATTTTTTGTAGGAAATTAGATGCAGAATAATATAAATTTTAAAAAAATATATGATTCCATTTAAAAAAAAAGAGTTACGACAATTTGAAATTTAAGAAAATGGCGTGTCTGATACAAAGGCAGGGTTCCTCAAAAGTGAAAATTTTTAACACTGGTACATAAACAGTACTTATGACCAATCATAGGAAAAAGAAAATTTCTTAAATTTTAAATAGAACATCAGAATAATTTTTTTGTGAACCTCCGCTTTTTACATTTTTTTCAGAAAAACGTCAATAACTCGGAAATGCCACATCGAAATTAAAAACCAAAAAAAGGTTCATGTGATAAAAAATTATTCAAATTAGAAAATGAAAAAATATAGAGGGTGTTCCATTAAAAAAATGTTTGCTTTTGTTATACCGCAAAATTGGGACACCCTGTATATTTGAAAATAATTTTATGGCATAGAGATTTTTAAATCAATAAATATTTATACGAAACATTTTTTCCTATCTCTCAAGAGAAAGGCGCTAGGAAAGCCCGACGCACTGTTGCAGGACCCTGTATAATCTCACACAAGCTTAGATTCGACCTGTGTAGAGCCTAGTGCTATAGCCCCTGACTGTCAGAGACTGTAGCAATTGACCTACTTTTGGTGTCTTGTCTTGTTATTTCTCTTATGCAGTGGTGAAGAGCTATCGCCTCTTCTTGGAACACCGTTGTGTCCTTAGTGAGACTGACAAAAATCTTTGTCTCGTGTTTTGTACCGTATATACCTGCTGCTACCCCTTTCTCGGTCTTTGAGCCGTCTGTTAACCAATTTGATTCTGCTTTAGTGGGTTGGCCTCTTCTCTCATAACTTTCACCCGCAGTTTTCAAAAATATAAAAAATAGATACCACGACTCTACCTGAAATTGATATATGGTAATTTATAACTTTAGCAAAAAATATAGCAATTTACTTATAATAGGATGTTTACGAAGTATAGTTTCCATTTTATTGAGGTAAAACTATTTTTTCTAAAAAAGACAACTTTAGTTAATCATATCAAGCTAAGCTAAAACTTTATGACATTTTCTAGCTAATTGTAAATTATTGTTGGTCCTATTTTTTGTCTCATACGTGGTATCTTAAAGGACCATATACATCCAAGAGCCCAAACTATCTACTTATAAAAAAAGTATTGACCAATCGTTGTGTAAGTTGTTTGGTCGATTGGTAATAGTGAAATTATGTAAATGTGTATTTATATCATTGAAGTAGAAAGTTTTTGCACCTATAACGTTTTTCCATTTTGAAAGTAATTTCATAATTCCGCGATTGAAGAAGTCACTCGTCCCTGTTGATAAAATCTTAACCATATCATTTTGACACTTTAAAAATCCTTGAAAGGGCGATAATCACATGCTGCGAGACCTGGACTATGGTATACGCCGGGTGCGATAGAACCTCCCACCCAAACTCTCAGAACTTCTGGTGGGTCGCCTGATGGAACACGACACCCTTACTATTGGCCAATTCTGGTTAATCGACTGATTAAATCTGGTCAGTTGACAGAAGAAGTCCGAACTGAATGTTTATCACGATGGAGCAGCTCATAATAGATGAAACATACAGCAAAATCTTGTTTGCCTTTAATCTGCGTTTAGCGATCGTTTAGGCCGAACCACCGCGATTGGACCACGGTCTTTTCTTCTCAAATGGATAAACATCGTTACGTTTCAGCAAATAATCGCAGTCATCAATTCAGCACAAAAGGTTCTTTTGCGTGTGGCACCCATACGATTGATCTTTTTCATGAGAACAGCCTTATGCAAATGTTTCCAAACAGTTTTCTGGCTAATCCCGGACATAGGAATAATTGTTCACATACCGATCCCACTAGACGATTTCCATGATTCTATCGACAATCATGACAATCATAATACTAGAACGGAATAGTTGGAACCGCCGCTTTGTGTCGCATTCGATATTTTGTTGGGTTCACAGACATCACACTACAACTTGGGCGTAGTGGTACTGAAGAATATATCAAAGTTTCTCCTTTTTTGCCTTCAATATGAAACCGTTAGAACATACCACTGGCTTGACACAACAAAAAACTGTCAAATAACTTCTTTTGAAGAGTAATGTCACCTTTACATCGACGTATAGTAATAACCGATGTGATATAGATATGGCTCACTAAAGACATCTAGAGGAAAACAATCAGGACCTTTTTCCTTCATATTATATTAATTTTATTTTAGTGGCATTGTTTCTTATCAGGACTTATAACGAAAGCGGTGAAAAGGAAATATCTTGTAAGATCATAGAAACATAGAAAATCAGGATCAGGTTTACAGATATTTTTGATAAATATGTTATACAGATGTAATTATCAGAACGTAAAAAAGAAATTCCTACTATCATTTAGGTAATTTTTTCATTTTGAAAGTAGTTTCATAATTGCGCCATTGAACCTGTCACTTGTCCCTATAAAAAACTTGATCATCTCATTTTTACAAGCCACTATGAAAGCCACTTTGCAAATGCTTGAAAAGGCGGTAATCACCTAGATCTCAGAACCTCTGGTGTGTCGCCAGATGGAAAACACCACCCTTCAATTGGCCAATTCTGGTTAATCACTTGCTTTAATCTATTCAATTGACAGAAGAGGGTCCGAATTAAGTTTTTATCCCGATGAAAGCAGCTCGTAGTAAATGAAATACACAGCTAAATTTTTTAGCATTTACTCTGGGCTTGGCGATCGTTTCAGACCAGCCTTATTCAAATAGTTCCAAACTGTTTTCTGGCTAATCCCGGACATAGGAATAAGTGTTTACAAGCTGATGCGATTAGACGGTTTCATGATTTTGTCGACAATGATGACAATGATAATACTAGAACGGTATAGTTGGAACCACCGCTTTGCTGTTGCATTCGATATTTTAATGGGTTCACAAACATCACACTATATCTTGGTAGTAGTGGTACTGAAGAATATATCAAAGTTTATCCTGTTTTGCCTTCAATATGAAACGTTGGAACATACCACTGGCTTGACTAACACACAAAACTGCCAAATAACTTCTTTTGAAGGGTAATGTCACCAATACATCGACGTATAGTAAGACTCGATGTGATGTATGCATCGTTAGATATCGCTCACTACAGACATCTATCAGAAAACGATTAGATCTGTTTACTTCATATTAGGTATATTAATTTCATTTTAGTAGCATAACAGGACTTATAACGTAAGCGGTAAAAAGGAAATATCTTATGAGATCATAGAAACATAGAATATCAGGATCAGGTTTACAGATATGTTTGATAAATATGTTATTTTGGTGTAATAAGAACGCTAAAAAGAAATTCCTATTATCATTTAGTTGAATTTTTATCAAAATGTTGTCAATAATATTTATGCGAATGGCAAGATCTTTACACAAAAATCGGCATCACACTGTGCCAAATGATTATTATATCCAGAAAATTAATTATAGGCATTTGACCCTAATAGCATTCTCTTCTGTTCTGCAACGAACCAAGAAATCCAAATCGACTTGGTTGAAAAGTAGCATAAACGTTCTCTTTTACAAAGAATGAATCTTGCAAACTCGAAAATTAAAACTTTTATTTAATCATGTATAAAACTACTCTTCGCAAAACTATCCGTACCCACAGTATCAACTTCTACGCCCAGGACACGTTACACCAGATCTAGAATTAAACTGAAAACATGCAACTAATGTGCGGCTTAAATTATCCGCTAAGGTGTCTGAATTACGGTATCTCACCCACTTAAAGTAAACCCAATCGATCCTTAACAGAGCCAACCAATCACTACTCCAAGAAGTAATTCAGAGAGCCAGATACCTCCTAGCCCAATCGGACAATGAAGCCTTTAATTCTATCTCTTAACCTCAAATAAAATACATTATACACTTTAAACACCCTGTGACCAATTACATATTCCAATATCGGGCCGAGCTGCTCTCATCGGGCCAAACACTCAATTCTGGTCTCTACTGTTAATAACTAACCAGATTGAAGTAGAGGATCGGTCAGAAGGGGACTAGAGTTGACCAAAAGGAAAGGTGCTATATTCTATAACGACAACACCAGGGAACATCAAGGGACAGAAGCTCCAGACTTGTGACTAAGTGATTATAACCTCTTCAAACATTTGCAAAATTTTCTTAATGGTACAAAACTATTCATCTATATTATTAATAGGTATGTTTAAAAGTAAATTTTGTAAATAAATTTTTAATTGATAGCACTATTATTAGATACAAATACCAAAAAAAAAAACATTTAAATTACGTATTGTGGCAAATACATTTACAACAAATTTCTGAAATTGAATAAAACACAAAATCAAAATTGAAATTATAGCCAAACAACATTATCTTGAATAATAAAGGAAACCACATATTGCAACTAGTACGACTATTAATAAAACAATTATTTTGAACGTAATTTTAGGTCAGGCGAGAAAAACCACCGACCAAACAAATGACATCACGCGCCTGCAGGAATTCAATTATGGCTTTCTTTTCGGAAGCTCTTCTCGGTTCAAAAACCGAATTAGAATTCCAGGCCGCAATTACTGCTGCACATTGCACAAAGGCAGTGGCCAGCGGCTCTTAAGAGGCGCCTGAGACACTTGACCCGTGCGGTTTTTCGCGTCCGGCCGCGGGAAACGCGTTTCTAAAAAGGCGCACTTACATCACCCGGTCCCGCCGGTTGTTCTTTTCACGTTTCTGCGTCGATATATTTATGGAAGGCTTCAATTTCTATTTTACGTCCACTTTTGGTCATAATGACCGGCCGCCGTAATTGGCGCTGCTAAAAGCGCGAGCGGTCCGGCTCGAGGAGATTTTTCGCATTGTTAACTGGAACGAGTGTCGCATATTTTAGATTAATCTGGGGCTAATGGTGCTTTCTCATTGATGGCATTAATGCAATTTATTAATGTGTATATGTGATTTCGTTATAACTAGTGTCGTGCGATGAGAAAGTTCATTTCGAAATATAATTTTAGTTCAGAGTGGAAATGAAATTATTGTGTCGCCTTTGGTTAATTACTTGATTCTATCTTAGTAGTATACTCAGAGACCTATTTGGGAATGGGCATTGTCTCACTAGAAAAGTGGAGCTTCCAACTGCTGAAGAAATGGAAGAAAATGGGGTTATATTGCCTCGGATTAATTTCAAACGAGAACTACTTCCAGAAGTTATTGCTCTCCATACCATAATTCCTACAGTTTGATGCATAGGCCTCTGAACAAAATATTCCATGTTGCGACATTCTTCACGTTTTCGTCTCACCCGTATGAATCTCCAAGCGGAGTCAGGTTTCAACGCAAAACACTGCCATGGTGCGGCATAGGCCACTATAGGTGTCAGTGCAGTCACAACATACACCATTCCAAATGTTTCAGTGTAAAAAAAAGGAGTTACAAGATGACTATAGATCAGCAATTGTTCTGATATTGGAAATTCAGTCTAATGTTTCCATAAGTCAAAGGCGGCGGTCTTAAACATCATTTGTTCTTTTTTGTCCCCAAGTTCCTCATCCGCGCCATTCCTGACCCTCTCTAATACATGCTTAATAGCAACGCATGGCGGTAGATTGGGTTTAGAGTATATACATATTTATGTTATGGCACCAATATTTAAGACAACTCAAAATAATATAATTATGGATTCCGTTAACCATTAACCGATTTCTAACTATTTTGATCTTCTCGACACAAGGAAAAAGGGAGATCAAAAATTCCAATCTTTGAATAGGTTAAGATGAGTGTTACACTAGTTTCACTAATATAGTAGAATTACCGGCGACCATTAAAGGGAACTGATAATTAAAACAATAATAATGTGAAAACATATGTGTCACTTACTTTAAATGGTGTATCTATTTTAACGGATATATGAAGTTTTTAATTATAAACAAGATGTCACCTCACATTGGCCAATACCATCTTTAAAACAATACAAGCTTTAAAAACAGTTAATAAATATATAGCTGCACTGTGCTAATGAGTTTCAAAATAAATCGAAATCAGTTGGTGGCTGTTGTTGGCAGGGCAATAGTAATTCAATGTCAACTAGAGGAGTTTCCGAGTATACATTTATCTTTAGCTTTAATACGATTATTTTAATTAAATCGTTTTAAATTTAATTTGACAAATTATATTCGAAACACTTTTAAGTAATGGACAATAATAATTTAATATATTTCCTTGTTTCTTTTTATTTCGGGACGATTTTATTACTTTTCAATGTTTTCGTGAAGTATCGCTTTTTGTTCTGTTCAATGGCAAATTGACAATGAACGTCGTCGCTATGAATTATTTTTATTGCCGAGTAATGTTCTCGAAATAGATTGGGCACGTCAATGCTCAATTTATCTGATGAGTTGCTATCTATTTTAGCTTTTCTGAAAATGTACAGAATCAGTTTACACAGGCGTTTCGAGTTGTGGTAAGAATCGTAAGGAGTTAATTAAAATAAAGTTTTCAATTGTATTATGTTAAGATTGTAATCAGACTAACGAATGTTATTATCACAACTATTAAAATTCAATCGATAACGTAAAAAACAACTTAGAAATAGTTAAAATAAAAGAAAAAGTTGAAAATTGAAGTAGGAAATTAATCCAAGAAATAATTCATAAAAAAATGTTAAATAGAAAATTGCCCTAAGTTAATAATTTTGTAGAGAAGCGATTAAAATTTGCTAATGAACAATTTAAAATCTTCTAAAATAAGAGTTTAAATTTTGTTTTAAATATGTCCTTTAAAACATTTTACGAATCTAAAACACTGCTGAAAACTCCAAAATTTAACATGAGTACTTGATAATGATAATAACATTCAAACCAAATGTCGTAATTTCGTAATTTTTCATGGTGAAAACATCGAAGGGATTTGTTGTTTTTTTGGAAGAAAAGGCCTTTAGTGAAAGAGCCCCCGTTTCGATTACTATATTTTTTTAAATTTAAAAATACATTTACTACTACATAACTTTCATAATGTTGTTAATTTTAAAGAAAAAATCTTGCAATTAAAAATTTCATTTTTTGTATTAATTTGTTTAGCCTTTATCTACGTTGTCCCAACACCAAACATTTGTATTTTAAATTTAAAATATGAGCACTCTGGGTAAAAAACGTCATTGCGACGATCTTATTAAAACATTGGAAAATACTATATTCTCCTATATGACACTACCTCTGTTATTCCCATTAACGAACGCCTTCTATACCTTAGCGAAAAAATTTCCAAAAACTCCTTTAACCAACACATCCTTTCCCTTTACTGCTTGCGCAGAAATCCTGATCTAATCCCTAAATATAAAACCCCTTCATTCACAACATACGAATTCATCGAATCACACCATCCATCATCATCACCACCATCAGAGACAGACTGACGAGACATATAAAGACTGACAAATCTGGGCTGAAAGACCGCTGGTCGATAGCCATTTAACGGACTAATCCACTAACATCATCTATCATACATGTATTATATTTATTGTTATTGTAAGTTTGTCTGTTAATAAAGATGTTGTATATAAACTATATTCTATATCTTTAATATTCAACATAAACACATTCTTCAACTTAATCAATGGTCCTTCGAGCAACTGATAATCAGGAACATTTTGGTTATCCGGATAATTCAAGAACATCAGATCAGAAGTAAAGTAATAATCAGTGACAATATTCAAAAACTAAACAATTGCCTTGGAATTATTTAGAAGATTGTAGTTAATTTACAAATAAATTAGTTTTTTTTAATAATAACAAGAATCGTGTTTTGTACCATGTGTTCAACAATGTTTGATAGGCGTTTGAATTTCTCAGTCATTAAAAAACTTTTAAGATTGGTACTTACCAGTGGAAGGACTTGTGGGAATTTAGAGAAAGAAAAAAAAATTAAATTTTCTTTTCTAAATGTTGCCCATTTTGATTCGAATATAAATATACCCTGCGTTTCATGTTGTTTAAGACATTTATTTATTTATGTAAAAAAAATACAGGCCTTCTGACATGCACCGAGCGATACATTTGTCTGGGCAGATAAATATTGGAGCGATTTCTTCGGACTTACATCTATTTTTTGCTGAATATCTGCAATGACTGCTTCCGTAAGGACAGTCGACCGGCCTGTAGATTTTCCCTTGGAAACGCTGCCGGTTTCATGGAATCTCTTAACAATACAGAGAACATGTTGCACAAAGTAGGTGTGACATAACTCAAGATCATAAAACTGCTCATGAAATTGTTCTTCACATTGTTGATAGGAATAATTACAATTTCCTTCTACGTTGCGTGTTCTCGTTAGAAATTACCCCATCGGGACGGCATATCTGGAAAACTGCTCGGAAAAAACAACCAAGCAGAGGGGCTGCGGAACAGTCTGGCGGAATAAGAACCTCGAAAAGATGAGGATCGAGGTTCGAAGGCTATTCAATAGGGCCAAAAACAACCTGTACTGGGACACCTACAGAGGAAAACACGCAATATAATAATAAAGAAATCGGAAAAGCCAAAAGGGACTCGTGGAGGAAGTCCTGCGAGGAGATTAACGATACTCCGGCATATTCAAGAATCCACAAAGTCCTTGCTAAGGACGGCAGTGTTGCCAAGGAGGTAGGCTTCCTCAAGAAACCGAAGAAACCTACACAGAAGCAATAGAGGAAAGTCTCAAGGAACTATTAATAGTCCACTTTCCAGCCTCTACATTTCGGGCAGAACATAACAAGCCAGACAATCCCAGCCAAAGACCTAAAAGGCCCGACCAAAAAAACTGGAAATTAATGACGGAGTTCACAAGACCCATTAAAATTAAATGGGCCATCAGCAGGTTCCAACCGTATAAGTAGAGAAAAGAACAATCATATCCCCCTTGAGGGGCCATACCATTAAGGCACAAGGAGGAGTACTGTCTCCACAGCTATGGGCAACACTAGTAGATGACCTTCTAGGAAAACTGTCCAAAGAGGATATCCATTGCCTAGGGTACGCGGATGGCCTAGCCATTGTCATCAGGGGCGGTTCGCGGGAGTTGTCTCGGAGCGAGCACAAAGAGTCCTAAACAATTGGTGCAAACAGGAGCGACTGGCAATCAATCCCCAAAAAACACAAAATGTCATCTTCACAAAAAGACGAGCACTGCAAGGCCTAAAGCCACTGAAGCTCGGGGGTACGACAATCAACTTCGTAGGGGAGGCAAAGTTCCTGGGAGTAACCTTCGACGCCAAAATGACATGAAGACCACACATCACAAAAGCCACCAAAAAAGCATCAATAGCATTGGGTAGGTGTCGCAGAATATGCGGAAAAAATTGGGGGCTAAACCCTAAAACGAGACTAGGACAAAGTAAAAGGGGACGATAGGACTCCTGAGCAGTACACAAAGACTAGCATGTCTCAGTACAACAGAAGCCCTAAGCACCACCCCAACGGCAGCCCTAGAAGTCATCTTGAACGTACCACATTACACAGCTTTATTCAAGGAGACTCATTTAGAATGATGCAAGGACAGGCACCCATAATCCGGTCACACGGAAGAACACACCAACTGCTAGAAGACGAGCTGAAGGCTAACGCGATGCCAAGTAATGCCATGGTGAAAAATTACAATTTCGAAAGAAAATACAATGTACTGATCCCGCAAAGAGAAGACTGGACCGAAGGCCAACCTACCAAAGCAGAATCATAGTGATGAAGGGCCGACAAATGGGTAGGAGCAGGTATATATGGTGCAAAACCCGAGACAAAGATTTCTGTCATTTCTGTCTCACCAAGGACACCATGTGGTTCCAAGCGATAGCTCTTTACCACCGCACAAGAGAAATAGCAAGACAAGACACCAAAAGTAGGTTAGTTGCCATATTCTCCGACAGCCAAGCGCTGCTAAGAGCACTAAGCTCCACACAGGTCGAATCTAAGCTAGTGTGTCACAAAAATTTAACAATCACATGGGTCCCCGGACACGGAGGACATCCGGGGAATGACAAAGCAGACGAACTGGCCAAACAAGGTTCGTCAAAAGCAGTAACTGAACCCTCCTGCGGAATCTCCAAAACCGTAGTCAAACGATCCATAAAAAATGGGTGGAGACACAGGCTCATACCTGGTGGACGAACTCGCCAGGACAGAGACAGGCGAATCAGTTCCTTAAGAAACAATCGCCAAAATTCACGACCGAACTTCTGAACCAAGACAAAAAAATGGTCAAAACAAAGTAGGTCTGATGACAGGACAGTGCAAGCTCAACAAACATATGAGCAAAATAGGCCTGGTGGAAGAAGCACCATGCAGATTCTGCCACTGCGAGGGCCTAGCAAGGATTAGATATCAAAACGACTTGCCAAATTCATACGCCTATCAAACATTGTCGAACGCAGTCTTTATGTATCCATTGTTTTAGAAAAAAAGGATGAGGAAGTTAATATGATGATTACTTCTAGATATGCTTATCTTCTTATTAATGCCAAATTCTCCTTCGGCTTATGAAAAGTTGGTCTACCTTATGGTTCAACGACAGTTTTTAACTTTATATACCCCGAAATATGATCAGTTTATAGTTTATTACGATAAGCATTAATAACTCTATAAGTATATATCTTCAAACTTCAAAGATTTTAAAATTATTTAAATTTAAGATTTTTTAAGCCTTTGGTAACATATCGAAGTGGTTATTGACAAACGGGAGTTTTGAAAGGTTGAAACTATAGTCACAAAATAAATTCTATCTGTCATATCAACAAAACTGACTTTTTCATTTCAAAGGTGTATTATTTCAAGAGATAATTCTAATAAATTTAACTGTGTTTGACACTTTTAACCCTGTTTTTATTTTTTAATGATATTTAACTGTATTTCAGTAATTGCAAATTTGAAAACCTGCAACCGAGCTTGGTAATATTTATATTGTTTGAAAGCGTTACCTTACTTTTGACAATTTCGATTCTATTATCAATATCAATTATCACATTCAATTAGTGTCACAGTTTCAGCTTGTTTTTGCATTTTTATCTTTTTTAAAATTATTAGTTTGGTTACCTCTCAGACGTTTTAAACTTAAAAAAAAGGTTCCAATTGTTACTTGAAGAAAAGAAAAATTAAGAAAAGTCAGAATGGTAGGGCAATGTACAATTTATCAGTATAAGTCAAGAATACATTTGGGCAAGAAGAGGTCAAAAGGCCATTAATTATTTATTAGACAAGATCAAAGCTAGAGAACAATTAATAATTCCTTAGGATAATTCAAGAGTACACCTTGGCGCGTCAAGACAATTAATAATGTATTACTTTAGGTCAAGAGTACGCTGGAGAAATATATAGTTAATTGTCACAGGTCAAGATTCCGCTAAGGAAATTACAGCAGGCGAGGAGTAAGATAAAATATAAAAATACTGGGATACGCTTAGTGTGCTGGAAAAATAAAAAAAAATATTGTTTAGGATGTTTATACATTATTTATAATGAAATAAAATAGCATTACTTTGTGTTGTGCAACTTATAAATAAACATAATATTAACCTAGCCCACAAACCTCACTGTAAAATTAGTAATTATATTTTCAACCCTAAAACTAAAATCCAAAACTCCAATACTTGAAAAACCAGTAGTATATACGGGGTGGGCCAGATACAAGTTTCTTTTTAAAAATGCAATAAAATGCACAAAATTTATTTTTTTTCCATGTATTATGGCTTTATTAGTAAGAGCAAACATTCCCATTAATTATGGAACACAACTTCGTTTGAGTGGCTGCCTCGTCTGGCTTCGTAGTAGCGCATTCTGTCATTCCAATTTTCCAAGACCTTGTTGATGATTTCGGGCTATAACTCACCGATTTCTTGGATCATATTGGCCTGAAGTGCATGCATCGTTTCTGAATTGTTGGCATAACATCGGTTCTTTACGGTTCCCCAGAAAAATAAATCCAAAGGGGTAAAATCGCAGCTCCGAGGCGGCCCATTGACATCGCCAAGACGGCTGATAACACGATTTGGAAATTTGGTGCACAAATGATCGATTGTGGCATGGGCTGTGTGGAATAGCGCGCCATCCTGCATGAACCAGGGGTCATCCAAATCCATGTCTTCAATTTCAGTTAAAAAATATCGTATAACATAGCTCTATAACGCTCACTATTGCCGAAACGTTGTTCCCAGCCTCATTTTCGAAGAAAAATGGTTTCATGATGCCATCACTCCACAATTCGCACCAAATTCTCAATCTCTGCGGTTGCATTAGCTTCTCGACAATAACGTGCGGGTTTTCCGTCCCCAGATGCGTCAATTTTGTTTGTTAACGTACCCACCAAGATGAAAATGTGCCACTTCAGAAACAAATATTTTTAAGCACGCACTTTGGAAATAAGTTTGGAATATTTCTTAAAGTTGTTCAAGCATAAATCGACTCATTTCATACCGCGGAGGTATGATACTGACTTTCAGTCAAGATTTCGAACGGAAAGAAAACCGTCAGTATCAAAATAATCTATGATTTAAAAAGAAACCACTAGTTGGCCCACCCTATAGTTATACTTGTGTACATTTTAAGGAATTGCCTACAAAACTAGACTTGGTAAACATTTAAGGTCTATTCATCTAAATCAACCCGAAAAAATCAACACTTGTAAAGCAACTCATTGATAAAATGGATTCTTTCGGAGAAGATGTACTGTTGGTTAGTAGCAGTTATCCGTAAAATAGATTTACTAATGGGAATCCAATAATTATTGTAGACCCGAATAGCGTTGGAATAGAATGTTTACTCAAGAACAGAAAAGGTTCTTAGAATCTTATTTTCGCAGCGGCCGTAGTTGTGAAAATGGAGAATGGGAGTATTCAATAGAACCAATTATTTATTTATAGAAGTTTCTTCGTGGTTTTCATAGAATATTTTGTTCAACTTTTTCTATAATTTTCTCAGATGATCCATACATTTAGTTTTTTTTTACATTGAGGTTTCTAGAATTTTTCACAATATTTCATTTTAGATTTATAAAACTTTTTTGTGGATTCTAGAAGTGTACAGTAATTTCTTTTTCTTATATAATAAATAAATAGATTTTATTCGAGAGTTCTAGATTTTTCAGAAAGTTCTTTCAAGATTTTGTTTAACTTTACAATTTATTAGGAATTTTTTTTCTAAATTTCTAGAACTTATTTAGGGGCTTTTGGAAGTTTCAGGAATTTGTACTCCATATTTTCAGTTTTTTGCATCTTCCTTTCCAAAGAATTTTAATCGAGTATTCTAGAATTTTTCACAAGTTTTCCTTGTAGATTTCTAGAACTTTTTTGGAGGATTCTAAAAGTTTACAGTAATTTCTTCTTAGCAAAGGTCTTATTCGGTAGTTTTTTAGAAAGTTCGTTTCAATATTTATTGAATTTTCTTCGAGGCTGTTTCTAGTAATTTCTCTTCCAGATTTTAATATTGCAAAGATTTCCTTCAGGGCTAAAAGAATCATTTCCAGAACTTTAGACTTTTTTCGAGAGTTCAGAAATTTATTCAGATTTGGAGGCTATAGATTTTTCTAGAAAATCTGTTCCTAGAAATCTAGACTCTTTTCAGTAATTTCTCCAGATATCAAGATTGTTTTTTTTTTCAAGCTCTCTTTTAAATTTCGAAGTTTTTAGAATTAAACAAAAAATTCTAGAAATGTATATTTTTTGTAGAATTCAGAAAATTTACAGTAAATTGCGAAAATTTAAATGAAGGTTTTTTTTAGAAAATTTGTTTTTAAAAATCTAGACTTTCTTTCGAGAGTTCAGGAAATTTCTAGTAATTTCTTCTCCACATTTCAAGATTTCTTCAACTTGTCTTGTAAATCGCAAAGATTTTCTTTGAGGCTCTAGAATTTTTAGAATCTTCTTCTAGAAATCTAGATTATTTTCTCGACGGTTCAGGAAATTTCTAGCAATTTATTCTCTAGAGTTTAAGAGTAGTTTTTTTGAAGTCGTCTTTTAAATTGCAAATATTTTCTATGAGTCATTAGGATATTCTAGAAATTTTTTCTAAAAGTTTAAGAGTTTTGAAAATGGCCAATAACATCTTCCTAAGATTTCAAAGTTATCCTCTTATCTTCTGAATTACAAAGATTACTTTGGAGGCCCGAGAACTTTTTAGAAAATTTGTTTGTAGAAATCTAGACTTTTCTTCAGGAAGTTCAGGAAACTTTCAGTAATTTCTCTTTTTTTGAGGCCCTAGATTTACTAGAAATACATATTCGTTATTATTTCTTATAAGAGAATTTGCACGATTTTTAAAAAAGCGTCTAGAAAAGTACAAGTAAAAATCTTACAATTTGGAAAAGAAATTTAAAGAAAACTTTGATTGTAAGACTCCTGAAAAATATTTTAGAAATTTAAGAAAAGGCTTACAAATTCTAGTCATAAACAACTTCTTAAATGCTTCTAGTAAAGTAGATGGGGAAAACTTACAATTTGGAGAAGAAATTCCTAGAAAATTTTGGTTGTAAGACTTCCGAAAAATATTTTAGAAATTTAGAAGGGGAGTTCTAGAAAGGCTTACAAATTCTAGTCATCAAAAAACTTCCTAAAAGCTTTTAGTAAATGGGATGGGGAAATATTTCAAATCTTAAAATTCTTGAAGATAATTTTTAAAAATAAAAAATTTTCTTTTTAAATTCTGCATCCCTAGAAAATTTTCTAGAAATGTAAAGGAGCAATTTTTGGAATTGTAGATAATAATAATGCTGAAAATTTCCAAAAACCAGGGAAAAGTTCCCAAAATTTAGAAAAAAAATTTCCAAAAGATAAAGAAAAGCCATTGAGACTCTAATAATTTAGAAAAAAACTATAGTTTATTATTTATTTTCATGCTAATAAGAAATTGATGACAATGTTTGCAATTTTAAAGAGAAATTCCTAGAAAATTTTGATTGTAACGAAGGGTCAAGTTAGTATCTGTAGAACAAATTCCATTAATGTTTAAAAGTCCTCAAAAATATCCTAGAAATTTAGGAGAGAAATTTTAGAAAGAAATTTTTGTCACTTCCTGAAAACTAAAAAAATATATGGAAAATCTTGCAATTTGGAGAAAGCATCCCTAGAAAACTTTTATAAAATTGTGATCAAAGTGACACACCGGTATCATAAATTCTTTATAAAATTCTAAATACCTCGAAGATAATTTTTTATAATTATAAAATTAATTCCTTAAAAATTCTGCAACCCTCGAAAATTTTCTAGGAATTTGGAATTGAAATCTTTAGAAAATAAAGAATAGCTATTGAGATTCAAAAAGAATAAACTATTGTTCAGGGAATAAATTTTATAAAGGCAGGAAAATTAGGATCAACAAATAATCTCTAGTAAAATAAATGAAAACTTTGGAGAAGAAATTCCTAAAAAAAAAATTAAAATGGCACATCTGTAGCATAAATTCTTAATACATTCTAAAATCCTTTGGAACTTAGAAAATTAGTTCCTAAAAAGTTCTACAATCTTCGAAATTTGTTTAGGAATTTCAAAAGCAATTTTTGGAAATTTAGAAAATAATAATACTGGAAAATTTCAATCATAAATGTTCTAGAATGCTGAAAAATTTTGGAAAGAATTTCTAGGAAGGCTTGGAAATTCTAGTTTTCAATAAATAAAAACCTACTGAAATTGATGAAAAAATCTTGCAATTTGGAGAAGAAAACCCTACAATCCGAAATTAGGAAAAACCATTGTTAATTGTAAAATTAATACTAATGTTTGCAATTTGAAAGAGAAATTCCTACAGAATTTTGATGAAGTATAAACTCAGTACATCTGTAGAAAAGTGTATTGAAATTTTTTCAGTTGCTGTATTTTATCCATTTTTTTAAAGATTTATTTTTCACAAGTTTTTTTTTAGGAATTTTCAGGAATTTCTATTCTAATCGTCGAGATACTTTTTGGTGGTTCTAGAATACATTTTTAATATATTTTTGAGGATTCTAAAACTTTTGTTGTATTTATTCTAACTTTTACTATATAGAATTTGAATAATATTACATAACTTTACTAACAAAAGTTAAAGGGAATGAAAAACTGAACAAGTTTTATTAAAATATATAAAAATAAAAATTAATAATTTTGAAATTTTTTGCTTATTACTAACTAAACTATAGGAGTTACATGAGATTTATATAACAAGTAATTGTAAATAATCCAAAATTTAGCAAATTATTAAGAATAACCATTTCGAGTAAACTTTATAGTTTTCGTGAAAAATATAGGGAAAGTACTATGATGGCCACATCACCATTTTATTCATTGTAAACCTATTCTAAATTTAAAAAAAACATTGTCTTAATAACATAACCTAGCAAAATAGCTATCCTCGCCTAGGATTTTTCTTATCCATTTAATTTAAATTTAAGCTAGATATCACCAGTATAAACCTAACATCTCAAGAAAAGTCTTCAAATTTAATTACATTCTACAATCTAGGAGTTATAATATGTTTTAAGAATAGTTTAAATAATTTACACATAAAATCGCATTTTAAATTAATGGGGTACTAACTTCTTGTACGGTTTAATATCATCTCACCGAATTTTGAATCTTTCAACATACTGAATTAATATTCCAAGAGTTAAAATAATATAAACTTATCAAAAAAATAATAATAAATACTACACTATAAAAACTGAAGAACACCTTCTAAAAGAAGCTGTAGTGTTATTTTAGTCATCGTTTAAGATTGGTCTAATTGAATGGAATATCGTAAAACAGTTATAGCTCATTAAACTGCGGACATCATAAGAACCAGATTAAAGGAAGACGGGCGCGCTTTGAGCGTTTTCATTAGTTGTGTTTACAGATTTCCTCGTCGCCCGAAATAAATGCCAAAATGCACAAGATTGGTCGATTGTTTTTAATGAAAATTCGCATAAAAACTGCACCGAAAACCGCACACGCGAAATTTTACGATGCAATTAAAATGCACCAAAAACCTAAATATTTTGACTTCTGGAAACAGTTAACACCCCCCCAAAATTTATTTTCGGACAGTGGCTATAATGTACACAGTTTAACGTGTGTTTGTAAACCATTTATGTTGAATGTGAAATAAATTTAATCAGAGGTTTATATGATAATATTCAGTATATGCGTGTGTGAATTATATGAATTTGTAGTAGGCAATATTAAAAATTAACTTTCTTTCAGATTTAATATCAACATTACAAAAATAATATGATTAATGCTTGAATTTTTGGAATAATAACCAAGAATATTTATTAACTTACTATATAAAAATAAACTAATTTAATGTATCGTCTTAAAAACTAGTGCTTTTTAATTAAATCTTAATATGAATTATTAAAGATTTTTGTACCTAAATTAATAAAGCATGGATGTTTAAAGACATTTGCTATATTACAGAGGAGAAATTGCTACATTTGTTTCATCATGGTGTGGTGAGACACTTGTAGCAGTATCACTACATAATAAAGCAAAACTCTTAAAACATCCGTAGTTTATTCATTTAAAAGCATAATGGAGTTTCTCCAAGTAAATATTTTTGTATTTTTGCCTTAAATCTCCATCGTGTCACGCAGACGAGGTGAAATTTTACGAGGTGCAATCTTGCAGAAATTACTGAGCAGCCATAAAAGCAAAGAACGTTTTCATTAAGGAGGCGGAAATGAATGACCCTTTACATGAAGACCTTTATTACGCGAGGGGAGGGAATTTTAAGAGACAATGAAAAAAAAATTAAGTTCTACAAACAAGTAGAGCAATCAACAAGTGTTTATAATTAGATTTTACAGAATAAAAATGTGCCGACAGCAAAATTTGTAAAACAATATTTAGTGGTGTGCCGGAATCGTTAATCAAAGCGGCACCCCGCCGAGTGTTAATTAAACGCGATGACCTAAAATTGGAGGGAAAGTTTTCCCTTTATTTCACCATCATTATTAATTGTGAATGTTCATGTTTTGAAGATGCGTGCGTGCAGGCGTTGATGTTTCTATTTTTCGCACTGCGGCTGCCAAAAACTAATCTCATCCATCAAAATGGAAAGACGAACTTCAAAGATTTAGTTTTAATTAATAATACTATCGTGCCTTTAATTAATTGATTAAGCATAGCTTGATAATTAATTTTAGGGGTATAATTCATGTTCAATTAATTAGATAGTAATATATTTTATATGTAATACAAATATCTAAAAATAATTTATTAATCACTAAAGAAATATGAGTTTTAGATGTAGCAGCTGTAATATATATATATATACATATATATATATATATATATATATATATATATATATATATATATATATACATATATATATATATATATATATATATATACATATATATACATATATATATATATATATATATATATATATATATATATATATATATATATATATATATATATACCGGGTGTGGCACTTAAAGACACCTCGGACCATAGCTCCCTTACGATAAAAGCTATCGAAAAAATCTAAGAGCAAAGTTACCGTCGCTATGTTTCAAAAATATTTCTAATCATCAGTGGCGTGCCGTACTCCAGTGGCGTACCAAACTTATGTTTTTTTTAAATGGAATGCCCTATTTTTTATTGCAGATTTGGAAAGTGCTCGGAGAGTACTTATTTTTTTATCTAACATGTTATACCCTTCACATAGCGGTTTCGCTGTTATAACCCCTTCTTTCAAAATTGCGCCCCCTTTTTGAGATTTTTTTGTAGAGAAACTAATTAAAAAAAATACGGCGTTGTACAGCCAAAACTCTACATTTTTCATTGGTACAAAAAAATACACATTGCATAACAAAATTTCGGAGAAAAAAGGAATTCATCGCAAATGTCGGGAAACGTTTTCCGTTCCCAAGTGTGCCATGAGAAAACAAAAACACAAATACGGTCAACATAATAGTATGTACCTATTTATTCAACATGATATGAAAAATGCAGATAAAGAAAATTTAACAACTTAAACTAAATGTTCGAAATGACGACCTTCCTGCTGGAGGCATAACCACAACTTCGACTCACAGGCTCTAGACACTGCCCTAAGGACTTCTGGTGATATACCGCGGAAAGCAGCGCGGATTCTCTCCCTCATATCCTCGACAGTAGTACGTAACGTGCTGTAAACTTCGTCTTTGATATGGCCCCAAATGAAGAAGTCAAGGGGAGTGAGGTCTGGTGATCTTGGCGGCCACCTCACAGGACCCCCACGACCAATCCAGGAGTCCGGAAACGTTTCATCGAGAAATTCCCGAACGACACGGCTATTATGTGCAGGAGCCCCATCGTGCTGGAAAACTATCTGTCGTAGAGCGGCTAGAGGGACATTTTCCAAGAGATCATCCAAGTCGTCTCGAAGGAACCTCAAAGAACTGTTGCCATTCAGGTGCCCCTCGATGAAATAAGGACCCAAAAGGTGTTCTCCAAGTATGCCTCCCCAAACATTCAGCGACCATCTTTGCTGGTGGTTTATCATTCGCATGGCGTGTGGGTTTTCATCGGCGTAATAATGGTAGTTGTGGCGATTGACATGCCCATTTCCATGGAACGTCGCTTCATCAGAAAATAATACGCGCATAAGAAATGATCCCTCCTGCTCAATTTTGTTGATAGCCCACATGCAGAAATCTTGCCTCGCATGAAAATCTTGAGGTTGCAATTCTTGGTGCAGTTGAATCTTAAATGGACGGAATTTGTACTTTTGAAGAACACGATGTACGGATCGCGTTGAAATATCGTGATTCCCACTAATATCACAAATACTGGTATGAGGATCTTCAATAACTGCCTCCAGAACCTGCAGTTCATTATTTTCGGTAAAAACTGCCTTCTTTCTAACTCTCCTTGGACGTTTCACACTTCCCGTAGTAGTAAATCTCTCCAACACTTTTTGAAACGCACGTTCATTTGGATGTGCCCTGTGCGGATATCTCGCAGCGTACACTCGTGACGCCAAGAAACAATTCTTGTTACATTCTCCAAGAATAAATATCATGTCAACCATTTCCTCTTGAGTTCGGAACATTTTTAGAACGTTTATCAAAAATGACTTATGGCTGCTACTGGCGTCTAATAATTTACTTTGACAATTACCAATCTTTTGTTTTCTCATGGCACACTTGGGAACGGAAAACGTTTCCCGACATTTACGATGAAATTCCTTTTTTCTCCGAAATTTTGTTATGCAATGTGTAATTTTTTTGTACCAATGAAAAATTTAGAGTTTTGGCTGTACAACGGCGTAATTTTTTTAGGGGGGTGCCATTTGAAATTTTCGAAAAAAATGACAACATGCGAAGATCAATCAAAAAAAATTTTTTTCCATAAATTACCCGAAAAAAAATTATGTGAAGGTATACGAGGTCTTAACCTGTACCTCAATCTCAAAAATGGGGCGCAATTTTGAAAGAAGGGGTTATAACAGCGAAACCGCTAAAGTGAAGGGTATAACATGTTAGATAAAAAAATAAGTACTCTCCGAGCACTTTCCAAATCTGCAATAAAAAATAAGGCATTAAACATAAGTTTGGTACGCCACTGGAGCACGGCACGCCACTGATGATTACAAATATTTTTGAAATATAGCGACGGTAATTATGCACCACTTTGCTCTTAGATTTTTTTCGACAGCTTTTATCGTAAGGAAGCTATGGTCCGAGGCGTCTTAAGTGACACACCCGGTATATATAATAGATATAATTTTATGATGATATTAACCATGAATTAATATGTAATGTTGAGACATTAAAACTAGTTTTAATATGGAAATAAATATTGAAAAACATGAGGTGCATCAGTTATTATAAATAAATGTTATGTTCTTCGAGGCAACATTTTTTCCGAGATGACACGGCCACAGGCTGCAGCTTGCATTTCAAAAATACCACACATTTTTTCCCGGCAATATTTGGAAGTAAGCCAATAGTTTATCTGTTACATCCTGACATTTAATTACACTAATATATTGCGAAAAAGCATTAGTTACATTTTCATAAGTTTACATATACCTTAATGTATGCACATTCCATCATGTTAGATTTCAAATTATAAAATCATGGAAGTAATATTTCCTCTTTAAGATGTTCAACTGTTTCAGGCTTATTCGCATCCACCTTTTCCTCCACATAGCGTTATATTTCACAATCTTGGTGGCCAATGTTGATCGCCAAATCGAGAAATGACTCAGCCTGGAAACTTGGTCCACACCATTGTTGCAGAGTGACAGGTCGCACCGTCTTGTTGGAAAACCATTGATGTGGAGCAATTACATCCAATTCGGGCCACAAAAACTCCGTTAACATTTTCCGATACCGCACATCATTAACAGTTAGCGCATTTTCAAATCAGCAAATCCACGACGCTGGTCATGGTCATGGCTTGATTTCTTGCACCAATTGAACCTTGTATGCGTACAAATGCAGATTTTTACCAAAATTCTGATAATGTTTTAATTCTTGACCACGATGCCGAATGGAAGTTCCTCGATTCTTGGCCACAGATTCCCTTACAATGACTGTAATGTCTACTGATCCATCAGCGTAAATTTGGTCTCAACTGTTTTAATTAAACGCCTCACTGTCGATTCATTTGGTGCTTTATTGAGACCGAAAACTTGACGTATTAACAAAATGGCGGCAAATTCAAATCCGGCGCTCTTGTTGGGACACCCTTTACTTATCCCCTAACGCTGTAATTACTATTTCATGGTCATTAAACATATTCGATCAGCATTTTATTAAAGGTTGTATTTATCTTTGTCCTACGGTACGATTAATTAACCTCCCTAAATATAAACCTTAGGTCAAAATTCGTCATCCAATGAAAGGGGCCGACGGCGTTAACGGGAAATAATAATGGCGATGATCGCTTTTACGATCGCGTTAAAAATAATAGACGGCGAGGCGACTGTTTGACAAAGTAATCGCGTTATGGATGTGGGTCACAGGACAAGCCCATCCTGAGAAGGGCGCTCCTACCCCAAACTAGACACCCCACAGGATGTGCCCTTTCCGGCGGCCTTGTCAGCCGCCCCCGCGGATCACCGAGGGAGCGTCTGCAGGAAATTAGCTAAAAGCTTTAAAACGTGATACTCGCCTCGTGAGACCGATTAGAAACTTCTATATTTATACTGCACCGATGATGCATGGATGTCTTTTGTAAACTATAATTTATTACGAGTATACCTAAGAATAATATAATTAGAGGCATATTAGTCTGCTTCATATAAATGAAATAATTAATTATCTCTACCATAATTAGTTCTTTTAAGTCTAGAAAGCTATATTATCTTCTATATTATTTACGTAACTATCTAAATTATAAACTCTACACATTTACATCTTACTATATATTAAATTATATAGATAAGATTTTTTGAAAGCCAATTTTAACCAAGCATGGTGAAACAGGCCTTTAAACAAAAATCACGTAACACATTTGATCTGAAATGGAATTTACGATAGCTCTGAAAATTTTCAATCTGCTCCCGAGGAAACGATTCGTTCAATTTATCTGGCTCGATGCCGAAGAAGAATCTTACTGACTTTCGTAACTGGGGGAATAACGGCCACCTGAAGGATTTCAGCGGGGCACACGTGTTCCGGGCGGCGTGTTATCTTTATGCACAGGCCATTTGCTATTTTATGCGCGATGGATCCGCCTCCGCAAAGGTCGCGCCCTGACATTTTGTTCCTGCTCGATGGACCGAGATTGATGCGATTCGCGAATGCGAAAAAAGTTACGTTATAATTTTAGAAGATGAAAGGAATCGGTTTTATTTTTCACACAAGGTTTTTCTTTTCGGTCTATTTTCGTGTGCATGAAATAATCTCTCATGCGAGCTACATCCTATTTGTCACGGTGGCATGATTTTTTTGGTGGGCTCGTTACGTGACCTTATTTACAAATGATAGGGCAAATCTCTAAATCTACCTATAGGACTAAAAGGTGTCAATTTTGACGATGATTATTAAATACTCTTCAAATGTACAAAATATATAAAAGAAATCCATATTTCCATATATCATTAAGCCAAAATCAACTCAAAACAACAAAAACTGACATTTTTGAAAAAATAAATCCAACACACTTAAAATTTGGAATAACCAACATCACAGAAACAAAAACAGAAAATGTAATTATTATTATTAATTCTAAGTAAACTTGAAGCTGAGATACTTTTAAAAAAATGCGATAAATAATTTAGAAAGTTATAACATTGAAACATCAAAAATGCGAAAACCTAGAGTTAAAATCACCAACCTTAAATGGGAGATGCCTATAGACACGATCGAAACAACCATCCTAGAGCAGAATCATACTTTGAAATACTTTAAAGTAACCTTTATTAAGAAAAATACCAATAGCCAAGACTATTATCATAAAAAGGAAAGCTAAACAAGTCTGCCCACTGTGCAGTGAAGAATACGAACTAAAGGATTGTGACAAAGGAAAAAAAGCTTGCATTAACTGTTCTTGTGCAAATTCTAAATACAAACTGAAACATAACCCAGAACATAATTCAACTGACCTTGACTGTCCCACCCTAAATCATCACATCAAGATCTTGAAAAACGAAATAGACTATGCTTCTTAATGGTAATACTTGACGAGAAAGTAATCTTAGACACTAAATCATCGACCGGGAATTACTCTTTCCAGGCAAACAGGGCGTCCCCAACAAGAAGCAGACTACATGCGTCGATCCACAGGGCTTGGTCCTTGGGCCGTGGAACATAACTTACGACGGAGTTCTGAGGATCCCACTCCTTGAGGGGGCAGACATTGCGGGATTCGCTGACAATATTCTCATAGTCGTCAGGAGGCGCGAGATGGTCGATATTCAACAATGGATGGCCGTCAAGGGGCTGACGATCGCATCCCAAAAGACGGCTGCGACATGGCTACCCAGGCGGAGGCCAAGCAGACACACCTGGGTGTACTCCTTCAAGCAAACCAACTCTTGTCTCCACGTAAATGAAGCAGCAGCTGGATCATCCGCCGCAGTCAGGTCTATCAGCAGACTCCTGGCCAACATAGGTGGCCCGTCAGAATGTACTACAGAACCTACTATAAGCGGCTCCGGCGTGGGCAACAAGTGTCAAGGCCCAGCGTAACATCAACCGTCTGCGCAGCGCACTGAGGCCTGAAGCCATTAGGATTATCCGAGGATACCAGACAATATCCACGGATGCAGCCGAAGTATTAGCGTCCACTCCCTTCCGGACCTCGAACTTCTCGCGAGGCAGGAGATTTATGCGGCAACGAGAAGCGGGTCAACCCAGCGCGAGGCCAAACACGACTCATCCCCGCTCTGGATCCGTGGTTACTCCGACCCCATGGCGACATGAGCTACCATCTCACCCAGATCATGACAGGCCATGGCTGCTTCATGGCATACCTTAATCGCATAGGTAAGGCAGACGACGAGAACTGCGTGTGGTGTGAAGAGGTCACAGACGACGCCGAACACACCTTTTTTTCACTGCCCCACGTGGCAGGATGAACGCATGGAAGTCCAGGCATAATTGCACTTCGGCACAATGTTCTTTGTTTTCCTACCACATGTTCACCTGTTTTTTGTTATCTGTTTTCACTTGTTAATTGTTATCATTGTCATTTGCGTCTCCTGTTACTTGTTATCATCAGATTCGCTACATTTGTTATTCGTTACTTGTTATTATATGTTATTGTTATTTGCTGTTAAAATGTATGTCAAAGTTGTTTAATAAAGATGAATAAAGAATTAAAGATGGCGGGGAGACACCAGGCGAAGAAGTGTAATGGTTCCACTGGTACGCGGTTATCACGTCCCTCACAAAAAAAGACACTCTAAATCAACTAGAACACGATCATCGTGGAAAGCTCATCGATCCATCGGACTACGAAGAAGTTTAACAATAAGTTTAATATAATGCATTTAAATATAAGGAGCGTCCATAAAAACTTTGATAAATTCTTAGTGCTAATCAAATCATACCACTTCTACAAAAACTATGACATCTTTGTGTTGAGTGAACGTTTTCAAACATCTGACACTAATAACTGTAACATCCCTGGATATGTATCAATCCACAATAACGGCGATTACAACCGGAACGGTGGAGTCCTAGTGCTCATCAAATCTAATCTTAATTATAGTGTGTCTGATGAAAAAGTAAACTTAAGTAGTGTCTCTCACTGTATTATAAATTTGAGAATTGATGATGTACTCTTGAGGATTATTGCTTTATACAGACCAAACCCGAGCAACTTGATCTCTTTTCTCGGTGATCTCGACACATTTCTGTGCGTTAATAAGCAAAATACAAAATTGTAAATATTAATTGGCAATTTAAATATTGACATGATTAATGACAATGTTGCAAATGTAAACAAATATCTTTCAATATTGGCCAAATATGGGTTTAAACCATACATCTTAGACCCTACCCGTGTTACAAATAGCAAAAAGTCATGCATCGACAATATATTCTTAAAATCATACTCTTGAACCAAAGATAATAATTTTACTTCACACATCATGAACTCTCACATTATTGACCAATACCTAACCATGTTAAAAATAAACCATAAAATAAAACCCATCTGTAAAAACGCCGATAACACTAAACTAGTTACGAAAATTGACTTAACCTACTGTTAGCTAATGACAACTGGGAAAATGTTATAACTTCCAACAACCCATAAAAAGTTTCTAACCTATTCACAAAAAAAAATCATAATTTTATTGGAATGGTCAAAATGCAGGTCTCATGCACTAGGTCCAACTGTAAAATTAAACCATGGATCACACAGCAACTACTACAACAATTATTTTAAAATTGTCGGATTTAATATGCTAAAAAAATTAAAACTGCCAAATCCCGACCCATATTTTGATGTCCGTGTGCCATATGTCTTATTTACAGTTAAATAAAATGTCAAATCATGGATATATGCATATGAGCCCGATAGTAAACAGCTATAAGCAATCTAGATGAGACAGCGACGCTAATGCGCACCACAGAGTATGGATCAGCTCAAATATCAACAACAGGGGTAAGTACCTTCTTGATTATGTGTGCGCTAGCAATCTAGACATCTTAAACAGGAGGAATAAACCCACGTTTATAACCGCAATAAGGCAAGAGGTACTTGACTTAACCTTAGCCACAGCGTACGGCGCGCAATTGATAAAAAATTGGCGTGTACTCCCAGAGCCCTCTATGTCGGACCATCAAACGATCGAGTTCGATATGGAAGCTGGAAGTACGAAAATAGCAGAGTGCAGAGTGCCACGAAAAACGGATTAGAAATTATATAACGAGTGTCTATTGTCCGAACTTAAAGGCCTCCAATATAACATCGAGTTGGATCAGGCCTCACTACACCTAAGTGATACCATCGTAGCAGCCTGTGAGAAAAGCTTCCCGGTAAAGAAGGTAACTTCTCGAGAAACGTTCCCTGGTGGAACAAGGAATTGGATCGACTCAGGACTTCCGCTCGGAAATCCTTCATTAGAGCCAAGAAAACAGGCAACTGGTCAGCCTACAGACAGGCTCTGACTGAATATAATAAGCAACTGAGGGAGTCTAAACGAAAGGCCTGGAAGGCCTACTGCGAGGGGATCGACAATCTGACCCCAGCAAATAGACTCCGGAAGGTCCTATCATAGGACCATACCAATGCGGTCGGCATCTTAAAACGAACTGAGGGCAGTCACACCAAAGATCAACAAGAAAGTTTAGAGCTATTCCTAGGTATTCACTTTCCGGGATCAAAAGTAGTGACTATAAACGCAACTGCGGCTAGTACCGACTCAGTGGCTCACTGCTCCAATCGTTACAGCCGCTGCTTAGCGGGGGAAATATTCACGCTCAGCAAAATGACTTGGACCATAAACACCTTCAAGCCATATAAAACCCCAGAATGGACGGTATCTTCCCCGCGCTACTACAGATAGAATTGTTCCAGAACCCAGGGAGATATATAAAGCAAGCTATGCACTAGGGTATATACCCCGGTTGTGGAGGGAGGCAAAAGTGGTATTTATACCTAATTTAGGCAATAGGCCTCTAGAAGGAACCTAAATCATATCGACCTATCAGCCTAACCTCTTTTCTCCTTAAGGCTATGGAGAAAATAATCGACGAGCACATAAAGGGTGACTCACTTATAAGAACACCCTTAAATACCAAGCAATTCGAATTTCAAGCTGGCAAGCCATCCTATACAAGGAAATAGCAATCGGAATATTTGTAGACATAGAGGGGGCCTTTGACTACACCTCATTCTCTGCAATAAAATGAGCAGCTATAAATAAAAGACTATATCCTTCCAGGATAAGATGAGTGGAGGCAATGCTCCAAAGCCGACTAGTAACGGCTTCTCTAGCAGGATCCACAGTATCCATGACCGTAACAAAGAAGTGTCCTCAGGGGGGAGTTTTGTCCCCCACACTATGGTCAATAGTGGTGGATGGACTCCTAGATGAACTGCAGGGAAAGGGCTTTATAACCCAAGACTACGCAAATGACATGTCCGTAATAATCAGGGGTAAGCATGAAGGCATTCTTACAATCCTAATGCAAAAAGCACTAAATAGCATCAATAACTGGTGTGTTCGGGAAGGACTAAGTATCAACCCAAATAAAACGATCATAGTTCCATTCACGCGTAGGAGGAAGCTGCACATAAGGGCTCCCTCGCTGAATGGAATAGAGATAAATCTCTCCAACGAAGTAAAGTACCTGGGTATAATTCTGGATACCAAACTGACTTGGAATCAGTATGACGATAAAATCATGGCGAAGGCAACGACGTAGTTTTGGGCCGGTCGGCGGTTTATGGGGAAAACCCGGGGACTAAAGCCCAATATCACGTATTGGCTGTATAGATACCCATTGTCACCTATACTGCCCTTGTGTAGTGGCTAAAGACCCAAAAACTAAACAAGCAAAAGAAGCTGAGTAGGCTTCAACATTTAGCATGTCTAAGAATCACAGAAGCCATGCAAACGACACAAACCGCGGGAATGGAGGCAATCATTGGTCTCACGCCGCTCCATTTAGTGGTACAAAAAGAGGGCAGCCCTCCGACTACACCAGAGGAAGAAAACACCGCCGGGGGACTGGACAGGACACTTAAAAATACTTTGGATAGCAGCAAAATCGGCCCGGTTCTTCTGTCCAAACTGACAGACATTATATCCAGGAAGCTTGAATTCGAATTACCGTTTAAGGTGTCAATTGAGGAACCCAAAACGGTTTTGATGAGAGTCAAGGAGTTTGGACGAGGAATATCAGCCTGGTACACGGATGGTTCCAAGAATACCAGAGGTACTGGAATAGCCATTTATGACCCTAACCAAAACCACAGGAGCTTCATGGCTCTGGGTACGACGCCCACGATTTTGCAAGCGGAAGCAATTGCAATTGATATGTGCGCCAGAGAATGCTTGGATAGGCACGTAAATGGCGCGCATATATACATCTGCTCAGACAGCCAAGCCGCATTAAAGGTCATTCGAGCCTATAATCACGGCTCACGGACTGACTGGGAATATCGCAATTCGCGAAGAACAACTCGTTGACCCTCATGTGGGTCCTAGGGCACGTGGATATTAAAGGCAACGAAGTGGCCGATGTACTCGCAAAAAGAGGTGCAACTGCCACTCCTATAGAACCATTTTGTGGACTCCCCGTGGCGCACAGAAGAGAGGTGGTGCAAAAATGAGAAGAGGACAGAAGACGTAAGCATTGTAACAATGTACCAGGTCTACATCAATCAAAACGACTCATGAAACTCGATCACAGCCACAAGGTGCTTGAACTCACAAGGAACGAGCTAAGAACTTTCACCTGACTCATGACAGAGCATTGTGACCTCTGATACCATGTGTGGAAAATGGGAAAAGAGGAAAGTGGAAACTGCAGATTATGTGATTCAGCAGATGAAACGACTGAGCACTTACTATGCACTTGGTCCGCGATTGTTCACAAGCGTCTTTCACACTTCGGTAGGGACCGATTATCCCACGAAGAAGTGGGCAATATCACCCCCAAGAAAGTTACCAGGTTCATGGAGGACGTGGGACTGATTAGGAAGTGATTGGTTAAGGGTAGAACAATAGATCTTTTAGGTCGCAGTTCAAGAGAGGCTAGCACACCTCACTAGCACCCTATGTTAACCTATAACCTATAACCTATCTAGATGAGCCAAATCCGATAAAAGTTGGTCCCACGCGAAGAACTTCGAAGCAATAACGTTGAAGCATTTTTAAGAGAAAATAATATCGAATTTAATTTTTAGGTTTAAGTGAGCATTGGTTAAATCGTGATGAATGTGATTTAGTTAATGTAATAGATTTTAATGTAGCAACATATTTTGCTCAGAACAATCATATTCTTAGAGGTGTTATTCAACTTATAAAAAATAACATATTATTTAAAAATCTTCAACGTCTTAATGACCTATCCAGTAAAATTCATTGCGAAATCGCTGCAATTCAACTGTTGCAGCATGATATTTCAATTGTAACAATATACCGTTCTCCATTAGGAGATTTTAATGAATTTCTATACCTAATTAGCAAACTATTTGATCTGTTAGACACTAAAAAACAAATCAGTTTGGATGGAGACTTTAATGTAAGATTTAATGCAGACGACCCGAGGGCCAGAACGCTAGGTGACTTGTTTAAATCATATGGTTTTGTGGCCATGTTAATTTTAGAATAAGTAACCAAAGCTGTATCGATAATATTGTTTCCAACATTCATTCTAAACATCAATCAGCCCAACCAATTGAAGCTTTACTTCATGTGGATATTCATGTGAACTTAAAAGTAATTGAAAAGATCACATCCCCTGATAAGCGTCGTAAAAGACCGTTTACCCAAATTGGTAAATATAATTTCTTTAACTACTTGGAAAATGTCGATTGGGGTTTTGTTTATGAAATAATTTAACAATTTCATGGACATTCTTCAATATAGCATTAGAGCCAATTTTCCTGAAAAATTTGTGGTTTGCTAAAGCAGCAAAACTTTTACAGTTTACTGGTATAACTCGGAACTATATGCGTGAATGGTTAAATTTTCTGAAGGAATACAGGTTTCCAGACTTTTTGTGTGAATATAAAATACTGAAACAAAAATACAATAAAGAACTAAATAATGCAAAAATATCAGCCAATGAAAAGTTCATAAAAAAACTCCAAAAGCTCTGTGGTCATTGGTTAAACCTAGTGTTCAGAATCCTGACAAAAATACTAACATTAACTCAGATACATTTAATGAATATTTTACGCAGGTAATGAAGGATATAATCAACCCTCTACCGCCTTCTCAAAACTCTGCAGGTGTCTTAGTAAGTAAAATGCTAGTTCAACCAAATAATTACTTTAAATTCAAAAATGTTCGGGCTATAATTCAGAAATTAAAACCTTTTAACAGTAGAGACATTTACGGATTGAGTACGTGTCTGTTAAAAATCATAGTGGATGTTATAATATCTCCTTTGACTCTCCTGTTAAATAATTGCATCGATGAAGGTATCTTTCCATAGTGCCTCCAACGGGCTTTGGTAATCCCAGTCCGCAAAAAAGCTACTAGACCTATTACAACTCTTCCTGTAACCTCTAAAGTACTCGAGAAAATTTTATACATGCAAGCTATTGACTTTCTAGAAGTTAATAATATTATATTTAGTACTCAATTTGGTTTTCGAAGGGGAAGATCAACGAGAGACGCAATATTAACTTTCACAGATGAAATCTATCAAGGCTTCGAGGGTGGCTTTTATTAAGTAGCCTCTTTTTTAGATCTAAGTAAGGCTTTTGAATGCGTTTCTCATGATGTTTTTCTGCGGAAACTTTATTATTATAATTTTCATCCTACTAGCTGCCATATTATAAATTCGTATCTGAGTAATAGAAAACAGTTGGTAACTTTTAACAACACTACATCTAAAGAATTAAAGGTGTTCCGCAAGGGTCTATCTTGGGTCCTTAACTTTTTTTTTTAATTTACATCAACGATCTACCGTCTCAGTATACTAATTCTTCAACGGTTTTATTCGCTTATGACACAACCGTGAAAACCACTGGTTTTGATAAAGATATTGAACATCTACAAAATAAGTTTGCAGTAGATCAAGCTTCCACTTAGTTCGCTGCAAATAAACTATCAGTGAATTCTGGAAAGTCAATTTCTTTAACTTTTTCCCTCAAAAGAAAAACACCCATAAACCATGCAAAGTTTCTCGGAATTCACTTAGATTCTAAAGTATCTTGGCAGTTTCACGAATATGAAAATTCAACTAAAACATGCAAATCCTCTAACTTACTACGTCAATTACGAAATTGTCTTTCTAGAAATTCTTTGAGAACAGTTTATTTTTCCATGTCCCAAAACCATATCAACGTCTTCGGCTTATTAATCTGGTGATCACTGCTTGAGTGTTTAGTTTAGAATAATTGCGAGTATGGATACCGCGATGACTGTCATGACGCATTTATTCAATTAGGAATTTTAAAGCTTCCATGCTTATATGCAATGGAATGCCTACTTTATGTAATAGGAATAGGAAAAACAAAATCCACGTTCGTGGCCAAAAGCATATTTTTGGAATGGCTTCATAAGCACATTATTCTACACGTATAGCGATAAAACTATAATAGGAATTTACAGGTAAAAGATTTCCTAAAAAGCAACATTTTCCAATAAAAGCGTTGTTAATGTTGAACAACGCACAATACTTAAAAGAAAAAAAGAAAAAGTAACGATGGCTCAATTTTTGTTATACTCATGCCGCCAAAAGTATCTCTACTGATTCAATCGATAATCCAAAATTCCAGACTAAATAATCGAACATATTTTACTTTCGCCTGAGTTATCAAAAATGCTAAAATCGTTTCTAAATCCTTAAAGCAAGCAGCTTTACGAGAAGAAATTTTAATATTAGATATAGTAGACATACAAAGCTCTGACCATCAATTTTCCAAAAAATATTTGTTCTATTATAATTATAATTAATAATTATACCCCACTGATAAACGGTACTGGTCACCCATACGATTTCTGACAAGAACTAACAATGCTGCACTATAGTGGACTCCCACCACCGGCATTTTGTAGAATTATATTTACTTTAAAGAAAATAATTTAGAATATTGTAAACCAACCCCTCTATCATTCGTATTAAATTACAATAATAAATAATAAACACACTATTATAATAAAATATTAATTTAATTTAATAATATTCGTTAAGCATTTTACTAATTTCAAATAGTAGAGATTAGGATTGATATGGAAAAAAAAAACTATAAATAAAACATGTTTAACCAATATTAGTAAATTTAATAATTATTTTATTGCAATAGTGTTTGGCTAAATTTTAATTTTTCCTCAACCTTATATTCACTAACACATAAGTTGGAAACCCTAGTAAACCAATGTTAAATATATCGAAACGTAATATACCACTGTATGCAACCCAACATACACATGACATAACACACGGTTGCATAACGAAATATCCTACGAAGCGAACAACTGTCGATAATTTTGTAACTAAACAGCGTCAACAACCGGCAAATTGTTATCGATCAAACCGCGCTTATTATTTATTAAAAAAACCTCGCTACCGGATATCCACAACCGCCTGAAACGCCTTCACAAACTTCCAAAACGCAATCTAATCAAATCATAACGACTAATCCAATCGAAAACCCGAACGAATCAATTAGGACAAAAACAAATGCATACAGCGCCGTCGATTTGAGAAAATGGATCGCCGTTTTATTAAGTAAATGGCTTTATTTTTAAACGTGCTCTCATTTTCTAATTAACAGACGGCACTCAATTCATATGACTTTGGCGGGGCGCGCGTACGCGCGCGGATTAATCTTCGGAAGTATTTGTACTTGTCAAATATTTAATTATTATAATTAAAAAGAGGCGTACTCGATGCACGCTCTCACTTTTGAGATAAACGTAATTAAAGTTACTTTTGCTGCAGCGGTTTGCGAACTTGCGATGGCAATTACAATCCAATTAAATATATTACATGGTCTCATGTTCTTTTAATTAATTTGCTGCCGATGACACAATCGTTTATAAATAAGCATCTGGATTATTAGAGATAATGATGAAAGGTACAAAAATTAATGGAGAATATAGGCTGTGTGTGATAAAGATCTTAAAACTTCTGTTGTAAAAACATCTGCAGACACTTGTTTTGGTCTTTTAAATCTCACCAAAACAGCAAAACAATCTTATAAATATAATGAAAAAATAAAATCTTAGACTACTGGTTTACTTAGTGTAATATTTAAAAAAATGAAAACCAAAAAATGTACAAAATAATCAAAATTAGTTGATAAAAACCAGTATACCAAGGTATGTAAGGAGGTGCGTATCCTCATTGGTCCTTACATACCTTGGCATTCTGGTTTTAATCAACTAATTTTGATTATTTTGTACATTTTTTGGTTTTTAAAGAATATATATCAAGTAAATGATCCTTTAAAAGAAAATAAACATATTGATAGGTCACGTCAAGGCCTTAAATAATCCAGAAGGGTGTTATATAACAGGATAGTAATGAAAATACTGCTGTTTCAGGTTTCTGAAGTTAAGAAAAAGTAGCATTGATATTGTGAATACAAATAATATGAAAGCAAGGAAATAAATGATTAACAATAACTTCTGTGAAACGACTAACTAGAAAAAAATATAATTCAATTGATTTGAGGCCTGTTTTGTAATCTGTGAAAGAACTGTTTCTGGAAAACAAAACATTTTTTTATTTTAAATTCCAACCGCAGTACATAGTTTAGAGTTATAGAGTTTAAAGGTATGTCGGAGGTGTTTGTCCCTTTCATTGGGAATGCATTATCTAATACGTTTATGTGAACAAGATAAGCTTTTATGGTGTTGATTTACTGGCGATTAAAAACACCCAGGCGAGTATTTTCCACAAGGAAGTAATAAACGTTGGTAGGTTGAGCACATCGATCCGGTCAGCCTTGGCGTATTTGTAAGTGATGATGGGAATACATATTTAATAAATAAGCAATGTTGTCGCTTATAATCTAAGCATAAACAGATTTTCTTGCGTTAAATTTATAAGTTACAGATGTTTTTCAATGATATTTGTAAACAGTAGACTTCCTGTTTACATGCGATTCAAGAAATGATTGTATTTGTTGTTATTACTTTAGAGATTGTTTTAATTAATACAGCGACTTTTATATACACTAAATACCAATAGTAAAATTAAACGCAATATATAAATACGAGGGCTGCCTTTTATATTTCAGGAATGGATTACCCATCTGACATCCGACATCCCTAACGTAAAAGTCGACTTTTTGTCAGTAGAGTTACTCAGAACGTTTTGATGTTCATGCATCATTTATTTTGTTTACGGTGACATGAAAAATTGATGTCGGCCAAAACATGGAATAAAATCGTGAACATTATTTTTTACGTGGATTACTTCAACAACAGTGCATCGATGAACTTAATTCTTAGCGATGAAGCATCATCAAAAACTACCATATATCGATGGTAAACGGAATTCAATCGTAGCCGTAGTTCGCTTAGTGTAGAATTTCGTAAAGGTAGTACACAATCGGTTGTTGTTCCAGAAAACATTGACTTACTATGAGAGGCATCTTTGGACACTAGTGGAACCAGTATATATTCAACATTGCATGAACATTTGGTTATCAAAAAAATGTTCGCGTTGGATCCGACAACATTAAATAATTGGTCGATAGAAATTCTCAAGAAATAAACTTGCGATACTTCAAAACACATCTATGATATCGTAACAAGTGGTGAATGATGGATATATGCCTATGGGTCCAAAAGTAAATAAAAGTAGAATGCATCAGTACTTCGAAGCAAATGGTCGCGTTTTTTTTTTCTGAAAAACTCGACATGTTGTTTATTCTCGCAAATTAAATATAAATTACGACGTCTGAAGAAGCGGTTGATGCGTTAAAAATGGAACTTTTGCAAATACCTCAATCGGAGTGAAAAAATGCTTCGAAAATTGGTTCAATAGTGTGCCAAACTATATTGATCTTAATGAGATTATTTAAAAAAAAACAATAAACCCACGTGCTATGATAAATTTCTTTTTTGTTCTTCATTTCAGAAATATAAAAGGTAATCCTCGTATATTACAAAATGACTTTTATTTTCTAGTGATAGGTTATTCATGTGTTGGACAACTTATATATGATACTATAGGACGAATTGGATTTTTAAGTTTGTAAATTTTAATAAAGACTGGTATTTTGTTTTATTATCTGAAAATAAAGAATTAATCATACACTATGGCATTTATTTTGCTTAATAGTTGGAACTTTTTTACTTTCTGTAATATTGGAAGTGCTTATGAAATATATAAAATATATAAAATAACTTTGATGGTTTTTCGTGACTGAATTTGAGATTAAGATTACGGAAACTCAACCACCTGGATTTCAGGAAAGCAAAAAGGTTATTAGATCACCAGAGCAAAGGAAAACACAGAAAACAGAAAACTATAGAAAAAGATTCCTAGAAAAGCAAATACAACTAAAGGTAAAAATAACAAAAGTTGCCGCACTCAATAATGGCGCGAAAATCGCAGAAATTGGTACAGTCTAAAACAAAATAAACATAATGAAGAATATAAGTTAAAAAAAATAGAGAGGTATAATTAACACGTTGACCGCTTTGTCAGTCACCGGTGACTGACACGAAAGTATTCCAAAGGGACCACGTCAGTCACCGATGACTGACAGTGAGTACCTACTTTAAACTTACTATTTAGCGCTGTCAGTCAGGAGTTCCATTTTAATTGTTACTAAGATTGCCTGATTCGGCCCTTCTGTACGTTACTACAACTTGGCCACCTAATATTCCTTTAAACAGCTGTAGGTATAATCTCGGAAAAAATGTACTGCATTGAAATAAAACTAGTATATTTAATAAATAAAAATTAGCCGTTGCATTTGTTAGAGAGAATGTTTGTGAAAGTGAGACACGTGACTGACACATTGTCTGACGGGGCGAAACGCATAATTTTTTGCCATTGGAGCTTCAGTGTCAAAAAATGCATCAAAATGAATTAAATAAGCATATTCTTTCTCATTTTATAAAATAAAACTTAAAAACAAAGAAAACTTTTTTGTTATTTTACAAAAAAACTTGTTAACAGCCAATGTGTTAATAATGATCTAAATCTAGAGGAGCAAAAAATGCTAGCAGGACTACGAAGTATTGCAAGAGAGCACAGAAACAAAGGCGCAAGAATAAAAGTAAAATAAGGAAAATTGTTAATGGGCGAAAAAGAGTTTGTGTGGAGCAAAGCTGTAAAGGGAGTTAAAAAAAGAAGAACCTGACACCAACGCAAAAAAACAACAAGACGACATTGGCAGGCAGACAACTCTTTAACGAATTACACATCAAATAACGGAAAATAATTGGAGAATACCAGGGAGGGTTCAGAAAAGGCAGATCGACGATAGACCAAGTATTTCTACTAATACAAATACAAAGTAATTCCTTTGAACAGAACTTAAAGCTGAAGATGTTGTTTATAGATTATGATAATTTTGAATTTAATAATCCACAAGAAATTGTTAATGCCTTTGCTTCAAATTTCTCTGACCTTTCATTAACGTGACGTTACCATCACTTAATCATTCGGTTAATTTCCTACCTTATGCTATTCCACCAACAGATGAGGATGAGTTAGTAGAAATAATGTCTTCTTTAAAATCAAATTTTTGTTCTGGCGATGATTTTAATTTATGAATTAGTACTAGTATTTTTCCAGATAAATTTAAACGAACAAGAATCAATCCTATTTTGAAGGAAGGCGATAAATCTCTTATCAATAACTATAGGCAGGTCTCAATTTTATGCAACTTTGCTAAAGTTTTTGAATTAAAAATTTAGTCTACTTTGTATAATGGAGTCAAGGCTAAAATTTCACCCTCCCAACATGGATTTATGCCCGGCCGCTCCACAATTACTAACTTAGCATGCTTTACCCAATATATATCAGAAGTATTGAATAAAAGAGGCAGAGTTGATGTTATCTATACTGATTTTTCTCGTGCCTTTGACACTGTAAATCACTCCCTCTTATTGGAAACAGTTGGTAATTTAGGATTTTCGCCGGCCACTATTAACCTATTCAGATCATATCTTAACAATAGAAAGTGTTTGGTATCTTATAAATGGTTTCACTTCTTTTGAATTTTTAGCACTTTCTGGGGTTCCTCAGGGTTCTCATCTGGGGCCCTTACGTTTTAATATTTACATTAATGATTTGTTAGAAAATTTAAGTTGTGTTGTGTTCGTGATCTCGAAGTATTATTTTCTTCTAACCTTAATTTTGCATTACATATAAATGATGTATGTTTAAAGTCGTCTAAGTCACTTGGATTTGTTTTTCATGCTAGTAAATATTTTCAAGACCATTAATTACTTAAGAGACTTTATTGTGCATTCGTAAGAAGTAAACTTGAGTATGCATCTCTTATCTGGTACCCTATATATGCATCTCATTATATGACTATTGAGCGTATTGAAAGACGATTTTTAAAATTTGTATCTTTTAAACTGGACGGAGTGTATCCTGAAAGAGGTTGTAGTCAGGCAGATTTACTTCTACGCCATGAATTGGTTTGATCAGTAAGAGACGCGATCTCTTCTGTGCTAATTTTTAGACAAATTTTGCCTATTGTATAATAAAGTCTATTATTATTATTATAAAAAGGAGGTCAATAGTGGTCTGAAACAGGGGAACAGTTGACAACTGTACTATTCAACCTGTTACTAACTACTATTTAGAGAAAGTAGATTGCACAAGAAATGACGTATATGTCACAACAGGCACCAAGTTATTGCATACGCGGATGACATCGTTTTACTGACAAGAACCAAGATTGAACTGGAGAAAAGCTTTAAACAACTAGAAGGAAATGCCAAGAACTATGAATTAACTATTAACGAGGAACTAAACAAAATACTTGAAACACTAAAGCTAATACCTCTAATGGGAAAAAATAATAGGACATACTTTGGAAAAGGTTGAATATCTGGGAATAACAGTCACAAGTAAGAATGAAGAAGATAAGCAAAAGATTGACAAAAAGAAGTAGAGCTATGGGAATGTTTAATAATATCACCAGATTTTTTTTTTAAGTAGAAGGACGAAAGTCAGAATTTATAAAACTATCATTAGAAATACAGTATTATATGGATACTTATCAAGAAAAATGAAGCGAAAGTTGACATCTGGAAGAGGAATATTTTAAGAAGTAAATCAAGGATATCTACGAACATGTCAACATCTGACAAACAATTAAGGTACAACGACCAAGATGTTTGGGCCACGTTTGTCGAATGCCAAGAGATAGATTAGCGAGAAAGGTACTTTTTGAGGGAAGCGGACAAAGAGAGCGGAGAGGTAGACAGGGAAAAGGTGGTATGGAGCAGTAATAGAAGATATTCAACATATGGAAATACATGACTCGAAGGAAGAAGCAATGGACCAGAAAAAGTGGAAAGTGATAATTGAAAACATTGAAGCCGTGAACCTGCAACGAGCAAGAAGGCTGGGCCAAGTTTATCGAATGCCAAGGAGAGATTAGCAAGAAAGATACTTTTTAAGGGACGGTTACAAAGGAAGCGGAGAGGTAGACCAAGAAAAGGTAGTATGGAGCAATAATAGAAAATATTCAGCATATGTGAATATAGGACTGGAAGAAAGAAGCAGTGGACTGAAAAAATTGTAGAGTTGATATATAACACTTTGATGTAGGTATTTAGGGAATATTTTTTGTTGTTCGAACCACATACTTTCTGCTGCTTTCTTGGTGTTTTTCGCTGTTATTATATTTGATTTGATTGGTATTTGCACAAAGACAGGAACCACTTTCAATTTCAATTGAAGGCACTGTAAACTGTGTTTCAAAATCAAAATCAATTATTCAATATCAGCCTTAGCCCAGATCCAATGGCGATTCGGAATGTCTCATACCGAAATTAATAAATAAATTTAAATCAAAACAAATGTAGAAGTACATATAAGCTCTCAACACGGCGTCAGAAAACAAAACATATAAGATTATAACATATTTTAGACAATACGTTAAAAAACGAGACATTGATAGTTTTGGATCAAGTACTAAAATTTGTAATTTTAATTACTATGCAATTAAATACAAAAAAAAAACACAAAAGTCCACTTTTCCAAAGCGTTTGTTAGAATCAAAAATTAGTTTGATACTGTGTAATTTACATCAGTAACTGGAGTAAATTAACAAGTTGTTTAAAAAGTAACTAATTGTTTTCTTAATTTTAATAATTGAAAATATGCATAGAAGATAAAATACTTCTGTTTTAAACTGCTATTTAATTATAGTCCCAAAAGAAGTTTACAATATATCAATGTTGACACAACTGTAATTTCGACCTTTGCAGCTCATTATCAAGTGTTATATGAAGAAAAATACAGGAAAATTGCAGCTTATAGGTGAAACGTACACTGCCGGGGGACTGGACAGGACACTTAGAAATACTGCAGCAAAGCGATCCGGTTATGTCCAGGAAGCTCGAATTCGAATTACCGTTTAAGGTGTCGATCGATGACCCCAAAACGGCTTTGATGAGAATCAAGGAGTTTGGACGAGGAATATCAGCCTGGTTCTCGGATGTGCCAAGAATACCAGAGGTACTGGAATAGGCATTTATGGCCCTAATCAAAACCACAGGAGCTTCATGGCTCTGGGTCGACGCCCACGATTTTGCAAGCGGAAGCAATTGCAATTGATATGTGCGCCAGAGAATGCATGGATAAGCACTTAAATGGCGCGCATATATACATCTGCGCAGACAGCCAAGCCGCATTAAAAGCCATTCGAGCCTATAGTCACGGCTCATGGACTGTCTGGGAATGTCGAAGATCCCTCTAGCAACTGGCGAAGAACAACTCGTTGACCCTCATGTGGGTCCCAGGGCACGGGGATATTAAAGGCAACGAAGTGGCCGATAAACTCGCAAAAAGAGATGCAAATGCCACTCCTATAGGACCAGAGCCGTTTTGTAGACTCCCTATGGCGCACATAAGAGATGCAGTGCAAAAATGGGAAGAGAAGAGAAGACGCAAGCATTGGAACAATGTACAAGGACTATGTAAATCAAAACGACTCATGAAATTCGATCACAGCCACAAGGTGCTTGAACTCACAAGGAACGAGCTAAGAACTTTCACCAGACTCATGACGGGGCAGTGTGCCTTCCGATACCATTTGTGGAACATGGGAAAAGAGGAAGTGGAAACTGCAGGTTATGTGATTCGGCAGATGAAACGACTGAGCACATACTATGCACTTGTGTCGCGATTGCTCACAAGCGTCTTTCACACTTCGGTAGGGACCAATTATCCCACGAAAAAGTGATCAATATCACCCCCAAGAAAGTTACTAGGTTCATGAAGGACGTGGGACTGATTGGAAAGTGACTGGTTAAGGGTAGAACAATAGATCTTTTAGGTCGCAGTTTAAGAGAGGCCTCATTAGTACCCTATATTAACCTATAACCTACAGATGAAACGTAAAACTTCTATGAATATGAATTGAAAGTATCACATTGCGGTGGTAAAATAGACTAAGGTTTCGATGTTTTCAAAAGCGGTTCATAACATTATAAGAGCTTGAATAATGGCAAAGAGATTAAATCGCTCTTCTCGTTAAATAGATTCGTATTAAAATTCTTATTTTGAAGGTACATCTCTAATAACTTAAAACTTAAAAAAATTAAGCCTTGGGCCTTTATCGAAACAACTTTAATTTATCAATATGTGGAAATTAATGATTACAGTCTTGACTATGATTAGAAAATGAACTTGTATGTCTAAGTCAAAATTCTTTATAAAGTTCATTGAGTTTCTTCTCAAAACATCTACCTTCCCGCCCTAGATATATGCTCTTACATCCGTAACATGAAATTTGGTATACTTTCAACTTTTTCATTGGATTTTGTCTTTGGCGTTAAAAAGTATGTTTAAAAGTTTTCTCTAATGATTTTGTTTTGTAAAGATATTTGATATGCTATCTGTTACTTGTCAAAAATAAGTGAAGAATTATAATTTTTTATTTGTTTTATCTATATTATTTGGATTAACATGAGCACTGGTTGATTTACAATGTTTTATCTTAGTTAAGTTTTGCTTTCAACTGTCTGAAAAACCATTATCCTTAACTATTGAAAAAATGGTGTCTAGTTGTGTGGATATTTATTTAAAACCTTTAGATTATCGGTTAATATGAAAGCGTACAAAATAAATTTGTTTTTCTAATACTACTATTAAGTTAGATTTGTCAGTTTTAGTTGCAATAGCAGAGTTATTTATAACTTTTGTTTTTATTGATTTAATGATTTTGCTAGTAGGTTTTCTAACGGTGTAAATTTTAAGGATATTAGCAATTTAAGTTTGAGGTATAAGGTTTTTTGTGGCATCATCTTCCATAATTGAACATCTGACATGATGTGAACGCTTTCAAAATTGAAGAAATAATCATAATATATAAATAATGCTAATTAGTATGATCAGTGTTCTCTTATATTCGATAATTATTAATTTAGAAGCAATATTAACTACCCTAAATAGAATTCGGTTGTAGATTTAAACAAAACAATAAACCAGAGTTCCGGCCAAAAATCTCCAAAACCAATCATTAAGATAATTTTGTTTGCGAGTTTTACGAATCACAAATGTTTCATTATATTTTATCATCACATGATATAAAATAACAAAAACAAACTTTCTACGTATAATTTTTGTTTGCGTTCTCGTAAATTATAGTAAATTCATATAATCACGTCGATTGTTGAGCTGCGGAAAATTTTTAACTGTACGTTACCGGTGCAATTTGAAATAGCCAGAGCATTACGTTTCATCCAATGAAATAGAAGTTACGCCATAGGTTATTAGAAAAAAAGCACTTTCATCGACATAAAAAGATAGTTAAGCTCCGATGGACGCACGTAATGATAATTGATTAGAACTCACTACTACATGCAACACTGAACTAGTAAATTGTGACTGTTTTCAAAAATATATAGAATAAATAATTATAAATAATTTTAATGGTTAGATGTTAGCAGTATTGCTATTTGACATGCTTTATACTTAAATCTATAAGGTTGTGTAAATGACCTTCATCTTCTTCTTCTTAGGGCACCATGGCCGTTTAACGGTCGTTGTATGCCCCTTTCACACAACCTCATAGAACTAAGTGTAAATCAAGCAAAAAACTAGGCACTAAACTGATAAATTGTGACTATTTTAAAATTTCTGATATTATAGATGTAAATTATAAAAAATATTAATAATTAGACATAAGAAGTATTTTGCTTGATCCATACTTAGGTTGTGTGGAAAAGGTAATGAACTTGAGTAAAATTTTGTAACTGAATATCGGTATTTATATCGAAAAGTATTTGTTTTTTATGTGTTTACTCCAATAAATACATATTCCTACATGGCCTCTTGAGTACCTACAGAAGATTAGATAAAGAAAGTTCCTTATTGATAAATTGAACAAGCATACCACTTTTCCTGAACACTCTTAGCGATCATTTCGTTTGTGTTTCAGACTTGAAAAAACCAATGGTCCTGGACTAGTCACAAAAGCGATTGCGGATGAGTGGTTGTAATCGGTAGGGAGTCCGACATTACCATATTACCAAGATGTCTATATTGAACTATCTCTCCTCTCATCATAAAAAAAATCCTGAACATTCACCGATAGGAAAATAGTAATGCAAATCAGTAATTAAAACCACTTGAAGAAACGTGTTTTAACTTTACTATCTGTACACATAACTTCTTTAAATATTCTTAAACAAATCAAAATATTTGGATTCGTTGAGTTACATGAAGATGATAATAACTTCACTATGTAACCAAATGTACATTATCTATATTTGTATACTATACTCCAAAAAATAAAAGAGGAAGATCAAATAAAATATGTGTAAAGCAAATAACAGAGGCCAGAGAAATAAGATGAAAAATAATGGATGATGACCAATAATAGAAAATAATGTAAAGATGGGTGAATGAAAACCCATAGAATCCTACGCTCAAAAGGGCAACTGAAAGGGGGAGGAAAAAGAAGAATTATACATTCCTCTAAAATTTTTTATAGTAATAACTTTAGTGACTTTCAAACATTTTTGCATTATTTAAAAACCAAATTATTGTAAAAAATGCCAGACAAATAATATAATGGTGACATAATATATTGTTTATAGTAATAATTAATAACACATTTGATGACTTCAAACATCCAACCATTTCAGGAATTATTCTACCACAATTACCTCATTATTTACGCTAATCGAAACAGTGTTAATGTTAATTACCCACTATCAAGTCGAGACAAACCCAAGTTTAATTGCATTCTGTTTGAAAAAAAAGTGTATTATACAATCCTACACAATCTCATATCTATTTATAACTTACATTCTGTGGCCGTTAATAATTCCGGTCTATAAATATGCAAATGGCGATGACTGACGCGATGATTGTTGAATCATTTGATTTTCTTTAGAATTGGCGAGGGGGTTTTCTACAAACCAAAGCGATTTCCATATCGGTCAACTGTATTGTATTCGAAATTTGTAATGCCAAGGATGAACGTTGATGTATTGCGTATACAAAAGATGTGTTAATGTGATGATACATCATCTCATCGTTTACGATTAAATTCTAAAATCACTTTTATATACATGGCATGTATTAATCTACAGGGAAACATATTTTACAGTTAAAATTTTGTATACAAATTTTACAAACATTTTAATAAGCCATCAACACTTCAACACAATTTTTCTCTGACTAATTTACCATAAACTCTTAAGTCATTCTTAAAAAAATGAATAAAAAATAACTGAAAGTGTTAAGTATTTTAATAAATTTTTAATTATTAAAAAAATATTATTCTTATTTCTTACAAACATATATTTGTAATATTAGTACTTTCTGTGGATACATTTTAACAAGTGTAACGGAACTTCTTAACACATTCTAGTGGATCGTTGTGAATAATACCAGTCACCCTCTACTACATATTACATCTAATATTACCTGACTTTCACATTCTCTGATCCGGCAATGTAACAGAATTCAACACGCAGCATCGTTTTAAACTTAAAGATACCGTTCCAATTAAGATAAAGACATTGAAATGCAATAAATGTTCGGTACCTTAAGTAATACGCGAGAAAATCGCTAATGTAATGGAACGCATTTTGATTCCATCTTAATGTAAAAAAAAGATCGCAATTTGGCGTTCCTTATCTTGACAATTCGATCCGAGGCCTCGTAGAAAAGGCTAATGATCGCTTAGATATTCGAGTCTCCGAAACGTGATACGATTCGGCAAAAATGTATTATTAAATAAAATTGCAGGACCTCTCGTTCTTCCATAAATTAATGCGAATATTACCGTTAATTTTATAATTTATTTGACGCTAAATCGCGAAGATTCTCTGCCCGAACCGACCGGATGGGTTTTCGTATCGCTAACATCACGATGCAAATTAACTGGAATTGCAATAAGACTTTTACTTATGTGACGTGAATAGCAATCAATATATAAAATATATAAAATTAAAATTTAATAGTATGCTATCGTACAAAAAATACTGCAGGAGTACAGTAATAACACTTTTTCGAATTCATACAAGTGATAAATAGTAATGTATTGGAATTTGCCTTCTGTTGAGATTTTTAGTTACCAGTTAGCTAAGAAAGTAATGACGATTAAAAATGTATTGCTTATATATATGTACAAACTAATTTGTAAAAATATTTGGATTAAATGATAATAAGGATTATGAAGTAGAGAACATCAATTAAACAATAAAGGTAAAATTTAACAAACCAATAACCATTAGGCATATGAAAAGATAGTCAAATCAATAGAATTAATCATAAATGGGTGGAAAATTAACAAATTAAAGAAATAATGCAGATGGAAACCATGGGGAAACTTTAAAACCATTAATTAAATAAATAATCCTCAATCATACTTAAATACCCACAGAAAATGTATATTTATTATAAGTTTATTTATCTATCATTGTTATTGCTTGTAAACGTATTTTGAGATTAACTGTCAATGTTGCCTTTTAAAGGTAATGTCTAACTATGATATTTAATCGTAATTCAATCATTACCAGGCCTTTTGGTACATACTACATTTTTTAAAACGGATTTTTACTTAAAATACTTGTGTGCTAGGTTTTTTGTCTTTCTGTCAGTTTTAAACAATTTTCAAATAATAATTCAATAACTCCAATTACTACTTTTATTACTTTTCAGTGTTTTTGAATATTAGTTCTATAATTTTATTTTCAATTACTTTTCTAAAGCAAAAGAACTCTGTCTTGACTACATTTTCACAAATATTTACATTTACCTAGCGTACTCTTGACCTACCACAATAAAGTGTATATTGGATAGGTCAGGATAACGCTATGTCAATATACTTTCTATAGTGGTAGGTCGGGAGTACGTACGGTTGATGTATTTAATAATCCATGTCTGGATTATTAGGTAAGGTTCCCAAAAAAGTGTGTATTTAGTAAACCAATTAAAAAAAGCAAACAATCTATCAAAATTTATAAAACTATACAATTTATAATTCATTTATTATTATTTAATAATATCGTTCAAATGAAAACCTACGTCAATTTCACAGATCAAATTGCCAGGGAAAATTTCACTTGAGACATGTTGGACGTGTATGACATTGCTCCGTCCTGCTGAAACCTTGTTCTTTTGGAATTCAGACGCCAATAAGTTGCCGAACGCTCTGAATTGACTGTAACTGAACAGACTGGGAAACACAATCCACTTAACTTTTACGTTTAAATTGCACACGTTCGAAAAAAAACAAGTCTATGATAACACCTCTACTATTTGGAATACTGTTCATTTGTTGCAACTGGTAGTAACTGATGGCGTTTGCTAAAATAGTTGCAGCGTAGGTTTTGTTGTTAACACTTAATATGTCATAATCAGTATAATCCCATAATGCAGTAAGAATATTGTAGTCTTCGCAAAAAAAGTCAAAGCTTGAATTCTCTTCACGTTCTCTGCCACTCTTTACAATCTTGGTCGACTTGTTTTTGGGTTATCTAATGTTGTACGGGTTTCTTCAAACTTCTTCATTCATTTTCTAATGAGAGGTATGCTTGGCTCCTCATTTAAGTGCCCCGCTCATAGGAAACCCTCCATAACGACTAAATTCCTAAGAGCCAAACTATCTATAGGCATACCCCAAGCGCCCCTTGAATGTTGTGGTCACAGGAAGCTAAATAAATATAAACTTTCTTTTGGAACACCTGATAGAACTGGATTAGGTTAATACAAAAGTAATGAAGGTAGTTGAAAAGTAGGCTGGGATTATATAAAATTTATCAAGATAGGTGAAGAATACACTTACAATTAATGGATAATTTATTGGATTGATGCAGAAACGTTTTGAAAGAAACTGGAGAAAGAAAATATTAAAAATGTTGATAAGTACCTTTACTAAAAGTATAATATTTAGTATTAAGAGCTGAAAATCCAGCAAAAGCCGTTGAAAATTTCTAAAACTCTAGTTTTAAATAATAAATAATAATAAAATAAAAGCTTTTTTATTATTATTGTTATTTCAATATTTAATCACTAAAATTTGTTGAACAGATACCTTAAATGTGTCAGAAAACAACTAAAAACCATTAACAAATAGAAAGCGGTTAACACCATCAGAAAACAATTTAAAAAAAAAAGTGAAAATAAGTAAATTTAAGTAAATTTCAGAAAATAACAAAGCTAGTTAAACATTGATATTTAGAAACAACTCATTCAGAAAAAAATAGCAACGACTAATCCTTCAATGAAGATTCAATGAATTAAAAATTCGAATGAATATGTATTTGCGAGTTATTTGAAGTTTATTATTTAATTAAATAAACACAGTTATATTTCTTACTTCACTATTTTATTTAATCACTAAATGTACATTTCGAACACTATGTGTCCATTATCAATAGTTAACTAAAATAGTGAAGTAAGAAATATAACTGTGTTTATTTAATTAAAAATTCGAAAGTTAAGTTTTGAAAATGACTTAAAGATGTCTTCCACATTTGGAAAAACGGGACAATCAAGGGAGAACTTTGAGTAAATATGACATTGAACAGCTTAAATTTAAATTTAAACTGAAAACTTGGATTATAAATGCACATGATAATAATGTTTATTCATGTTATTACACTACGGTTTACATTCGTCAGGTTTCTCAACATTAACACATTTTGTTATAAATAATATTAGCAATTACTCATAAGGTATTGACAAAATTCAGAAATATGATAATAATAATTCACATCAAGGCAAATTTTTACAAAAATAAGATAATACTTCATAATTATAAAGTATATATGTTACGGTAAATGTACACTCTTGGGAAATGTACACTTTTACCGTAAAATGTGTACATTTCCCAAAATGTTAGGTATATGTGAACTGGATATAATGCATATGTACATTTCCCGGCAAATGTATACTCTTGCCTTCACGTTTTAGTAAATGTATACTCTTACCTTCATGTTTTAAGAAGAGTTGGAATACAAATAAATTAAAAATGTATTTGCAGAAAAAAAAGTATTTAAATAAACATAATACAAAAGACTTTAATAACGAAAATTATTTTAATTAAAAAATGTAAATGACAAACGAAACATATTTTTTTGCATATTATATAATATGTCGTAGGTTAGGTTAGGTTAGGTTTCCCACATGGGTGGTTGACGTGCACAGCCATTTGGGAGTAGCGACCCCACGTACCCGAGCCGTTCATTACACACGCACGCACATCACTATAGTTCTGGGGACTCCCACACTCAGTCTATAAAAGATTTTCCACCTCCCGGCCACAAAAAAAAAGGTTAGGTTAAGTACATAAACATAATAACATTAACATTATAGATAGAGCACTTGCACGAAATGTGTAATGTGAAATAGCAGCGTCTACTGAACTAGCCGAAACGGTAGTGCATGTGCACTTGTAGTACCGATGAATACAATTTGCCAAAGCTTCCTGTTTGCCGATGATACTACTCTCGTCAGTACCTCCGAAAAGCTTAAAGATATGAGAGTACTCCACAATGAAATAAAAACTGCTGCAAGAGATTGGTTTACCAGTAACAAACTATTTATGAATAATGAAAAGACTGTGGATATGATGTTTACCCTTAAAACACAATGAGTTGTTTTCAAACTTTCAAACAAAATTTCAAGGATAGCCTGAAATGGGACGTTCACGGTTGTGAGGTAGCAAATAAGGTGAAGGCATCTTTTGCCTTAGCAATCTATCGAGAAGTGTGTCTCCTCAAACGCTAATAAAAGCATACTATAGTTTAGTCACCACATATACGCTATTCACATTTGGTGTCATTCGGATACATGCTATATACTATTTGAGTTACAGCGGTTAAGATTGTGGAAGATTTAGGATATAGAGACGATTATAAATTGGCCTATGCCAAGCATGGTATTTTAACCTTGCCAGCATTGTATATTTATGAATGTCTGTGTCATGTTAGAAAAAACATAAAGAACTATGAGAGGCGAATAATATCAATCACTTTTAAAGAAACAATGATAATCTGAGCCCAGTCCAAACTAGACTCATGAAATCGCAAAGAGCGGAAAATTATAACGGCCCTAAATTTTTTAATAAGTTAAACTTAAAATTAAGAAATATGCCTTTATCTCTTTTTAGACGAGCTATACAAAAGTTGGTTATTGAGTGGTCACTATATTGTTTTGACGGGTATCTCGGGAGAAACTTCACCGAGTAGTTGATTGCATTGAAATCGTCATTCTATATATTTGTTGTGTTGTAAAAGTATTGCATTGTATTTATTCTTCGCGCATTCTTTTGTTTGTAGTTTCATTGTTATTTATACTGACCTTTGCAAATTGTATTTTTATTAACGCACAAATAAATATTCTAAACTGGACCTCCTATGACGGATCAGTGAAGAAGAGGATCAGCGGATTCGAGTGGAAGATTCATTCAGAAAAGTGAACCCCGTCCTTCTACATGCAGTCAAAATTATTTGTATATATTCTTTACTTACGTTATTTGTATAATTATATATTTTTAGTTAATGCATTATAGATAAAGATTAAATAAATAAACAAATGAATCAAGAACTGCCGCCATACCATATAGTATACACACACACCAAAGAAAGATCGGTAAACAATCCCTATGAACAACTGAAATTTGACGTTAAGTGACCTGTTGATGTGATCATTTATTTTGACACATCCGAAAAATGGCTTCATATATGTAAACAGTTAATTCCAGTGTGCAAAATTTTACCAAAAGCTTGTGCAACTTTTCAAGGCATGTGTATACCTGTCCTTAAGTAAGGTAACAGGCCGTATAAAAAGTCTCCGCGTTTTTTCGCCACAAGCCGGTTCTGATTATCTTGAGCCCGATTGTCTCGAAAAAATACATACTTAAAATGTAACACTCCAGCTCACATTTTTGCCAAGATAGTGCTCATGTAAAAAGTTATATTAATTTGAAAATGAGTGAAAGATCTGAAGAAATACGCTATGAGATGCTTTTTTACTATGAAAAAAGGCAAAACCGCTGCAAGAACATGTTAAAAAATGTATGAAGTGTACAACAAAAATGCTATTAGTGAACGAAGGACCCGGAAGTGGTTTGAGAGATTCCGTTCCAGAAATTTGGATGTTAAAGATGCACCTCGCTCTGGCTGGCCAGTAACTGAAAATGTCGATGAAATTTTGCAACTGGTGGAGAAAGACCGACATGCAAGCTGTCGCCAAATAACGGAGGAAGTAAACATGAACCATATGACAGTTTGGAATCATTTGAAGAGAGCAGGCTACAAAAATAAACTCGATGTTTGGATACCACATAAATTAACGGAAAGAAATTTAATTGACCGATTTACCATCAGTGATATGTTGTTGAAGCGAAACGAAATCGACCCATTGTTGAAACGAATGATTTGGTGATGAAAAATGGGTGAAATACGAAAACATCCAACGCAAGAGATCGTGGTCAAAGGCTGGCGACCCTCCGCAAACAACTTCAAAGCCTGAATTGACGATCAAAAAGCTTGTTTTGAGTGTTTAGTGGGACTGGAAGAAAAGTGTCAATTATGAGCTGTTACAACCTAGCGAATTACCATCAGTGATATGTTGTTGAAACGAAACGAAATCGACCTATTGTTGAAACGAATGATTTGGTGATGAAAAATGGGTGAAATACGAAAACATCCAATGCAAGAGATCGTGGTCAAAGGCTGGCGACCCTCCGCAAACAACCTCAAAGCCTGAATTGACGATCAAAAAGCATATTTTGAGTGATTGGTGGGACTGGAAGGGAATTGTCTATTATAAACTGTTACAACCTGGCGAAACTATCAATTCGGTCCTGTACTGTGCACAACTCGACCGTTTGAACGAAGAAATCAAAGAGAAGAGACCAGAATTGGCCAACGGAAAGGGAGTTGTCTTTCATCATGACAATGCACGGCCACACACATCTTTGATGACTCGGAACAAATTGACGGAACTTGGTTGGGAAATTTTGATGCATTCACCATGCAGCCCGGACCTTACACCGTCTGACTATCATCTGTTTCGATCTCCGCAAAACTCCCTTGATGGTAAGAAATTGGCCGACCGTAGCGCCGGTGAAAATTACTTGGCCAAGTAAACCACAGGAGTTCTACAACAATGGAATTATGAAATTACCAGATAAATGGTAAAAGGTCAAAGATAATAATGGTCAATATGTAGTTGATTGAAATTGATTTTCAATAAAAAAAATGTTTGTTCAAATATGTACGAAACAACCGTGACCCAATATTTAAAAAACCGGTAATTAATAACTTAGAACTGAAGGCTGTTTAGTAAAATTTCTATAAAATTTTAAAAAAATCTGTATTTTAGCAACATCTATCATTTAACTGATTAGTTTTTGCCTTAATTTTTTTTTCTAAGATGTTTTGATATCTGAAAAAAACCTTTTATATATAAATCCAACCTTTTTATTACTTTTATTTTGAATTTTTAATATTCTCCTTAAGAAATAAAATGAAAGAAAAGCATGATCGTAAAGAAATGTTGTTACTGCGTATATCTATATTCGTTCACCACAAATTAGCTCATTTTGTAAACGTCTTAGTTAATGTAACTTGTTCACTGAAAGTATCTAACAACTTTTTCGAGTTTCACAAGAGTAGTAAAGCAACATAGCAATCGTTTAGATGTTTACCCAAAAGTATTAGACGATCGTAATAGTAGTTTCCTATATTTGAAACCTTCAATTTACAATTCTAATTCCTACCAATCGGGAAGACGAACAACTATTGTTAATAACTAGAAGTAACTATGTGTCAGATAATCTAGTAACTCTAAAACCTTGATAGACCAACCAACAAAATTTACAGTAGTTTGGCGAAGTAGGTAAAGCAGGTATTCGAGTCTCACATTATCTATCAGAAAAAAAAAAGCTAAGACCACAGAAAGGTCTTTTTTCACTTAAGAAGAAAAATTGGTCCTTTTTGATAAACCAAAACACAAAAGAGGTGGTTCTCTTCGAACTAATCATCGTACAACTAAGAGATTAGTAAATCCCAAACAGTCAATTTTGTCTGTTCGGTTGAGTATTCACGAAGTAACTCATTTTAATATGCTAAACATGGATAGAACATTATCTAAGTGACAAAAATTGAAAATATTATGTCGAGATGGTATTTCTACATGATACTTTTCAGTTTTCTTTCAAAACGAATTGATTTTAATTAATTTTATCAATCAGACATCAAAACGTTTACGGAGGAGATTACAAAATATCTCAATTTTTGATATAAAGCAAATACAAGAATGATTATATTTGTATTTATGTTATGTTAGATCTCTATTTAGAAAAGTATCCGAAATTGTAGAAAAGGAGATTGTAAATAAGACTAAACAGAAGAAATACCAAATTATCTATGGATTAACATACTATGGACAGTGTATTACAAAGTTCATTCTAAATAATTTATTTAAAAACTTTAGAAGAAGTGGTGTGACCTAGCTCATCGAAGCTAGCCAAAGAAATCCCTATTATTGATAAATAAATCAATTGTTTGATAATAAAAGTGTATTAAAGTGCTTTACGTTGTAGAAAATTAGAAAAAACACGAAAATATTTCGTATTTTCTAATTATTAGTTAATTTTCTACAACGTAAAGGACTTACATATTTTATTGTAGAAAATTAACTAATAATTAGGGAAAAAAACGAAAACATTTCAAAAATCTACAAAAACTGTTTCTCAGTTTATTTCACTATTCTATTAACAAATTATTTTATAAACCAATCTTTCGTATAATCAATTTTTATAATCAATATAATAGCTTTTGATAAATAAAAGATGACTAAATATAAGTAGTAATAAATTGTTTTCACAATTTCCCTTTGAATTTTGAAATTGATTTTTTCACTTGTACAGGAAAATTATAAAAAAATGATACGATGAGGTAATATTTAAAGACCAATCAGTTTGGTTTTTAATTACGAATGCTAAATAGCGCGAGGCGATCAATTATAAAAAAAAAATATTAAATGCAACATCAAATATAATAAGTATAATTTACTTTCTTTCAAATGTTTAAATTGTAATTATATTATATTTATACACTATTTATATAATTGAATAAGATGATTTAATAGTTCTTACCTCCAAATGTGCGGTTTGTAGCCTTTCGGACAAGGGCAGTCGAGGCATGGTTGCCCTATATCTACTTCATAGATTTGAACGCCCTGTAATTAAAAAAAAATATTATTATAGATTATTATTATTATTACTATATTTCAAACATAATAAATATACAACAACCTTTTCTTGGATAGTGGGTACTCGACTTTTTGCCCATAATATGAGAATTACAGAACCGCAACACAGAACCTTACTTTAACCAAAAAATCTATTTAAACAAATTCATATTGTCATTGAATAAAGTTAATATTTAAAATTATGAAGATCAATTAAAACAAATATGCGTACAAAATCTTGCATAATACCGAAGTTCATAAATACTTTAAAATTTTAAAGCTAAAATACAGATTTATATTTTCTAATCCAACATTTACGAAATAATATTCGTTATTTGAAGTTTCATTATTAACTTATATCAACATTTTTAATTAATTCAGCTTATAGATATAAACAGCAGAAAAAATTGACCTAGCTATAAAATTACTCAACTATTAACAACAAAAATTCCTAAAGGTAGTAGCAGAAACGTATCCCTAATTCATAATTTAAGTATACTATAACCACAGAGGAAATAGAATTTCATATATTTTGAAGATTAAGGCTTCAAGACAAGCACTCTTCTAAATATTACATTAGCAAGAGGTTATCCTAATTAATCCTAAATTTGAACCAATTACTATCTTCAACTGTAATGTATGTAAATAAGTGTTAATCATTTTATTAAATTAGTGTTGCTACTAAAAAGACAGTATAAACATTCTTAGTTTATTAAAAATCATTCAGCAGAATGAACTTCGCCCTTCTACCTGCAGCCAATATTATTAATACACTGTGTACCAATTTCGATGCTCATCATTGGTATCACTGTTATTAGAAGAGATAGAGCAATGGTTAAATGGAAATTTAACCATTAAATTGAAAATGCATGCACGAGGTATGCAGAGCATTTTCCAGAAAGTCAACAATGACACAGGACAATTTTTAGAAGACTAGTTAGCAATTTAAAGAACTTTGTAAGCTTCGAACAAAAACAAGCTATCTGTGAAGTTAATGATGCTGATACATGTCAAAATAATATTTTGCAGAACGTTACGAACAATTCCAGCATATCAGTTCATCGTGTAGCTCGAGAAACAGGGATTTAAAAATCTACTGTTTACAGAATCTTAAAGTAAAACAAGTATCATCCTTACAAAACAAAAATTGTACGAGGTTTAAGTGATAATTACTATCACCAAAGATTGCAGTTTAGGTGGTGAAGATGACAGATGAAACACGATTTACCAATTATGGAGTATTTAGTAGGAATAACTATCATCATTGGTCTACTGAAAATCCATATTTGGTAAACCAAAGAAGATTTAAAGTTCGATTTGGTTTTAATGTTTGGTGCGGTTTAATTGGTACGAAATTTTGTTTATGTTTTTATTTTGTTTTTTGAGTTTGTTTTCGTTTTAGATTGTCACTTAATAGGTCATTTCATCTTTGATTACAATTTAACTGGTAACAGATATTTGGAGCTACTAACAAATGAGATAATGCCTGCTTTGAGACAAATTATTAATCCCGAGGACATGCAAAACATCTGGTTCCAGCAAGATGGTTACCCGACCCATAAAACTCGTAACGTGCAACATTTGTCGAGAGTAAACTTTAATGAGAGAGTGATTTCAAATAATGGACCAATGCAATGGCCTGCAAGATCACATGACTTTTATTTATGGAGTACCACTAAAAACGAAGTGTTTAGTTTTTAAAACAAAAAGTAATAGATGTGCTACGATTAGTTAATGAAAACACACTGCGTAGAGTTTGTAATCTGTTAGAACAAGGTGTCAAAAGTGTGTGGAACAGAATGGTCGTCATATTGAACAATTTCTAAGTGAATATGAAATTTAAGCACTTTTTATTTCTATAATTTTGTTATTATTTCGTTAGATTACAGTATTACTTACTTAAATATCTTTTCACTTTCAATTGTCATATTTAAGATTTATATACGTTTTTATTAATATTTTGCTTGTAACTAATTTGATTTCAGGCACGTTATACATTGCTGAAAGGCACTTTTTAAGCACTACCTAATAAACCCAAAATCCAATAATGCCACCATAAGAAAAACAAAAGATAGCGCTAATAACCTGGAAACAAATGCGAATCGGGGGTTTCTGATTACACCAAACAATTGTCTTATAAAAGTGTCTGAATAATGTAAAGGTTTAATAGAGGTCGCGTTAGGCGTTTTCGAGTTATTGAGGAAAATTCAAATTTACAAATTTAGGTTTTTTCAAAAAATCATAAAATTGAAAAAAAAAATGTTAAGATAAATTTGAAATGGAATTTGTTACGAGCACTAATTTCTGCAAAACATTACACATTTAACCGTTGCTCTATCTCTTCTAATAACAGAGATACCAATGATGAGCATCCCTGTATGTTCCCTTTCCTATATTGTTTGTGCAATTATTTATTCCTTTGTTACTTTCCCTATATAGAATATATAGGGGAAGTATTGTTTTCGTGCATGAAAATGTATCTCAAAAACGAATGATCCTATTGAGATGAAACTTTAAACTTAAGGTTTAATTGTTAAAAACTAAAACAACGATGTTCAAACAATAACGATTACTAACGATCCAACACAAAAACGCAAAATAACACAACTATAACAAAAGACAGGCTTTTTAAACTAAAGTAACAGACTAAATTAATTATCTTACGTTTTTAAATACGATGGAAAACTAGGTACATTAAAATTTTTACTTAAAAAGTACTAAAACGGTGCAATAAACAATATTTTGGCGTTTTCTGTAAAGACGAGAAGACTTAACATTTAAGATATAAATACCATTCGATAGGTAATTAAAACGTGCATTTGCTGATAAATTAAAAAATATAGCGTTCCATTTAAATAAATGAAGTTATAGCCATTTAAAGTTCTCATTTGTTTAATTCCAATTTTTTTACACCCGGTATAAGATGTCAAATTTATTATACTTGGAAAATAAAATATGATCTATTGTTACATTTCAGTGTAAATTTGGTATGCATAACTTAATTACTTTTTAAGTATTTGAAACATGAAAATTAGGTTACATTTTTACAAAATTCAAATTATTTCAAAAACCTTAAGGTTTAAGTAATAAAAACCTTATTAAAACACACACTTATTTTGATCGAAGGATCCAAAAATGCAATAAAATACAGGGTGTTTCATTAAAAAAAACACAACTTTGATACTTTTAGGGTTTTTGGGACACCCTGTATATTATAAAAGTAATTTTAAAAAGTAGCCCTAATAGACCCCCATATATCTCCAAAGTGAAACTTTTTGAAAGTCACGTATTTTGGCCACAATATTCCGTGCCGTATAGCGTGAATAACCCTGTATATACATGATAACTTTAATTGCTATACGATTAATTAACTTCTCACTTAACCCGTGGTGAAACATTATTATGTTAATAAAAGGATTAATTAAGCACTTGGTTATGTTTCACTATTTTTATATTTCTCCGACTAGTTTCGACCGTTGGTCATTCTCAAGGAGATATTAATTGCTAATCGTTGATGATTTTGCTGCTAAAATCTGTCAAACCATTTTTGCAAACGAAATCAAAATTTAAGTTTAAATATAAATCGCTTTCAATAGCTGATAAGATTAAGATTAATTTAGATTTAAAGTCTGCCCACCCATCATGCATAAAAATTTTACTCGTAAATTTTACCTTTTCAATTTATTTTTGATTATATAAAATTGTTATTAATTTTACTCCAAACCGCGAGACGATCAGTAATTGAAATTTATATGTATGTGTAGGTTGGGTGGGTGACCATTATCCTACCCTCCAATCAGTAAAACATCATCAAATATTAGTGAAAAAATTGTATGAATAATTCTCTCAAAATTGCAATTATTTTATATTATTATATTTTACATCTTTTAATTAAAACATTTTACTCATTACTTTATTCATTACTCATTGGAGGGTGGGATAGAGACCACCCACCCCACCCAACATATACACGATAACTTTAAGTACAATTATTGTTGATTTTTCTGTTTACAAAACATTAAAACCTTGTATATAATAAATAATAAAGCAGAATCCAAATTTAAGTTTAAATCAAATAAAATAAAACACCTTTTCTTTGTTTTACCACAATAGTAAATTATTGTGGTAAATATTTAATTTTAATCAAAATGTACCACCAAGTAAACGCCGACAACATTTAAGAATTAATTAAGTTTAAATATAAATGACTAATCTCATTTAAGCTTGATTTAAATCCAATTTTTTTTTTGATTGAATTAAAACACTTGGTATGATTTCACTTGTTATTTATTTTACTCCGACTAGTTTAAAAGTAAAATAAATAACAAGTGAAATCATACCAAGTGTTTTAATTCAATCAAATTAATACAAAAATGTTTCACCACGGGTTAAGTGAGAAACTAATTCATCATATTGATTTAAATCCTTTCCACGTCTCATGTATATAATTTGTATTAATTTAAACACTCAAAAATTTTACTTTGTCAATTTTCTTTTTCTATAATATTTTCTTTCAGTTTTCCAAAAAAATATAGTTTTCAGCAATGTCTTTTATAAATTGTGATACTTTTCTTAGAACAAATACTTCAATTTTTCGAGAAATTTCTGCCATTTCTTAAGATATATTTTGCACCAATTTTTATGTCAGATTTCAAGTATTTTAACACATTTTACTTTATATTATCCAAATCTCAGGAATGTATTTCTCAAATTGCAAGATTTTCTTTCCAGAGTTTCTCAAATTTAGTTAGGATTTCTAGAATTTTCAAGAAATTTATCTTTCTGATTTTTAGAACTTTCTTCTATTTTTTATTTATCACCATCCCTTCAATGTTTCTAGCTTCAGGATTTTTTGAGTAATTTATAAAGAACTTTATACATTTTTTTGTTTTAAATCATCTAAATTTTTCAACAATGCAAAATTTTGCAACAATTTTTCTTTAATTTAATGAGAATTCATCACAAGTTTTTTACTATTTTTTTTTTTAGATTTCTAGAACTGTTTTTAAGTGTTCTAAAAATGTTCTGTTATTTGTCTTTAATTTCTCAAGAATTTTATATATTTCTTGCTTTATCATCTGCATGTTTATTCGGTAAATTTAGAATTTTGCATATTAATATTTCTTTAATTTTATAAAAATTCTCTACTTTCAGATTTTTTTATGTTATTAATACTTTAAATAATTTTTGCTTTTATGCAAAAACAACGTTTACTTTATAAGACTGAATGTTTTTGTGTCGTTTCTCGAAGTGATATTTTGTGACGTAGGACGGAAGATCCAACGGATGGACTATATATTCTTAATTTTTCTTTGGGATTTATAGAATTTTCCAGAAAATTTTCTTTCAATTATAACAGAAGTTATCACTATTTTTAAAATTAAATTTTTCCGAAATTTCCTTTTAATACTTTTTTATCAGAGATTTTTAATTTTTTCCTCTAATTTTTGGTTGTTCTTCCTGCATTTATCTAGCGATTTACATATTACTATTTTAATGGTTTTGATTTCAGTGGATTGTTTTTATTTGTAAAATTTCAGTATTTATTTCAAATTTCTAGATTTCGTACAATTTTCTTTTTGAAAAAAATCTAATTTTACATATTTTTTAAGGAATATCTCTTCTAAATTTTTTAGAGGTTCAACAATCTTTCATGATTCTTTTGAGAATTTCTAGAATTTTTAAGCAATTTGTCCTTCTTTGTTAGATAATTAATCACCATTTTCTGAATTATCTTATGGGAATTTTGTAAAAATTTCTAAAATACAATAAATTTCTAAAAATGTTTATTAGTAATACTTTAATTCTAGAAATTAAATTGAATTTTCATTTTCTGAATATTCCCAAAGACCTCTTTTAAACTGTAAGATATTTCTTTCAGTAATACTCATCAAATAACTTTTTCTTCTGGACTCCAAAATTTTTCGAAAACTATTTTTCTATTTTATGAAAAAATTTTACTATTTCCGAATTATCTTATCAAAATATTTTAGGAACATTTTTGGGAATTTCAATTCTTTTTTCCATAACTTTTTGATATTTTTCTTAAAAACAATTGCTATTGAATTCTAAATGAATTTTTAATTTTGAATTCTCAGAGTTTTCTTAGGGTTTCTCTTTGTTGTTTGGTTTGCAAAATGTATCAGATTATAAGATTTTTTCGAAATTTTTTGAATTGTCCACATACTTTTCTGAGGAATTGTAGCTTTCTATTGTTAGATTTTTTTGTAATGTATTTTCTTAAATGTAATGTTTTTCTTCAACCGTTTCCTTTCCAAATTATTACATTACGTCAGTGTTTTATTAAGTGATAATTATTAGAGCATTATAGCCCTTTTTTCAGATTTCTTTTAATAATTGTTCATAAGTATTGTATTGTATTGTAATATTTCATCAATTATCTTTTCGGATTAATTTTTATTTTCGTAGTTTAGAAATAAAATAATCCTAGTATCTCTAGCAATTTTTCTTCAAAATTTTAAGATTTTTGCACCTAAATTACAAAATATTCTAAAAAATTTTATTTGTAATACTTTAATTCTGGAAATTAAATTAAAGTTTCAAAATGTTTTTTAGAAATGTTTAGCTTTTAGGTTTACATTTTCTAAATATTCCCGAATATCTCTTCCAAGTTATAAGGTTTTCTTTTCAGTAATAGTACTTTTCAAATAACTTTTCTTCTGGACTTTTTAAATTTTGTAATTAAAATTATTGCAAACCGCGAGGCGATCAGTAATTAATGTTAATATGCGTATGTAGGGTGGGAGGGTCGCCTGTAACCTACCCTCCAATCAGTAAAACATAAGCAAGGATTTTAATTGAAAGTTCAAATTCAAACAAATTTTGAAATTTTGAAAAATAAGACATAAGTTAACAAAAGTTAAAGAGAATGAAAAACTGTACAAATTTTATTAAAGCATGTTTTTCATAAAGTTCATAAAAAAATAAAAATTAATCATTTTGACATTTTTTCCTATGGCTAATAAACTATATGAGTTAAATGAAATTCATATAATAAGTAATTCTAAAATATAGGGAAAGTACTATGATGGCCACATCGCCATTTGAAATATATGATACAGATAAAGGTTAAATACTTTTTTTTAAATATATGTAGTAAATATGTACTTAAGTCATTTCAGATTTAAATCAAAGTAGCACAAATAAATGTGATGTTTTACCTTAAAACGAGATTTCTTAACACACGAGATTGAATAGAAAAAATCAGCGATTTTTTTCATTTCACCAAAAAAACATCAATTTACCGCATAGTTACACCTATAACACAAATGACTGCACAAAATTTGGAACGCATACACTAAACACCTTAATCAATATTTACCATTTCACTCGAACTACTATCGCGTTATGATAAAAAAAAGACCTTCGAAGTACGTCATCTCATGCTTGACTGTCCAAGCCAGGTTTTTTTACACGCATAAAATTCGATTTTTTTAGATAAATAATCTTGTTTATTCATTGACTCATAAAGTAAACATTAAATGTATTCAATTATTTGTCTACATAGTAGCTACAGTAGTCTAAACATTTAATACTGAGAGGTTAGTAAAACAATTTTAAACAAATCAAATTAAAAATAGTAAATTTCGTATAAAAAAATTGTAAGTTTGCTGAAGAAAAGCGCTTGTTATGTTCCATACTTTTATTTACAGTTTCCTGACACGTGTTTCGAACTTTGCAGTTCATTATCAAAGGTAATACTAAAAAAAATTGTCTAAAATAATCAAAACAGTTTTAATTTTTCAAGAAAAAAATGGGAAAAAAACTTTTGAAAAGGCCAAAACATCAATTAAAAAATGCCCAATTCAACAAAAAACAGACAAAAAATTCGATGAATTCTCACTTAACCCGTGATGAAATTAACCTTCTAATTAGGAAAAAAATTGTTTTATAAACAATTTAAAAAAAATCAATGAAGAGACATTTGTAAATATTAAAAAATGTTTAAATTAAAAACAATATATTTGCCTAAAAAAGTTTCAATGACTAAATAGTGAAACTTTATAAGTTTCTAAAATTATATTAAAAAAAACATTTTCCGAGTTTTTTGTTATTGCCTTTATCGAACATTTTACTCATATAATATGTTTCCTTTTTGTAAGTTTGTATAATTTAGTAATCACAATGCTCGTATCGTCTCCTACATAAAAGATAATTGGGGCATGATCTTTGCAGTTACAAGAATCGATTATAAACACAGCACTGACCATTTAATTATTCTGGAAAAAATGCCCAGTAATCTAGCTGACAGTACTGACCCCTGTGGTATACCGGAACGGATAACGGCAATGCTTCATTTATACAGCACACAGCTCGCAACAGCTTGAATAATGAAGAGACGGCCATTATGCATCTTTATTAAAGTATGATGGGTTTGTTCTTTTAAGGTGTGTACATTTTTATCACCATTCACAAAAAATTAATTTTACAGAAACAATCATTATAAGAAAACAAAGAAAGTTATTTATTACAGAGAATTGTTGCGACCGTTACTACGTGGTAATCCATACTTATACTGAATTGAAAAATTCAATGTTTATATTAAATATGTGGTATAAACATGTATGTGTTATGGGAAGATTATATTAATAATAGAAAAACAGTTAAATTCCTTTCTTCACTGTTTTTATTTAAGCACTATATGTATATTTTATCAATATTGATAATAGACACATAGTATCCGAAATGCACATCTATTGCTTAAATAAAAACAGCGAAGAAAGGATTTTAACTGCGTTTTTATTATTATGTGAAATAAAGCTTGAATATCATATCAAAAGAAAGTTTCTCATAAAATAGGTTAATAGTCTAAAACGAGAAATATTGGTGCAAATTCTTTCGATATATCACGAACTACACGCCTCCAGTATTGGACACTAAATCAGATTCCTGTTATTCCAAACGGAAATGGTTATAGGTTATAAAATATCACGATACATATTTTCATAATTTTGGGCACCAATAAAACTATTTTTTAATATATATTTAAAACGTGATAACCTTAAGGCTACGTTATTTATGTTTTCTTATTAATTATACCCTTCGATGTAGTAAAATACATAATTGCAGAACAATAAACACGTTACAATATTACAAATCACTTCTGTTTGGGATATTAACACATAATGACCTCCATTCTGTCAAAATAATTGGTAATCTCAACATTTTTAAAAATTATTTTAATAGTGAGGAAGAGTCGTTATTCAAAACGTGTACCTTAATTAAATCTACGGGAAGTTATTTTCTCACGAATTGTGACGTCCATGCAGCTGATCACAATCACAACGATTCGATGATTGCCACGTTCGCCTGTGTGATTATTTTAATGAATTCCTCTGAGCCGTTAATGCGGCTGTTATTTTAATGTCGGCCATTATATTCTTATTAAACGATTTTTGTTCCTAATATGTACGTAGGTACGTGAGAAGGAAAAAAGGTCAGTAATTCGAGCCAATGTCACTGCATTCAAGATCAGGCGTGGGTGGGACCGGTTCGCGTCTCAGTCACACTATGAAGTGGTATGGGCTAAAGATCACACCATATCGATTTTTTTTTATTAAAATTTATTTTGTTTAAACAAATGTTAAATATTAATTTAAGCTACCAACTATATAAAAATATATATACTTGCACTTAGTTAATAACACACTGTCAATATTCTACTAACTATAGTTATTATTTTTAAGGAAATTCATTCGTCAAATCATTTAAATATTAAAAATTGCAAGCAAGACGACTTATTTAAAAAAAATCATTTACTACAACTTTAAGAAGGTAAAAAAGGACTAAAATTGAAAAAAAATGACAAAGTAAATTATTATTCGTCAAACATTTCTTCTTTAAATATAATTGTTCAAAACAGCATGAAAATCCTATGAATTGAAATAGAATATTCTTAAATAGGAAAATAAAAATAAAAAGTTACGATTGATAATCAAGAACTTAAAAAATTAAATATATTAAAATATTCTTCAACAATGTTAAATGCCAAAAAACAAATGCAAAATTCTATGATAGTTGAAGACATACAAATTTCTAAAATATACTGGCCGCCATAAGTAAAAGAACACCAAGAATTCGTCGCTCAATGTTTATGAAAATTTCAGATAATACGTAAATAATTCACATTAAGATATGATAACAATTTCAACAAAAAATCATGGTAACTTTTTCTTTAACTTCAATAATGAGTTGCTTCTCCACGATTTCTGGAGCAGTCAGCAACTCGCCTAGGCATACTAGAAATAAAATTGTCAGTCTGAGGGATTGCACCCCAAGCTTCTTGAATTCGCATCCTAATACACGTTTTCAATAGGTGATAGGTATGGAGAACGAGAAGGCCATCAAGTAAATCAACATTAGCTAGTTCAATAGTAACCCTAGCTGTGTGCGGCTTTGCATTATCCTGTTAGAAAATGGGGTTTTCCAATCTTCCAATGTTAGTTCTAAAATTGTGTTAATGTAGCAAATTGCATTGAATGTTCCTGGAATGAACACAAGAGAAGATTTACTTCCATAACCGATCGCCCCCCCATACCACACCACTCCGCGTGTATGGTGTTCCACTGAAAACTCTAAATTTTACTCGTTCTCCTCGAAGACGTCTAACCATTTTACGACCATCGTGGGCTTATAAACAAACTCTAAATTCATCGCTAAAGATAACCTGCCTAAATTGATCGACCCATTGTAGTCTCTCATTGCGCTATTCCAGACGGCACCTCTTATGGCGAGGCAAACAAAGAAAAGGACGGTACGACTTGAGACCAAATGATCGAATTGACCAGTAAACTGATCGAACGGAGATTCCTTGATTAGTTAAACCTCTCCAGATGTCTCCAATTGCTCTTGTTGAAAATCCTGGACAGCGACGAGCCGAAGAGCTCGATCTTCACGTTCTATAGTGTTTCTAAGGCGCCCAGGTCATAATCTTCGCCATTGTTCCTGTCCCTCGGTACAACTACGCCAACTTCGTGATATTGTACTGACACTTCTGCCAAATTCGTTGGCCAATATCATGAATTGACAAACTTGCTTCTCTGAGCCCGATTACTATAATGCGTTCAAAATCGCTTAATTGTTGAAATACGCCACGCTGACGAACTCGGGGCATCTTTTGATTTAAATGGGGAACCAATTAACTGATTTCCATGATAAAATTGTAATGTTACTGCTTAGTTAATTTAACAAAATAACAATAAAATTTGTTTCATTTTAAATTGATCAAAAAGTTACCATGATTTTTTGTTGAAATTTTAATCATTTCATAGTGTGGATTATTTACGTATTATTTTCATAAAAATTGAAGGACGAAGTCTTAGTGTTCTTTTACTTATGGCGGCCAGTATATTATTATAATCAGGAAATAATATTATATAATGAAGAAATCTCAGTAACATACATATAAAACTAAGATCCAAGATAATAATTGTTAATATCATTTGTATATATTTTTCAATATTTTAAACGTTTGCATTAAGTTTAGTACTGCTAAATTTTAGACCACGATTTATAAAATTGTATATATAAAAAACAAATGAAAGACTTGGATATTTAGGATCAAACCTTTCAGAAACCTCATCAATTTCAAACAAAACCTTTCCAAAATATCGGAACATCTAATCTAACACATCCAATAAAATAACCTACAAATTCTTAATTTTCATATATTCCAATTTGACACTTTGACTTTAAGCCCATCCCTAATATTAAAAAAATCAGAAATCAGAAAAATAACTAATTTAAGACACGAAAACATTTCGTAAATAGATAAGTTTTCTACAACGTAAAGGACATGCTATTGTACATGTTTCTAAGATTTTTGAAAAAAACTACAATAATCCCCAAAACTTATATAAAATAAAACAAATCTTATGAATTCAAAACAACATTCTTAATAGTAAATAAAAAATTAAGGAAAACAGCAAATGAAATTCAAGAACTCAGAAATTAAAAGAATATGAAACTGATATTTAAATATACATCGAAAATGCTAATTTACTAAATACAAAATAGTAAAATTCGAATACGAATCTTAAAAAACTCAAAACATACAAGTATAATATGAAGATTCTACCATTTTATAATTTCTGAAATTCCATTAGTCTAAAATTTAAATGAATTAGTATTTTTGTTTCATTTGAGGCTAAAATTCCACTAGAGTATTTATTTTTATTGTTAGATTTTGTTGTTAGTTATTTATAGTGTAATCATTTTTATTTCTTGTTTAATAAATATAAAAAATAAGGAATATTCTGGATTTTGAAAAGAAATATTTTTTTGCATTTTTAGATAAATAAATAATTTTCGGTTGTACTCAATTTGGAAATATAGTTCACTAACATAATATCAAAACAAACATCTAATAAAAAACAATTCTAATTGTAACTAGGTTGGATTTACAATAAGCCAATCATATATTTAATTGCAATTAACAATTTGATTGAAATTACATTTCGTATGGCCATGGCAAATAAACTTAATTAAGAAGATTTTTTTTTTGGCCTCGGAAACTAGTCCATATGGCCAGCTCAAAGTATTATAGTTTTAAGAAGATTTAATTGCACTCAAAAACAAAATCGTTTTATAGAATCTCGATTAAAAGTTAGTTACAATAAATTTAGAAATTTGACAATTTGACATATAAACTCATCCCTAAAGTTCAAAACGAAATCAGAAAAATAACTAAAAAATCTGCAATCTAATCTGCAACGTACACTTTTTTTAATATTCTCCTTTTTTTAAATAATGTTGGATTTACTTATAATCCACATGATTTATTTGCAGCAAGTCTCGTTTTTCTGAAAATCTTCTAACTTTACTAATTTTTGCAGCGTCTTCAATATCAAAGTCAAACTACTAAGCTTTTCAGTCCTCTTAAGATTTATCCTTTTGGAGTTTTGATCTATACTAACCATTTAAGAGCATCATAACCTGTTCTTAATAAGAATTTGCTTATACAGGGTGACTGACGAAAAACCTTTGGTGCTGTATCTCGCTTATTTTTGATCCGATTTGAATAAATAAAACATCAAATTAAATGATTTTTAAAAGACTTTAATATGAACTGTACTGATATTTTGTCTTGCATCCAGTTTTTGACAAAAGACGATCAACTTTTTTTTTCAAATTGCACTGTATATATATTTTGTACTGATCCGCAAGGAGATTTTTTTCTGAATCTAAATTTGTAAACGATTTTATCCATTCATCAAAACAAAGTCGAGAAATTGAGGATTAAACAAAAAAATTAAAAATCAAATACCCATAGTAAACAATATACGGAGCCTATTCCAAATGTCAAAAGTGACAGTGTCAGTCATTGGTACAATACTGCAATGATTTTTAATAATTCATAATAAAAATGTTGCAAGATTTCAAAAACTGAAAAATGATTTCTGTAGAAGCATAAAATTCTAGTACAGAGTTTGAAATATTGCAACATTTTAATTATGAAATAATTAAAAATCATTGCAGTATTGTATCAATGGCTGTCACTGTCACTTTTGACATTTAAAATAGGGTCTGTATATTGTTTACAATGGATACTTGACTTTTTATTTATTTTTTTAATCCTCAATTTCTCGACTTAAGTTTGATGTATGGATAAATTTGTCTACAATTTTATATTCAGAAAAAAAATCTCCTTGCGAATCAATAAAAATATATATACAGTGCAATTTAAAAAAAATGTTGATCGTATTTTGTCAAAAACTGGGTGCGAGAAAAAATAACAGTTCAGATCCTATTAAAGTCTTTTAAAAATGGTTTAATTTGATGTTTTATTTATTAAAATCGGATAAAAAATAAGCGAGATACAGCACCAAAGGTTTTTCGTCAGTCACCCTGTATATACTTTGAAATAGTATACTTAGAGGTAAAATAAGTCAATAGTTTCAATTAAAATTAACGACTTCGCTAAAAGTCTTTTCAAAAAAATTTCTTATCATCTCAACCACATGCCTTATGCATACCTTATGTTCCATATAATTGCAACAAGAAAAAGAAAAATACGAGCAAAATACGTACCAAGTTTGCTAAAGAACTTTTTATTAAAGGTTTTCATTTCCTTGAGATACATATTAACGGTTATTTTTTCAACTGCAAAACAAGGTTTTTTTTTATTTTAAGAACGGTCTTGAAGGGTCTGTAAGAACAGAAAACTGATTATTTATTACACATATTGATTATAACTTAAATACAATAGACCGAAGACCTTATGATTGGTGAAAAATTAATTGAATTAATTGTTTTGTCGTTATTTATACTGCATATACTCGTACCTTAAGAATATTGAAATATTTAGCAAAAGACTTGAAGTGTGAATTGTTAAGGTATATGCCGTATAAGAAACTTTTTGACCATCTTATCCCACAAATAAGAGTCTGTATACAGCATGTTTGGTTTGTGTTCCTCTCATACTAATGAGCTACAAGTAAGCAAAGCAAAAGTTTTTTTTTAAATAATAGGTAGATAGAAATTCGTTACATGTTTAACACTGTAACAGAACTTGCAATTAATCCTTTATTTATCGAAATATCCTTTCAAAAACCTTTAGTCCCATTGAGTGACACTATTATCTGCACACATAATAAGGTTATATAGGATGCCTCAAACGATTATATTTAGTGGTCCAATTAAAAAAAAGTCTATCAAAATGTGTTCATTATTTATTAAACTAGTCAATTTGTGAATTTACTCATTTATTCGAACCATCAAATGTCATATGACAGCTTAGCAGCTAGACTTTGCAATAGCTGCCATTTTGTGATGGATATTTTCTATCAAATGCATCAGAGAAGTTGGTCTATTGACGTAAACTATCAATTTGAGATAACCCCTCAAGAAAAAGTCCAGAGGGGTTAAATCGGGACTGAATAGAGGCAGTTATATAACCTCTCTTAGTGATGAATTCACTTTGACCGGCATCCTGGGGTTTTAATTCGTGTACCAATTGAATTTTATAGGTGCAACTTTAGAGACTAGTTAACTGGGACATCCTGTGGTTACAGGATAGTTCAGGTTATAAGAATATGAATATTATCAATTATTAGAAATTAGTCTTGCACTCTATTTTTTAATAGTTAACAACTGCACGTATGAGTTTCAAAACATAACTTTAAAGGCAACAATTAGAAGTATTTACAACTATTTATGGAATATATTGTTATTGTTACTATCCTTGCTGGTTTATAATCAAAACAAAATTATCTTGAGAAATAAAACTGGACAACATTCTTTATCAATTAAAGCTCCTAAAACCACAACAGCAAGCAGCAACAAATCTTGTTTTGCAAACAGTCCAACGTCTAACATAATTCGCATATATGGTAGTAAAATGGTGTTTCGGATACTTTTATTTAAGACCAAGAAGAATAAAATCAGGGGTCTAAAATAAAATAAAATTAATACTTCCCAAGCTACACTCTTAATGGAACAAAAGTTTACTAGGTTTGTTTAGAATAATGTTCCATGTGTTTTCTGACATATGTTTCGAATTTTACAAATTCACTTTCAAAATTTGAAAACGTATGTCAGGAAACTGTAAATAAAAACTTGGGACACAAGTGCATTAATATGAACAAACATAGGGATCTAAAAGTAAATTGAATTAAGGAATTAAGATGATAACATAGTAGAAGACATATCTGCTTGAGGATTACACTTTTAGTAAAACAAAAAGCATAATTATTTTTGGAACTTATAGAAAGATCAGTATAAAAAATCCTTCACTTATTTGTAAAATCAAAAAATCAATTAAGTTTATTGAACAGCTAATACATTCCAAAGTGTCAATATCGGAGAAAGAACATAGAAACATTTATCAACTAAGTAATAGAGGTTTTTGCAAAATGTATACTCATGAGATATGGGTAGGTTTTTAGTTTAAAGTAATAATCGCAGTATTGGTGTTATAAACTACAAAATGAAATTATTATAAAATGTATATCTAGAATCACTTGGTCCAAAATAAACTTGTAAATTGAGTTACCAGAAAGGAACGAATATCAATCACTCATAATAAGGATAAGTAACGTATTTAATGTTTTAGAAAGTAGGTAGGATCCATTAGAGGTTAGAAGAAAACTAATGGGTTTAAGGATAAATCAAATGTTGTTTGTTAATGCCTTCCATAATTATTTCTATTGTCTTTTCACTCTTCGATTTTCGAAATTCAGCATAAATAATAATTCAATTGGGGTACTACTCATTAAACGGTTCATTAATTGATTTTTGTAACATTACGATTTTTTTTCCCTTCAAAGCAATATATCCTACAAAATTATATTCATCCAACTTTCTCCTCTGCTGATCAATAAAAGTATTAGAATTAAAAAAATGGATATTCTTCCTAATTCAACTTCAAGGTAAGCATTATTTCCGATGCTAACACTACTCCAACCATGCCGAGAGCTTAAAAGGCTGGTGCATATATGTTTTATTGACTTCAAGAAATAACGATGCTAAAAATCCAGCTTGATGTCGAGGATATCAGATTGCTAGTAAATTTATATTGAAATCAGCTTATATCAGTGCAAACAATACTTCTAAATCAATTAATAACCAACGAGGCTGTGCTCTCCCCCACACGATTAAATATGTACACGAAAACATTTTCAAAGAAGCATTGAAAGACCAAAACGGAATTGCAATAGGAGGAAAAACGTGTCAATAATATCCGCTTCGCAGACGATGCTGACACCCTAGCAGAATCCGCTAATGAACTTCAAGAACTAGTGGACAGAATAAACAATGCCTGTGAATTAACCATTAATGTTAAAAAACCAAATACATAGTTATTGATTCATGCTCAACAGTATTAAGATTAAATGGGAATCCTATAGGAAGCGGTTTGCAAGAAGTTATACGTGGACGAGTCTTCTCCACGGTTTTGAAACATGGATGCTCAGCACAAGAGACATTAACAAAATTGAAGCTTCCTTCGATAAATCGACATTTCAAGATTTATGGAAGGTTGCTTAAAATACCATGGATGAGCAAAATCCATAACGAAGAAGTTCTCCACAAAATAGGCCTAATATTACCGACAGTCAAACGCTGAAAACTGGAATTACCTTAGGCACATAAATATGAATTCCTATGCCTGATTCTAAATAGTAAAATAGAAGGAAAAAGGTGTATAGGCCGCAAAAAAACTCGTGGCTACAAAAGAGCTTTAGAACAACAACATTGCAGTTGCCAATGTTCCCTAGGGAGCACGACACTTAAAGCACTGCACGGGTTAATAAGATTATAAACGATAATTAATTGTACTATTTGCGGTTTTAGATCATTACTAGGTATAAAAACTAAATTTTGATAGGTCGTTAATTTTATGTACCGACTATTGTCTATCATTAAAGATTGAACTAATACAATAAAAAGTTTATTCCATAAATATTCATGTTAAATCATGAATCAGAAAGCATATTCTTGACTTAACATTAATATTCATGGGAAAATGTCCATGTATTATAAAATTATCCTATTGCAAAAGGTCCTTTGTCGTGTCTAAAAATTTGAAGTCTGCTGGCAGCTGGGTGGTAATTTCACAATTGAAACCAACGCTACAATTGCAGCGAGGGTTCAAGGGTCATGTCGTGATCTTTTGTAGAAAAGTTATTTAATATGCGAACGATCAGTTCTTCACATTATGTTGGGTTGAGTCTACACGTGAATTTATAATTAGCCTAGTTAAAATAGTTGATTTTTGAATTAAAAATACAAAATTACTAACACTCAATTGTGTCTCGTTTTTTTTACTTATTAGTGATTTTTTCCAATAACTACTAGAAGGACTTAAATATATTGTATTAGTTGCTTTCATTATGTATATGCTAAATATTATATAAAAATATCGGTGAGAATTGGTGAATAAAGCACTAATGACCTTTCTTCACACTTTTATTTGAATGTAAGTGTGAAGAAAGGTCATTAGTGCTTTATTCGTTAAATTATTTTGATCTTTACGTAACTCCATCAATCAATCTATAGGTGAGAGTTTATATCATTTATTATTGTAACTTGATTTAGAAAAAGTAGGCCTCTTTAGTGTTACCAGGTTTGAATTTTGAAGGCTTCGATGCCTGTTCAAGAAGCCTTCGTAGGTCTTTTTGTAATAAGATTTTTATTTGAGGAACAACGCCACGTGAAGCTTACACATAGGATATGTGGTTAAACCCTTAGAAATTATGAAAGCAATGACATCATTGTATTCAGAAATTATGACAATATACAAATAAATACTTTCGCTATTCAAAATAGAGAATTTATATTTGGTTAAACGGTTGAGATTATTTCCATCGCTTACTTGTGTAGTGTTTTGATATCTTTCGACACGTGGATTGTATTTTATTTTTACAAAATTCATCATTGAACCGATAAGTGTATTCTAAGAACGTGCACACCTCATTTTGATCCCGTGAACTGAGTCCTGATATTGTTAACAATAAACGTTTAACCGTTGACTCACCCGCATTGACTAATCGTGTCAATATGATGAAATATTTGAGCAGAGACCAGGAACAGGTACGAAGTCGTTAAAACTTGTTAAACGCCGATGGAATACCGATCCAACGACTATTTAAATTCGGTCGTTCACAGCGAACTATTTTAATTTTAATTTACACGAACATAAAACATGTCAATCGGGATGGGAGTTGAATTTGGACGAGGTATACGGAAACAAGTTTTTTTCATGGCAATTTAACTTTTAATTAAAAAACATAAGATGGCATGCGAATATTAACAGATCCACTGAATTAATTTATAATTGGAATGAAAATGTATTCAAGGTCTTTTAAACTTATTCTTACTAGAAATGATTACGTTCATTAATGTTTTGTATTGGAGTAAAATTATAGATAAATTAATGTTTATTATTATCTAAATTCTCACTTCAGCATGTACTTTCATCATCAATTAAAAAAATTGAGGAAAATATACCAGGGCTACCTTTTATGTTTCGAAAGTGCTGCCATCTGACAACCGAGATCCTTTACGTAAACATCGACTTTTTGTCAATAGAGTTACTTAAAACGTTTTGATGTCCATGCGACACTTGTGACAGTGACATAAAAAACACTATATATCATTGGTATACTGAATACAATCGTGGTCGTAGTTCACTAAGTGATGAATTTCGTAAAGGGCAATCAAAATCGCTTGCTGTTACAGAAAACATTTATGTTGTGCGTAAATTAAGCCTTAATCCAACTAATACTAGATTTTACCAGATGCTCTACTTGTATACCACACATTATATTTAGTGATACAACTGTGGATGACCAGTATCTTAGTTAGGAAATAACAACATACTGTACAAAACTGCTTTTCGAAGAAACAGGTAGATTAAAAGATTTTTCTTAATGATCTGTATGTTAATAGCATGTCTAACAAATAATTAATCAGTTTTACAGTTGACTGACAAGAAAAGGTTGTCTTATTTTATTGTATTTTAAGCTTAACAGTAGAAGACCGAAGCCGTTTTTGCGTTTTCGGATACAATATAGCAGTCACAATTATCGATTCATCTAATAGGTAAGTAACACCCCTCTCTGATTTACATAGTTCTATTTAGCAACCGTTTATTTTTCTTGATATTTTAATCGCATACATTTTATCTAGCATTAGCTTCTTAAAACTATTATCAATAATGTATTGATATGCAAAAAATGTAAATTATAGCCATAATTATACCATTGCATTAGCTAATAGGTTAAAGGTTAATAAACAATAAACAACAACTAATAATATTAAAATATACAAAGCATTTCATACATTCACTACCGTAATATGCACATATTAGCATACCATTAGTGCAATTACATAAATACATTTAAATTTGTATTAATGAAGAAAATAACTTTACATGAAATCGAATGGATCGCACACTGCAATTCCGAAAAGCTATAAAACAGTAATCCAGTTCGGAACAAAGTGGAACAAATTTCCATGTCGCGTGCTTGGAAATCTGATAGCGTACGGTTTAACCGTTTTCCTGTTTTCAGATTGAATTTTATTTAAAAGTTACGGTAATGCGTAATAGACATGTGGTTATTGAATGTTTAATATTAGAATTATTGATTATGATGTAGTTACGCTCCTATTAATTATAGTTATTAATTCCTGGTGAACTATAAGTGCAGACCTTATAAAATAAGGATTATTAATATTAGAATTATTGATTCATGTAATCCTTTTCCTTCGCCTTCTTCATTTGTTTTCAACTGATGCCTCAGTTGTGTAAGGGAAATATGCTGTATCTTAATATTTATGAATACTTATGTAATAAAAACTTTGTTAGTTTGGCAAAAAGAGGTTTTGGATGCCATTTCAGTAAAGGATATCAAAGTCAATAAATTGCAGTTGTCTAAAAGGTATTGAGCAATTAACAAAGCAAAATCCTAAAAATTAGTTATATTCAGCATAATGTTCTGCAAGTATAATTAATGTTACTCCACTTGAATTATCTTGTTAGCATAGTTATTACATATCTGGTCCCATCGAGAGGGTAGCTCAACAAGTATCAACTATATTGTTAGCACAGCATCAACAATACTTATCAAAGCTTTAATAGCTGCTTGTATAGTATCATTTGAATACTATCTGTATTCCAGTACATATCACCAGTTTTTCCTTCGAGTGCAAAAAGTTAAACCAACATCTTGCCAACATACATTTTATCGTAAATAATTTCTAGCTAGACATATTACTCCTATGTCATTATTATAGACATTGGGTCATCGTTCTTCTAAAAAACTGTTTGAATTAGTTCAATGCATCAGATAATCTTGAGGGTTTTTTACAGTAGTATGTTCACTTCTATGTAATAACCTCTCTTCACCATATGAATAGCATGCAGAATTTTGAACTAACTACTTCGACATATTTTTTCTCAAACTCTTTCAGTTAACTTTTTAATAACTTTGGATTCTTATACTAGATAGAAGTTTGTGTGCCTTCCTTTCTAAAATAGGTAGACTTAACAACTTGGAAATGATTTTAATCCAATAACTATTTAACACATATTTAAAATTATTAATGACTTTTATTACTTCTTCATGTGGTGGCATCATAGGATCCAGTGACACAAAGCGATCATCTAATAGACCTCGAAGGGATCTACCTTCTAAAATGACATCAAGTCGCAGCAGCTAGACCTGGCGTGAGCTTAATTACGTGAAAATAAAATGTTAGTATTTATTAATTCCCTGCTAAAGCTATCATATACTTTACTAAAATAGCTCCATTGCTGTAAAAGCAATAGCTATTATATTTATTTTCTTGGGCATGATAGCCCCGAAGACATACTATAGCATTCCTGATTTCATTTTGGAATATTGCCTTTATTATTATTTCCATAATAAGCCATTGTAGGACAATTAAATATTTCCTTCGTCTACATCTTCCCCACAATGTACTTTTAGTACATCCATATCCAAAGTAAACTGTTCAATGTAGTAAAGATATCACCTGAAACTGGCACCTTATCTGTTGTTATGCGTTTACAACACGCAACTAGACTAATTGTTCCAATTTTTCTATAATTGCAAAATATCTGTTTAGATTTTCTGGAGAAATTAGGGTCTCATTTATGTTTAGCCATTCTATAATTATTACCTCTATTTAACTTCTTTATTCAATACAAAATACATTAAATATAAAGCAAAAAGCTATTATGACTGTTGGTTTTGGCAACGAAAATATACAGCGTTTAGCTCTCAAAGTGTTTTATTGACTATAATTATAAGGAAAAATAAGATTTTGACACACACAAACGTGGAGAAAAATATCAGTAAGTGTCAGAACGGAGGTGACATTGACGACTAAATTGGCGGCGGCAGCGATTACGTCGATCCGTGTACAGGCTAGTCTATTGATTTCTTTCACTCCTTCTCATACAATACTATCTGCTGCAGCCCAAGACTTCTGTGACACTCTTCAAATTTTGGTCGTGGCAGTGCTTTTGTTAATTTGTCAGCAATCACATCTTCGGTTCTTTTATATCCATTTATCTATCCACTCTGTATCACTTCCTTTATAAAATGTTGCCTGATATCTATATGCTTTGATTTGGCGCTGATTATAGGATTTATAGCCAATTTCTGTGCAGCTTGATTATCATTGTAGATTGTTATGTTTTGCTTATTTCCTAAATCAGCTTCTAACTTTGCCAGGTGTATTGCTTCTTTTGCACATTCTGTCAGAGCCATGTATTCGGGTTCAGCAGTTGATAGGGCCACTGTCTTCTGTTTTCTTGATTTCCAGCTGACAGTACCACCATTATTTATGAAGCAATGACCAGTATAGGATCTTCTATCAAGAGAACAGGATGCCCAGTCTGCATCAGCATATCCGTTCTATTCAGGATCTTCATTCCTCAAGAATGTTAACTTCAGGTCTCTTGTCCCTTTTAGGTACCTGAGTACTCTTTTAGCAGCTTTCCAGTGTTCTACACCATAATAAGCATTGAATTGGCTGAGATAACTAACCGCATGCGTAATGTCGGGGCGTGTCGCCACAAATAAATACATCAGGGCTCCAAACAAGTTTCTGTAACGTAAGTTGGCATTTATTTTTTCTTCTATTTTTAGTTTAAACCCTGTCTCTAGGGGTGTTAAGATAGGCTTTCAATATAGTCTCAGTATCTCATCAATATATCTGTTCTGGCCCATTATTAAGTATTCTTTTTCACATTTAAAATATATCCCAAAATAGTATTTCAGTTCACCCAAATCTTTCATATCAAATTTTGTTTTCAGACTTTTCATACTTCATTGAATTTCTTTTCATTTGTGTAGGATGATATTATTAGGTCATCGAATATATTGTGATTATCAGGAGTATGCATTAATTCATGCGGTTTTTTTCGGAAATTAAGGCTTTATTGTGAAAAAATGGTTATACACTCAATGATCAGAGTATTGTGCATCGGAAGCTACAACATTTGCCCATCTTTCTGGCAGTTTGTGGATTCCATCCCAAAAGAACTTCTCCAGCTTGGTGGTGAAGAATGAATGGAGCCAATTTTTGATACCCTGTACTGAAGTGAAGCGTATTCCGGTGAGGTCATTCTGCATTGGTCTGAACAAGTAGTAATCAGAAGGGGCTATGTCTGGGCTATAAGGCGGGTGAGATAGAAGTTCCCACCCACTGTTTTCCAAATAGTTTTGAACCGGTCTTGAAACATGTGGCCGAGCGTTGTCATGATGGAAAATTATGAATTCGTGTCTGGTTGCATATTCTGGTCGTTTTTCCGCAATCGCTCTCTTCAAACGAATTAATTTTGTTCGGTAGGGTTCCCCTTTGATCGTCTGACCCGATTTCAACACGCAACTTCATCAAGTAATGCCTCCAATTCTTCATCTTCAAACCTTTTTGGCTGTCCGAGTCGTTCATCGTCTTCTAAGTTAAAATCGCCACTCTCAACCGTGCGAACCACTTCTGGCACGTTCTTTAAGCAATAGCATGGTCACCATAAACCTCTACTAAAATACGATAACTTTCGGTAGCACTTTTCTTCATGTTAAAGTAATGAAGAAGAACTCGCCGCAAAAACACTTTTTCTGGCATAGAGTTCGACATGTTCAAATGAATAGAAAAACATGTAGTTTACGCTTCAATGAAATTACATATACTGAAAAAGACGCGCAATGGCAGTAGCTTTCATACTTTATTTCCTTCAAATTTTCTCAAATCCTTCAACATTGCTTTTGCTTTATTGAAGATGGTTAGGTCATCTTCGGCACTTTCTTCTACCATTACATATTTTTCCAAACAATCAAGTTGGCAACTTCATTAGGATTGTTTCATCTAGCTCTCCATTTAAATATGCTGTTGTGACATCCATTTGTACCCGCTTGAATCCTTTCTTTGCTGACTTTGCTATTTAAGATATGATAGAACTTAATTTTGTTACTGGTGCAAATGTTTCATTATAATCAAGTCCAGCTTTTTGGTTAAAACCTCGTGCCACTAGTATTTTGTTTCAAAGTTGTCTGAACCTATTTTTCTTTGTCCTTTTTTATTATTTTCCAAGTTTCATTTTAAATATGTGCTTTTATTTCAGCTTTTATTTATTTATTTATTCTTTATCACACTTGCTCAAAAAAATGCAGTTATTACAAAATAGATATAAAATATTAAAAACATACAAACAAATTTTGACAGCAAGTTGAAGGGCGGAGTTTATCTTGTAAAATGTTCATCCACTCAAACCTATTGATGTCCATTCTTCCACTGGTTCATAAAACTGAAATTCTGTTGAAAAGGCACTTTTTATGCTTGCATTTCCCAATTTTTTGGGATAAGTTTAGAAGGATTTGTATTTATGAATATCATACTTTCTTCTAAGTCATCTAAATAGTAATCTTCTGTCCATATTGGCTTTTCTTTTCTCATTCAGGTCTCTTTTCTTTTTGAGGTATGTTCAGATTTTTAATTTCTGCTTCTTTTTCATATCCTGTTAGAATGCGATTTTCTTTCTCGTTCTTCATGTTCTCTTTCAAATGATTCTTCATTTTCAGGAAGTTCTTCATTTTCATCAGAATTTTGTTCATGAGAAGGTTCGAGAGTCAGTGGAATGAATGGGTGAGTATCTTTATTTTCTTATTTTTCTTTTTGGTCAAAGAACATTTCAAAAATTTCGCATATCTAATTTTATTTTGGTTTTCTATCCAAATCTTGCCTTTGGTATTTTCTGAATACCCAACAAAAATTCCTTCTGTTGCTCTTCGTGAAAACTTTTCCTTGTTTCTTTTATTTAGTACAAAAACTTTTGTACCAAAGCATTGAAAATGTCTTACTGGGAGTGTATATCCAAGCCACATATTAAAAGGGATTTTCCCGTTCGTTGCTTTTTATGGCACTCTATTGGTAATACAATTTGCAGTATGAATAGCCTCTACCCAAAAGGATTCTGATATATTTTGTTCTAGCATCATAGAACGGGATTTTTCTAATAAGGTTCTAATTTTCTTTCTGCTAGGATGAAGGCGTTCGATAGCGTAGATCATACGCTACTCATTGCTAAGCTTGAACGGTATGGTATCCGAGGAACTTCCCTTTCATGGTTTAAATCTTATTTAAAAAACAGACAGCAAATAGTAAAATTAAATGTAAATGGTACACCTATCTATTCTAATGCTAAAACAATTTGTAAAGGCATACCACAGGGAAGTATTTTAGGACCATTTTTGTTTATAGTGTATACAAATGATATAATTTATAATGTAATTGATAGTAAACATGAAATTATTACTTATGCAGACGATACATCAGTTTTAATTAGTGCAGAAAATTATGTTCAATTAAATCTACAATGTAATATATATTTAAACAAATTGCAAGAATGGTTTATTAACAATAATTTGTTATTAAATACAGATAAAACCCAATGTATTATCTTTAGATTGAATAAAAGCACTCCAACTCCTGAATACCTGACAATTAATAACGATCAGTTTATTGTTAATAAATCAGTCAAAATGCTAGAAATTGAAATTGATGAATCTCTCAAATGGCATGAACAAATTAATATTTTATGCAAAAAACTAAGTGGAATATGCTACTCCATTAGGAAACTGAAAAATATTTTAAATTTTCAGTCATTAGTCATAGTGTACCATAATGTTTTTCTGGCTAATGTGAGGTATAGTATTCGACTTTGGGGACAAAGCAAATACTCCTCCCACGTATTTGTAATACAAAAAAGAATTATAAGGATAATGTACGAATTAGATTATAACAAATCATGTAGAGGAATATTTAAAAAATATAATTTACTTACCATTCATTCGTTATACATTTATGAATGTTTAACTTTCTTATATAAACATAAGCAATTATTTGAAATACATGAAATAAATCATACTTATTCAACAAGGCATAAAAGTAACTACAACATACCACAGCACAGGCTTACAGCCTCGGAGAAATGTTTAGGTTATAATTGTATTTTATTCTATAATAAATTACCTGTTAACTTAAAATCAGAACAAAATTTTAAACGGTTCAAATTAAATTTATTTAAGTTATTATGCGAAAAAGAATTATACCGTATAGAAGATTATTTTGTTTAGTATTTATGTATATATATATATATTCTTAATTATGTTTTTCTTTTTTCTGTGACGCACTTCCTATCTTATGTATTATTTGTTAATTTAAGAAGGGAATAAAGTATGAATAAAGATGTTGATATGCCAGTTTCTTTTAGATAATCGTCAAATTCTCTGTTGCAATACTCTTTTCCGTTTTCGGTTTACAGTAGTTTTAGGTTAGTAAATTTTTATGTATCCTTCTTGTATTCTTTGAATTTCTGTAAAACTACATTTTTATTTTCAATTAAATACACCCTGCCATAACGGCTGTATTCATCTATGAAAGTAACCAGCATTACTTTCCTCTCGCATGGGGCCACATACGTTTGAGTGTACCGAGTGAAGTCTTTCTCGAGCTTTTGTTTCTCCTCGTCTTTCTTTCAAAAAAGGTAAGTTTGTCATTTTTCCTTTTAAACATGTTTCGCAGTCAGAAAGTTTTTCTTCGAGTTTAAAATGTAATCTTTTCATAGTTTCATTTTAGAGAGCTTGCTTTAAATCTTTATTATTCGGATGTCCCAGTTTTCTATGTCAAATGTCTATTTCAGTATCTATAGGTAAAACTTTGCGTACCTTTTCTTTTTCTTTTGTGTCCACATCCATATAGTATAGTTGCTATTTGATAGCATTAATTTCCATTCCTTGTGAATTCCTTATTGTTGCAGTTTCCTTCTTGAAGACTGCGCTATAACCTTTGTCAGTTGCTCGAGCCACATACAACAAGTTTGCTGATAATTTTGGTATGCATAGTGAACTTTGTAGGTCAATGACTTCTCCTCTAATTTTTATTTGAGCGACAGTTTTAGGAAACAAAATTCGTTATATTTAAAATAATCTTAACAAACACTATGTAATTGACATATTATTTCTAAAACTTTTCTAAATCATAAAATATAATAGTCTTTTAGGTGGTTGTAGAAAATTATAAATTATTTGTTAATGAGATCAATTTACACTTGGTTTGTTTCACTATTTATTTATTTAATCGCGAATTCCATCATTGCGAAAGGTGCCTAATTCGAACAATCAGATCCCTAATTTAAATTTCATACTAAAACTCTCAATTGTCTGGAAATCAGATCTACTAAAAGTCATTTGGACTACTATGTATGATTTATACCTTTGAAACAAATCAAATATTTTTTGCCGTACGATTGCCTATAGTTGATTGAGTTTCCCAAAATTAATCTATAGTACCTGGCAATACTTTTAAACACATCTATTTTATAAATACTGAACAAAAACACTTACCACCCCTAAAATAAATATAGTATTATAGTTTATTGATTACAACATGAATTACTACGTAGTAATGGTCGCAACCTTCCATATGAATATTCTATTTCATTTTCACACCTGTAAGTTTTGATTTTGTGAAGCTTTAGTAGATATACCACGAAGATAATGATTCTATTATAATGAACTATTTGGAAAATGCTATAAAAATAATGTAATGTCTTTATACCATTTACTTAACTGCTAAAGTTTGCTAAAATCAAAACTCACTATGAACTAAAATGTAAATAATAGACTTATGTTATCATTGTTTTAATAAGATAAAAAACGGTAGGGTTATATTCGTTATGGACAGATATCAAAAAAGAAACCAATATGAAGAGAATTTCCGAGATAAATTTCAGATGTTGGAATGTAAAAATTAGGAAGAAGTAGCGGTAGTATCAAGCTTTACAAAAAACATAGTAATTTTATAATGGTTCATTAAGTAGCGCTACGTCAATTAATCCAAATTTGGACATGTGGTGTAATTTTAAGGTTTATGGCAAGTCATATAAATTTGATCACGTGATAAATAACTTAATTCGTTTCAGAAATTAGACAGGCTCGAGGCGTGAATATTAACACAAGAACAAAAATGTTCCGGGCGGGTTACCTTGATGTCGAAATCCAAATTTCTAAACATGGTATCACCCGAGACACCGTCACTGTCACCACCGCGCGATCTACCAGTCCTGGTATTATCGCCTAGATAAGTAGCAGTGTAATTACTGCGCGAAGCCGAAGAAAAGCCGGACATCGTCCCTACACGAACAACGCACAATCGCGACGTTTAATTAACCTAATTGAACGCGTGCTTTTAATTTCGGAAACACACGCGAGGTACGCCAAAAAGCACGACCCGCACGACCCGAACGCAAAGACAGGAATGGACACGAAATCTCGGCCTCCGCCAACAAAAACGCGACACCTACGTTAATTAGTTCTGCATCCCAGACGACGATCGAGTCGAGGCAGTCGTAAACAAATGGAAAGAAAAGTGAAAGGATTCCGATTTTGAGTGGCTTTTATGGGCAGGGTTGCTGAGCAGACGGTGGTGATTTTGTTGGGGGGTTTTTGGGCCTGAGGTAAGTATAGGGTCCGTGGTTGGAAGGTATGGGTCTCGGCGATTTAAATGACACGAATATGGAAGTGGGTATATGATTACCGTCTGTATATGTCTGATTGGATTTTTTCGTTTGAGTCACATATGTAAAATACAATCATTTTGGTTTTGGTTTATTTTTGATTAACGATTGCTTTGTAATTTGACTCACCGAATTTTTCAATTATTTAAGGTAATATTTTGATATAATTTCGGAATTTCCAGGAATAACTTGATTATAGACTTGTTATTTTCTATGAATCATGTAACGATGTCTATCACTTATAATTCATTGATTTTAAAGCGGATCTAAAGATCTACATAAAACTATTATTATAAATTATGAAAGTATATTAAATAAACATATTTAATAAAAGATTTTGAATTTTAATGACTAAATTTACCTTTACTGCAAATATAGCAAAAGACACATTAAGAAAAAATGCTGTTGACATTGAGCCGTTACTACTAACAAGATAGGATTCCAAAGCGAAAGTTCTGATTCTGCGGTAAACAGTTCAAAGGGTTAGAGGATGACCTTCTTTAGCTAACCATATATTGGTAATCGGGAGAATCGGTCTCTTGTTGCCATAAGTTCAAGATGGCGGTCTTGAACCTCATATGTTCTTCTTTGTCCCATAATTCCTCTTCTATGATGATCTTGATCGCCTCTTCAGTCCATGCCTTATAGCAGTCCATGGCGGTGGATTGATTTCGGTTAAAGCGATTAGCAATTTCTCTAATGGAAAAACCACTTTCCTGAAAACCAACGATATAACATATATTGAATTCGCTTAATTAGCGACTATTCCACTCCTATTGCATGTAGCCAATGAAAATGAGGCATGTGATATTTTTTAGCCAATCACGTCAATTTATAAGTGAATAAACACCAAGTTGCTATTTATTCACCTGAATAACCTGAAGTTAGCTATTTCCCGACAAATGAATTGAATAAGCCTTGATAAAAAAGCGAAAAACGTTGTTTCTACGTATGTCAGTTGCAAGTAGGTTATAAAATCAAAAGGTTTGGTAACACTTCATCATCCATAATAAATGCGACGGTGACAAGTTCTGCACCAAAAAATCAAACTTAAACGAGATCGTGTGTTTGGAAACGATTTGAAGAAATCTGCGCCGATAAAAACTACCAGTTGTTAGCAAAACTTTAATGGAAACTCTTGCCGCGATTATGATGACTGGGCGTATAATATAAAGAAGGTAAATGCAAATGATTATAAGGGAGGTGTTATTTAATCAATGTCGAATTTTTCGACCAAAATACTGCAGGAGATATATCATAAAAATTTTAATATAAACATTGAACCATTCACCGATATTCGTCTGAAGTCGTGGAATAGTCTTTCCAAATACCATTCGTGATGACAATTAAATCGGAATAAATTTTGTTTTTAGCGCATTCAAGTTTGTTGCTTAATCGCGATTTTTATTCGAGCAACTGATAGAAAAAATCACTCGCCTGGCGGCTCGTGATTTTTTCGTGACAGTTGCTCTCATTAAAATCGCTAAGCAACAAACTTTCATGCAAAAACAAAATTTATTCGAGTAAATTGCCATCACTTATGGTATTACTTGTGATAATTTTCACGTTGGTGTGCTCTAGGTATAATCACACTTTCAAAACAAACGATGAAAAGCGAAAACAGCAAAGAACCGAACACAATTTCGCAAAATTTGTATACACCTGATAAAATTGTTAAAAAAAAAACTGAAAGACCTTCAAATAAGTGATTACCACTTGATTCATATGAATGAAATTTGAATCAATTTTAATAGAGCCTGTGGACCAAGTTTGATAAAAAAAATTCCTACCCCTTCTTGGTGTTGATTAGTAACTAGTATACTAATCAACTCGTTGATTGTTGGGGCACTTATTTTTTGAAAATCCATCACTTAGAGTATACTAGTTGATTAGAGTATACTTGAATAATTAATATATTTACACACTACCAATAATAGCTTTTTGATTAATTCAATGCTTAATCTCGTACCAAAACTCAAGGTATTATTATTTTACACATACTATGTTTTAGAACTATTAGTTATGAATTATCATCCAAATATTAATAATACAAATGACATAATTGATAACCCTTCGATCACTTTTTTTTTGATTTTTAAATCCAATCTGTTCGAATGAATCACTCTGTGTTTTATGACCTCATCTCGCCAGTAAAAAGTAAAACCGATCATTTCACTCCGATAAGGTTTTATTGGCCCCGGCACTGAAAAATCACAATGGATCGCCTTGATCCACGACGCCACGATTCAATTTCGTCGGCATGAAGATTACACGACGGGAAAACGTTAACTTTTTTGACGTGCGGCGCCACTAATCCCGATAAGAATTTGAAGGAATCAATTAATGCAATTAAATACGTTGAATGTTAATGGGAATATTGGTCCTTCGGCCAATTAAAATAATTGATGAAAGAGAACAACGAAAAAAAAAACGTGAACAACTTGCTTCTGGAAACTGGAAAGCTCGGCGCGACACCTCTAAAAGTGGATTATTTATTTACATATTTTTTTACGATCGTGTTTTATGAATGTTAAATGTGAGTGAACGGCGTTATTAGCGCGGTAAGAGGTGAGGTGGGCGCCCCCTTTTTCTTTGTGCGGAAATTTACGTCACGAGTCGAATGATTCTGATTTAAGTCAATTGTCGCTCGAGTATGTGTAAACGTATTCTTTATTAATAATAACATACCAGATAACGTATAACTTGTTATTATTAGATATAATGAAATTGTTCATTAAGTAAGTCATTGTTCTAAAGAGAATAATAAAGTTGTCGTTTGAAATACTGTTTTCATTATCCTTGAATCCTTCATATATCACGTTTCTATCATTCTAAAAACTTTTTTGTTTATTTATTATTTTCCTCTTATTATTTTTTTAATACTTCACGTTTCTGTCTTTCTAAAGGCTTATTTGTTTATTTCTGAATATTATTGTTGAAACAAGTTTACGACAATATGGGACAGATGATGAGATCGCAGCTTATCTACAAAATCTCTAATTGATTATTCAGCAATTAAAATTCATTTGACCAAAATAAAATAAATTATCCAGGCTCCTACTAAAACTTGAAGAAATTGACACTTCACAAATTCCATAATTTCCATGTCTAAACACAAAAATGCAAATCAATCAAATTTTAGGCTTTCAAAAATATGGTTTTAAAACTATTTGCAATGACTGACAAGTCTATATTTCAAGACGACATCTCGGTTTATACGCAACCGAACTTGAGGCTACGAATTGGCTACCTCAGTGAAGGGGGTTGTTTTACCTGAACCACTTCGGAATCCCTCGCGTCGCAGTGCTCTAAAAATATTTATTATGTGGCATTATCCTGATCTACACTACTACTGCAAAGGTCTACCTTGTGCACTCATTATTCACTTACTAAGAAATCGCCTGTTATTACATGACAATGCAAAAATGTAGCAAAATACTTTCTAGACAAATACTTCTAAAGATAAATTCTATTGCCTGATTAATGTTTGAGAAAGTAGCTTGTTTATGTAATTCAAGGTGATACAAAAAAGGATTTTTTAACAATCCAATACAATCGAATGTGACGAAATAAAAACATTTTATTTATAGAAATTGAAACTTTAAAACTTATCATTTAGGAAACAGAATTAAAATTCATCATAATATAAATTACGTCCTTTAGATGACGTCCTCTTGTAGAAAGTCATTCTTGAAATCTGCAATTGAAATTCCTCATTGACATCTCAGCTAGGATATTGTGAATTTCATCCTGAATCTCTATTCTAACTCATCCAGTTCGTTGGGTACATTCTTGAGATAGCTCGACAACAGAAAATCTGACGATTAAGGGAGCCAGGGAACGTTACAAAATCTTGAGATTACATGGTTATCGAACAATTATCGCGTAACTTCCATTGATTACCTTGCAGTGTGCAATTATTCTTAATTCTGTTGAAACCAAGATTCTTGAATATGTGAAAACTTGTTTAATTGAAAGATTGTAACAACTCCAATGAAACAGCACACTATATTGTCAGGGCGCTCATGAACTTCTGTCTGTCGAGAAAAGGTAGTTCTTATCCACGTAATCTGTGAGATGAAACTGGATCTCATCTGACACAATTTGCTTAGAAATTCATCGTCATGATAATCGTTTTCCTTTGCAATATTATGATAAACTATGAAATAAAGAATTCGATTGACATTCTCCCGGGACTATTCAAGCGCAGCTGCTTGCGTACAGCATCAATGTTCTGTGGAGTACAAACATTTCTTGGTGGACCCGTTGGTTTCTTCTCTAAAGCAGATCCAGAACACACGCCGTTTTGCTTTTAGTATTTACTTCCTTAACGTCACTGTCCCGCAGTGCTTGCCTATGTCACTACACATTTCCTTTATTCTGTGTCAACTTGTATATATTCTGATACTCAGATTCTGAGCAAGTACTAGAAGTTAGTGTCTTTTAGATTTGGCCAATATTCTGGTGGATACTAGTTTATTAAATAAAATGATTCTGATTTAAGTGATTCAACTAATTTAAATGAATACTCCAAATTATTTTGTCAATGTCAAAAAAGAAATCTCAAACACATTTATAATTTATATGCAGTATGTGAAAAAATAGTGTGTACAACGCGTCGGAAATACGCTTTTCTTCATTCACGTAGTGAAAAACAAAAAAGCATAGCATTTCCACACTTGTTATTCCCGTTCTTTTGCGGTTATATGATGTTGACATATAGTTATTGAAAATGACAATTTTTGTTCCTATCTCGACAAAGGTATTATATGTTATATGTTTAAAAGCGGTGATTCCTGTTTGAATGGCAAACAACGTCCTGCAGACCCTAAAAAATGTGACAACGGTGGTTTGGAGAAGATGCTCGCTGAAAATGAGCTATATAAGCAGAAAGAGCGAGTAGAACAGCTGCGAGTAACCCAGCAATAAGACTATATAAGATCCTTTCGAAGAACTCCCAAAGTCCACTTCAAACTCTGAAACTCCCTGACGGAGGGCATACTAAAAACGAGAAGGAAACCATGGATGAACTTCTACGGGTACACTTCCCAGGAGGGGAAATCTATGATGGGCCACTCAATTTCTGGGTCAGTCATGGACCTGATGCAACAGGAAACAGAGCATCTAAGGAAGACTGGCAGACCACCAGGAGAGTGATCATCAACAGGGTCAAATGGGTGTTAAACTCATTTGAACCTTACAAATCACCAGGGCCTGATGGAATACTACCCATCATGCTATAAAAGGGATCGGAACTTCTATAGCGGAGGCTCTACGAGACCCTAAGAGCAAGTATGATCCTGCGATATCTGCTGAGAATATGGAGTCTTATTCCCGTTCAAAGTCGTACAGACCCATAGGCTCATGTCTTTTGTACTAAAGATAATGGGAAAGATTATGGACAGGCATATTAAAAAGGGGATACTGATGACTTTCCCACTATCCCAAGATCAATATGCCTACCTTCCACGTCGATCTACAGAGACAGCTCTCAGCCGACTAACAAGAAGTGCAGAAATTGCTCTGGAAAACAAAGAAATTCTACTTACTGCTTAGGTATAGAAGGCACATTTAATAATACATCCTTTAAATCCATTACTGCTGCCTTGAGGAAGCGGGGGTTGGAGGAAACTAGCTGCGCTGCAGGTGGATTAACCGCATGCTAAGACAAAGGATGGTATATACTACATTTGCTGACCAGACACTAGCATCCAGGGTGGCCGGTGGTTATCCGCAGGGAGGAGTCCTCTTAACCCTGCTGTGGAACCTAGTCATGAACTCAACAACAAAGGATACTCTTCCCTGGGATAAGCAGACGACCTAGTCATTCTCGTTGATGGTAAATTCAACAACACGATCAGAGAGCTCATGCAACGAGCACTGAACTTGGTGAACAAATGGTGTGCTAGAGAAGGATTGAAAGTCTCTCCCTCTAAGACCACCATTGTACCTTATTGCACGCAAGAGAAAATTGGAAGACCTAGGACCCCTCCTTCTAAATGGTGAGAATCTCGAATTTTCGAGTGAGGTGGAGTAATCTTTGACTCCAAACTCACCTGGGCCTCGCACATTTCAAAAATTAAGCGTAAATCGGAAATCACCCTTGCTGTAATTAGACGTATGTTCGACAGACAGTGGGACCTCAGACCAGGGATGGTATACTGGCTGTACATCAGTGGTTAGGCCTGCAATCATGTATGCTGCTTTGGTGTGGTGGCCCACAGCTACGCAACACACAACCGTACAAATCCTCAGAAAAGACCACCACTGCAGCAATGGAGACGCTATTAGACCTTACGCAACTTCATATTCTGATAATGGGGAGGCAAGATTGGCACTCTATAGACTGCAACTAGCAGCGGTCAAAGTAAAAGTTGACACCTCACGCAGAAGACTCTTGATAGACATAGAAGGACCTCTCCTGCAAATGAGGTCGGACCATATGAGAGTCAGACACCTTGAAAATTCACTCTTCAAGGTTACTATAACAGACCGCAATGAATGGAATAGCCGTAGGGAGGATATCCACAAACAAAGCATGATCTGGTACAAGGATGGTTCCAAATCACAAACAGGTACAGGATTAGGAATCTACAACGAGAATATGACCAAATGACTTCATCAAAACTGGTATCAGACTGCTTCAACACTCTGTATGACCTGGCCAGACAGAACAAGGGAACACTTGTCTGGACGCCGGGGCACTCCGGTATCGAGGGAAATAAAAAAGCTGAAGAATTAGCAAGGCAGGGAGCTACCATATCATTTATGAGACCAGGACCTGTCTTCGGCATAACAAAAAAGGCGAGCGGCTTTGGAGTCAGAAAGTTTACTCGCAACAAACACAAGGAATATTGGGAAAGCAGACCAGGCCTTAACCACAGTAAGGCCATCATAAGAGGGTCAGACGGGACACTGCAATTTACAACCACACCTGAACAAACTGGGACTACATTCTAGCCCTATCTGCAGAGGATGTGAAGCGGAAGAGGATACCGCTGAGCACGTACTGCCCCGTATTATCCAACCTACGTAAATCCACAATGGGAGAGGGATGTCTAAAGTCATCAGACATCCTCAGAGTCCCTCTTGCTGCAGTCCTGGCGTTTTCCAAAGCCTTGGGTAGGCTTGACCGTAGCAAGGAATAAGGACTAAGATGGGAGGACGCACAAAGGGCCCACTGCCCTTTCATTGATTTAAACCACAACCTAAAGAGTCAGATACTAAATAAGCTGCAGGACTACTAACACTAAGTAGGGCACAGCTAATGACAACTACAGGACTGCTAACAGGCCACATGACTATTAAAGAACACCTAAGTAAAATCGGACTACACAACGGCGATACCAGCTGTCGGTTATGTGATGGCACCGGAAACAGCAATGCACATTCTGTGCAGTTGTAACGTGCGGGAAAACAAAAGACCGCTAACATTTGGTAACAGACAGATGAATTGATTTTCAAACGCCTACATGAGACGGGATAGATTCAGATGGAAAGAAATCGAGTTCCGCATAAACTTACTGAAATCAACGAGTGGCAACGTATTCTTCTTCCTTCTTTGCTCAATAAGTAGCGCCGAAAATCTCTATTGTGATAAAACGTTACGGATGATGAGAAATGAATACTCTATAACAATCCAAAACGCAAAGAATCATGGGTAAATCTTGAAGAATCGTCACAATCGTTCACAATAAAAAGGTTCTTTTCTGCATGTGGGGGAAGATGAAGCGAGTGCTTTATAATGAGTTACTACAAGCTGCTAACATCAATTAATCCGCTTGAGTCAAGAATTACGTTTAACTGCTAGTAGTAAATTAGTCACAATTTTTACATACACATATATTTTTGATAGTACATTTTCCGCTTATATTTTTTTACATATAAAATAAATAGCGGTGGTCTTATTATTATTGCAATAGCTATCTACTCATAATAGTTGTAAAAATGTTGATCCCCAACTCTCAAAGTGTTTCCTGCATCCGCTCAGATGAAAAACTCGAGAGGCTTCTAGCCCTGTACATGTTTTTACATATTCCACTATATGACAGTCAGTAATAAAAATACGCTTCTTAATATTATTTTTCTTTGCATGTGTTGTAGAGCCTGGGTATCCTTGAAAATACTCTACACTGGTAATCTTTCAGTAACTCCTTTTTCATTTTTTCCATGGTTCCACCTGCAGCAAATTGGATTTACTGATCTTGTATTTTACTTTCAACTTCATCTTCGTAAGAATTAGAAAGCAATTACATATGTCTTCTTGTATGTATAGTTGAAATGTTTTCGGTGTCATTATCGCTTGACTCATCTCCTCAGTCCTTAGCAGAAATTCAACTATTACTACTCTTGCCATTGCCTTTGGATCACTTTACCTGGTTAGTAATTTACCTTCGCTACCGTACAGTTCATCATCCAATCATTCCATGGGTATGCTGGTTATATTTAACTAACAAAAAAGTGTTTGATTTTCATTTTTTCTTATTTAAGTCACTGCAATTGTTTCTTCAAGTGAAGAATGCTGGTTATATTTTCCGAACTCATTTTGCCATTCCTGAGTTTGCGAGACCTAAAATATTAGTGTAATAATAATTATGTGGAAGTCAATTTCAACCATGCAACAGCAGCTATATAAAATTCAATTTCTGGACCTGCTTTAGTACGAGAAGTAGTTCTTGATTAGTTGTGGAGTTCAAGAATTCGATGCCCATAAAAGAGCAGGTGTTCCATGTATGTGCAACAAATGGCATAAATAATAGCTTGACCTTTACAGTGTAGAATGAATTAAATGTTTTCCCAATATAACGTTGTACAAGGATGCTATTTTTAAAATCAATTGCAACTATCAATGCTCTATTCATTTCTAATGCCTTTAAAAAGCCATGAACTTTACCTTACCTGGATATACATCAGCAGGTAATTAAGCATTAATTTAATGGTTAATCAACTCTAACTAAGATACAATAACAGCTCTAGAAAAATATGCATTCGGCTTTATATTTCCTTATGTTTGGAAATTATTCTCTTTTTAAAGCAATGAATATTTTATTATGATCCTTGGGCTCACCATTTTTTCTAATTTCTCCGAATGTAATAAAAAACATTACTTAAAACATGTGTTAACTTTTTGCATATAATTTAAAAAAAGCAACAGAATTATCTTTTTGTATAAACCACAAGGTTTTATATTTAGAAAAAATACAGAGAAAGTACTTTAATGGCCACATCACCATTATTTTTTAAATCTTAGGTCAGCTCTCTCAATTTGATCTACGGTGGCTTCGGGAAAAAAAAAATACAACCGACGGCCTACAGACAGGCCGGTGTCTCGTCTTTGCCATGTATGGTAGCGGTCATGACGTGCACTTGATTGAGTAATATTTACCCATGCCATATGCTCGCTGCCATTGGCCACTCGCTAACGACGCGCTGAACTATTCTAGCTATGCCCATAGACCACTACGTGTTCAACATTTGTTCCTGCACGTTCGCAGATGGTCCGATACACCATATAGAGCACTGATTTCTCATTCCGGCCGCAGATATTTACACGTCTGCGGTCATTATTGCAGGAAGAGCAACCGCAAACCCCTGCATTATCCTAGATAAAAAATGCACAACATTCGAAGTAATGACACTTAAATACCACGTACGTAAGCATACCATCGAGTAACAACTTTTAACACGTTGTTCCACTGAAAACAAGAATTTAATTCGTGGCAATTAGGTATGCTTAAGTATAAACGAACAATGTATTATATTATATCGGGTGTAATTCAAAACAAGTGCAAGATAATGAATTTGAAATTTTATAGGGACATACACTTTGTAATTTGGAGGCCAAAAAATATTTTGAATGGCTAAATATAGTTCCCCAGATTCACCAATTGACCTCTATTATAAAATTTTAAAGAGAATACCCTTTTCAAATTTTCTGTTTCATTTTATTTCAAACAATAATCAAGAATCTAGGTGGCTGAGATCGCACAAATATCTTTCATTTCGTATCGAATTGTCAAATATCACATGTCTCATTTGCCAACTACAAATCATAATAATTTCGGCCGAAGAAACCATAGTGTGGAGAAATATATGTTATATTTATTATAAATCAAAACTGAATATCAAACAGTTATGCCATGCCTTAATATTAAGACTGGGCACTCAACAAAGTACAACATTTTTGAGGTATATAATAAGCCATAGTATTTAAACCGCTTCTATAATGTCATTAAGTGTTTTTCCCTTGTTGACTTGGTTACCTATAGAAAGGATTTATTGATATTACTGAACAAACATACCTGAAGATAATTCAGGGATTCGTAATAATTTTTTGGTCAATAGTCTTACCTTCCTAAATTCGCGAAACATTATTTTTTTATGGATAATTATTTTTAGATAATTGTGTCATCATTTTTAATAACTTTAACAGTGTCTAAAAATGTATAAAATTAATCTTTCTTTTTATTATAGCTAATGGTAATAACAACAATAAACTATATTTATAGAAAAATATATAAAATCTAGCAGAAATCGAAATGAAGATAAAATCTAACTGAAGTTAGCAGTCAGAAAGGTACTAAAATAGTTTGGAATTTATTAAAACAGAAAGAATAAATAAATCTTGTCAGTATGTCCTAAAAAATATAATATGGAACTTTAATTTGCATTGATGTTGTTGTATACTCAATGACATGGAAATAGCAACACAAAAAAAATGATAGGCCAAACTTGAGACAAACCATTAACATAGCTATTGATTAAAATTTGAATGAAAAGAACAGTAATTAACAATTTTGTACTAACAATGGGTTGGTCGGCCCTATTGATACTCCCTTACTCTTTGTGGCATCAATTCTAGCAGGTAATATAATTTCCTAAGATATTGTATCCTAAATAACCTATAATTTGTGCTGAAGAGCTTGGAACTTCTACGGAGGATTCTATAAGTTCTTTAGTCTTCTTCCCATAAAATCCCATACATGGTCGATGGGTGAAAGATCAAGAAATCGGGGTGACCATAGTAAAATATTGACAATATCCTCTGCGAATCTTTATCTTTTTGAATATGGAGACGAGCAATACCTTGGTGGAAGATTGGGACTTCTAACTGCTAAAGAAACAGAAGAATGTGAGCTTCTACGACGTCATTCACATATCGGTAGGCGTTCATATTACCTCAGATAAATGAAACCTGCTTACAGTTTTACGCAAGGCCTTTGAACAAAAAATCATTGCTACGTTCCCCACGTCTTCACCAGACCCACATGTGACCATTATGCATCCCCAAACAGAATCGGAATACATCACTAAACATCACCCTAGATTACTCTAGGTTCCAGTGGGTGGCAACCAACACCACTCTGAACGTGTCGATTTTGTGCCGTTAGTAAGAACACAAGATGTGGATTCCGCGGTAAACCGTTCTAAGGGGTAGAGGATGACATTAATTAACTAAATATAGATCTGCAATTGAAAAATTGGTCTCTTGTTGCCATAAATCGAAGATGTTGGTCTTGAAGCTCAAACAAAAAGCAGCCCCATAATCAATGTGAAGCTAGTAAATACGAGGGCAATCCAGATAGTGACAGACGTTCTGGCCTGGCGCGGCAGTTGGCGGCACTGGCGCCACCATCTTGGCTACAGAATGTTTCTACACCTAGTACACAACCAGCCGTGGTGACTAGAGCATTGTGCATATTGTACTTTTTATACAGTGGCGTTTTAAAATGAGCGCTGCAATTGAAAATACCGCCAGTTGTGAAGTGCGTGGTGTGATAAGGTTTTTGTTGGCGAAAAATTACAAACCGATTAAAATTTATCGCCAGATTTGTGACGTGTACGGCAACGGAATAATGAGTGAAAGCCGAGTGAGTCAGTGGTGCATTGACTTTAAAAATGGCCGAACCAATGTTCACGATGAGGATCGCAGTGGTAGGCCTAGTCTTGTGACTGATGAATTGTTGGTGAAAATGAATGAAAAAATCCGTGAAAATCGTCGTTTCACGATTACGGAACATTTTCCCCAAATTTCAAGGAGTTTAGTTCATTCAATCGTAGTTGGTAAACTTGGATACCACAAATTTTGTGCCAGGTGGATTCCGAAAATCATAACGGAAGACCAACAAAAGACTTGCTGCAGCACTGACATTTCTGGAAATGTACGACAAATGGGAAAACCATGTTATCGATCGTATCGTAACTGGTGACGAGACTTGGTACAGCACGTGACCTGTGAAACAAAACGGCAGTCGATGCAATGGGTCACAAGCATTCGCCCAAGAAACCGAGGAAGAGTCTGCAGATGCTGTCAGCAAGAAACATCATGGCTACTGTGTTTTGGGATGCTCAGGGAGTGATTTTCGTTGATTTTCTTGAACGTTCTTGATGTATTCCGATTCTGTTTGAGGATGTCAAACAATCAATTCAGAAAGGTATTGCGAACCACTCCGACACAGTCAATCGTTCTCAAGAGTTGTTGCGTGATTTTGGATGGGAAATTATCAGTCATCCGCCATACAGCCCAGATTTGGCCCCGAGCGACTACCATCTGTTCCCAACGATGAAGACGTGGCTCGGTACGCAACGCTTTGACACTGACGCTCAACTCCATGCCGGTGTAAATCAGGGGTTGAACTCGCAGGCGGCAGATTTCTACAAAGAGGGCATTGAAAAGCTTGTAAAACGTTATGATAAATGCCTTAATTTAAATGGCGATTACGTCGACAAATAGCCTAAGAGTTTACCTTCAAAATGTATATAATAAAAATTAGTTTTTTTCACTTTGTTTATTTTTTATTTCAAAACGTCTGTCACTTCAAAATCATGAGCCGTAATATGGCTTTAAAGTTTCACATAAACAATGCCCATCCAGATGAACAATGCTACCAAAATAATTTGTTGTAAATTTGCACCGTCAACAAGGAGAAGAAATCATAAACACTTATGAATTACATACCAAATAATATATTCACTTGTTATCATGTTTATATGTTGGGAAAGTATACACAAAGGTCACTATACATTTAAGTAGCCATTTTCAGAAAAAAAGTAGAAAGATTCTAATTTAATGTTGAGCAAATTAAAAGCAATCACCCTATCATCTTAATCCAAAGGTACCAATAAAAACAAGTTAGATACCAAGAACAAAAAGTTGTGTCCATGTTTTATTTCCAAAAAAGAACAATTATAGCTAAGATTTTACCAAAAGACAACTTGCTTGTTACCAGCAGAACAAAATAATATAAGGTAACAATCTGATGCAGCAGAGAAACTGATATGCTTTAAGTTACTACCTAATTTTTATAAAACCAATTAAACCAACAAAGAAAAATGGTAAAAAATAATGGTTGCTGAAAAAAATTGTCCAAAATTGTAAAAAGCAGGTTTTATATGTTTCCTCTTCTTTGCTATTGTAAATAAATCAATATGCAAAAAATTAGTAATTTTTTATCAGGAAATTTAATATACTTCTTCACTGCCCAGGAAAGCTATTTTTATACAACGGCAGACACCTTGCAGAAATTTCGTCTACATCTACACGAAACCAGGAAGAGACCTTACAAGATACCATTGATCATTTCATCCAGAGCATGCCTTCCCAAATTAGTGGTTTAATGAAGACGCCCATTAAAACATGTGGAGTAATAGGTTGAAATTCAATGACGATACAACATAATAAAATAACTCCAAGAAAATTGGATAAAAATAGCCACTAAAATATTGCCTCAATGGTAAAAATGACCTCCTGATCGTCATCGAAAACAGGAAACAATGGTTTGAGTGGAAGAACACTGCCCTGTGAACTCCGCCTTCAAGTCCTGCGATCTAAATTCAAGTTATTGTAAATGTATCTTATTATCTTATTTTGTATATTTTTTTTGTAGGACTTGTAAAGTAAATAAACTAAACTAAACTATGTTGTTATTAACTGTTGCTTTTACTTCATTATTGGCACGTTTGTAAGCTTTAGATGCACCAGTTTTCTGACCCTAAAATACAACAGGGTACTAACAGTAGCTGTTAAAGCAAAAAAGGTTAACATAATTATTATTTTATTGTCGCTGTGGTCACAAATATCGTTGCAAGGATACTCACTCATTAAAATAATTCAGCAACTCCCCTAAGAAATTCAAAAATAATTAGGTCTAATAGGTTTAAAAGTAGAAAATACTACGGTACCTCCACAAATATGAAACAAAACTTGCTTATGAGATAAATAAAATATATTTAGGAGTTTCATGATATGCAGTAAAACTGTTGGACGTATTTTTGAATTTATCTTAAATAAAATAAATTAAGACCTTTATTCTACTATGTATTCTTACAAAGTGGGAGGAGGTATTCAAAGACTAAAGAAATTATGTACGTTTACAACCATGTTATATCATCTAGAAGTTATAATTTTCCAACTTTCACTCAGAATAAAACACTTACTATGTTTTTACCACAAATACATAAAACATAGTACGTGATTTATTCTGTGTGAAAGTATGGATTACCACTTAGTCAGGGTCACCACCGTCTCGATGATTATTGTAATTTTCTTACTTAATTGGATTTTGCTAAGATGAAACATGTCTACAGCAAAAGTTCAAAATGAGAATTGATAAGGTTTGCGTTCATGCGTACAAAGTTACTTGAATTAGTCAAAGAGATCGAAACCCATGTCTTCATCTTCTTTCTTCTCCTCCTTCTTGATAGGAGTGAAGACACCAGGGGCAAATTCACAGTGGCTGCGAACTTGCTAGAATTTAACGAACTTGATTTTAGTAGCTTCTTTAAACTCAACAATAGTATAAGTAGCATCTAGGCCCGTTGTGCCCCCTGAGACAGCTCTCCGTTGTTCTATCACTCATTTAGCCACCCAAGGTGACGAGCAAAGGACAGCACAATGCTTGGAGGGGTTTCTCTAATGTTGGCCATGTTTGGACAGAGCTTCCCTAGCATGGACTCTCTAAGGTGGGCGAGAGCCAGGCAGGTGATTAACACATGTTCCACTGTCTCGTGCTCTTCTGCACATGCTCTATATATGGGGGTTTCCACCAGACCCATAGTAAACAAGTGTTTCCTTAGCTGACAGTGACCCGTAAGGACACCTGTAAAAAGACGCAGATTCTTCCGGGACAGTCGCAGATAGTATTCTGCTGTTTTCAGATTGGGTGAGCGCATTGCTTCCTTGGCCTGCCTGCAGTCTGAGGTGTTGTCCCAACTTGTTTTAGCGTCTTAAGAGTGTTCTGTTTTGGGACGTCAGTAAGGCATTTCGGTGGTATCACTGAGAACCGATCCAGCCCGGGCCAGCTCGTCTGCCTTGCTGTTGCCTTTTTCATTATTGTGTCCCTTGGCCCAGCGCAGCTCAATACTGTTTGATTGTGCTGCTTGTTTAAGGGTGTTGTGACATTCTTTTACTAGTGTTGAGGTGATCTTGTGACTACTCACTGCTAGTATTGCTGTCCTACTGTCTGTAAGGATTTGGATGTTCCTATCACGGATGTCTCGGTGTAGGATTTCTTTCGCCCCTTGGATGATGCCAACGATCTCTGCTTGCAGGGTAGTTGTGTGCTTCTCTAGGGGTACAGCTAGTGCTAGGTCCATTTGTTACGAGTAAATACCCGCCCAGAATTCTCTTTTGGTTTTAGAACTATCGGTGTAAATTCGGAGGGTTTCCCCACCCTCTAAACTCCCGGTTCCTCTTTTTGTCGATACATTATAGGGTCTATTGAAGACGTAGCAGGGTGGCAAATTGTCCGTCTTCCTTCCAAGGAGGGGTGTCTTCTTGACAGCCTCCACCAAGAGGTGACAGTGTCTACTAGTCCTGCCTCCTTTCTACCAGAATCCAACTGAGTTTAGGTGCAGTGGTAATCTTCTCTACGTATAAGTCGAGAGGTGGAAGGCAGAGTAGTAGTAGCAATAGCCAAACGTTCTTAAATCCATTGGTAATACTTCGGTGTTAACTTGAACTTGAGGCACTGTAGGTTAAAATATACCGGGTGTGGCACTTAAGACGCCTCGGATCATAGCTCCCTTACGATAAAAGCTATCGAAAAAAATCTAAGAGCAAAGTGGTGCATAATTATCGTCGCTATGTTTCAAAAATATTTCTAATCATCAGTGGCGTGCCGTACTCCAGTGGCGTACCAAACTTATGTTTTTTTAAATGGAATGCCCTATTTTTTATTGCAGATTTGGAAAGTGCTCGGAGAGTACTTATTTTTTTATCTAACAAGTTATACCCTTCACTTTAGCGGTTTCGCCGTAATAACCCCTTCTTTCAAAATTGCGTCCCCATTGAGATTTTTTTGTAGAGAAACTAATTGACGCCGGCGCCTAAATTTTGAATTGAGGTACAGGTTAAGACCTCGTATACCTTCACATAATTTTTTTTCGGGTAATTTATGGAAAAATAATAATTTTTGATTGATCTTCGCATGTTGTCATTTTTTTCGAAAATTTCAAATGGCACCCCCCTAAAAAAATACGGCGTTGTACAGCCAAAACTCTAAATTTTTCATTGGTACAAAAAAAAATACACATTGCATAACAAAATTTCGGAGAAAATAGGAATTTCATCGCAAATGTCGGGAAACGTTTTCCGTTCCCAAGTGTGCCATGAAAAAACAAAAACACAAATACGGTCAACATAATAGTATGTACCTATTTATTCAACATGATATGAAAAATGCAGATAAAGAAAATTTAACAACTTAAACTAAATGTTCGAAATGACGACCTTCCTGCTGGAGGCATAACCGCAACTTCGACTCACAGGCTCTAGACACTGCCCTAAGGACTTCTAGTGATATACCGCGGAAAGCCGCGCGGATTCTCTCCCTCATATCCTCGGCAGTACTTGGTACCGTCCTGTAAACCTCGTCTTTGATATGGCCCCAAAGGAAGAAGTCAAGGGGAGTGAGGTCTGGTGACCTTGGCGGCCACCTCACAGGACCCCCACGACCAATCCAGGAGTCCGGAAACGTTTCATCGAGAAATTCCCGAATGACACGGCTATTATGTGCAGGAGCCCCATCGTGCTGAAAAACTATCTGTCGTAGAGCGGCTAGAGGGACATTTTCCAAGAGATCATCCAAGTCATCGCGAAGGAACCTCAAATAACTGTTGCCGTTCAGGTGCCCCTCGATGAAATAAGGACCCAAAAGGTGTTCTCCAAGTATGCCTCCCCAAACATTCAGCGACCATCTTTGCTGGTGGTTTATCATTCGCATGGCGTGTGGGTTTTCATCGGCGTAATAATGGTAGTTGTGGCGATTGATATGCCCATTTCTATGGAACGTCGCTTCATCAGAAAATAATACGCGCATAAGAAAGGATTCCTCCTGCTCAATTTTGTTGATAGCCCACATGCAGAAATCTTGCCTCGCATGAAAATCTTGAGGTTGCAATTCTTGGTGCAGTTGAATCTTAAATGGACGGCATTTGTACTTTTGAAGAACACGATGTACGGATCGCGTTGAAATATCGTGATTCCTACTAATATCACGGATACTGGTATGAGGATCTTCAATAACTGCCTCCAGAACCTGCAGTTCATTATTTTCGGTAAAAACTGCCTTCTTTCTAACTCTCCTTGGCCGTTTCACACTTCCCGTAGTAGTAAATCTCCAACACTTTTTGAAACGCACGTTCATTTGGATGTGCCCTGTGCGGATATCTCGCAGCCTACACTCCTAACGCCAAGAAACAATTCTTGTTACATTCTCCAAGAATAAATATCATGTCAACCATTTTCTCTTGAGTTCGGAACATTTTTAGAACGTTTACCAAAAATGATTTATGGCTGCTACTGGCGTCTAATAATGTACTTTGACAATTACCAATCTTTTGTTTTCTCATGGCACACTTGGGAACGGAAAACGTTTCCCGACATTTGCGATGAAATTCCTTTTTTCTCCGAAATTTTGTTATGCAATGTGTATTTTTTTTTGTACCAATGAAAAATTTAGAGTTTTGGCTGTACAACGCCGTAATTTTTTTAGGGGGGTACCACCTGAAATTTTCGAAAAAAATGACAACATGCGAAGATCAATCAAAATTTTTTTTTTCCATAAATTACCCGAAAAAAAATTATGTGAAGGTATACGAGGTCTTGACCTGTACCTCAATTCAAAATTTAGGCGCCGGCGTCAATTAGTTTCTCTACAAAAAAATTTCAAAAATGGGGAGCAATTTTGAAAGAAGGGGTTATAACAGCGAAACCGCTGAATGGTATAACATGTTAGATAAAAAAATAAGTACTCTCCGAGCACTTTCCAAATCTGCAATAAAAAATAGGCATTCCATTTAAAAAAACATAAGTTTGGTACGCCACTGATGATTAGAAATATTTTTGAAACATAGCGACGGTAATTATGCACCACTTTGCTCTTAGATTTTTTTCGATAGCTTTTATCGTATGGGAGCTATGGTCCGAGGCGTCGTAAGTGCCACACCCGGTATATGATTTGAACATTTCTTCATTTTCAACTTAGTTTTCTTATACAGCGTAGCTAATTTCACATCACTTATGTTCTTAATTCTTAAGATTTTTACCGTCCGTATTACTGATGCCAAACCGGCATATGCCTTCATCATCTAAAGATATTTAGAAAACTGTCAAAATTTTAACAAAAAGTAAAAGAGGATAATTAAAAGTAAAAGAGGATAATTAAAAGCAACAATAATACAAAAACCTCAAACACAAACGCAGGCGCAGAAAGATGGAAAATCCATAAAAAAGATCTTGGCCGAAATACTCAATTCTTGCTTTTAATTAAACGTGAGCAAATGGCAGTTATTACAAAGTTGTGGGTTAAATTAATACTACTATATTTAACAAATTAGGTACATTATTTTGTATAATCTGTAGATGAAGCTTTCAACTGGTTAGAGCCATAACGGTCCAAAAATTATTTATTCTCTCAAATTTCACTCATCATCTGACAGCACTACACTGTTGCGTACCGAAATATATCCAAAACCGGTCTGGTCTTTATTGAATGATTAATACAACAACTAACTGCAAGAATAATATAAAAGTGCTGAACAAATCTTGTGTTTAGTGAATTAGAAAATGACTCTTCATTCTCGTCCATTTCTTACATTCCGATTGTGGCCAATCTGTCAGCACACACGTCAAAAATATTCCGTCTTCGAGACGTAAATCCGTCCGAAGAACGAAAACCGACGAACGCCCAATTAATCCCCGATTGATTGACATCCTGTTTTGCATTTAATTTATGGCCGAACTCGTCACGTCGAGTTAATCATTCCAAGTGTCCGACCGATTGTTTGTTTTCACGATCGCGCTGACCATATTTGCAGAAGTGGAAAACTCAAGGCGTTCGAAATGCTGGCAACACCTCCATTATTCGAAGGCGTACGTGAGACTCGAAATTCACTATCGTGCGTGACATCATGTACTTTCTGCGGACATTAACTAAATTAAATTCGGCTTCGATTACCGCCTTGTGACGGCCGATCAGTTTTCTGCTGGTGGCAGCTGTAACATGATCAGCGGTGTAGGTTTTTTTTTTATATTTTCTTTATAAGGAAGTAACAATGTAATTGCAACTTTATATTACACTTAATTTTTTCTTGTAAAAATACTGTACATAAATACCAATGAAAAGACAACTAAAAAAACTTATTTAAAACATTATAATGATATAGTTATCAAGTTATTTGTTAAATCATTAAACATCCATCATGAATATGGCATAATTAAATAATTTTATAATAAATACCAAATTATTAATGATTTAATATTGAGGATTTACATTTTTTTTAAATTTGGTACATGTTTCGACACACTTTTGCCAAATTTGAAAATCTGACAATCATCAACATTAAATTCGGGATTTCCTATAATGAGTTCCTCTCTATTTATTATATTAAATAAAGTATTAAATAAAATCTGCATTAAATAATAGAAAAACATAAAGCTGTTTAAATAGCTGAAAAGATCATTTTATTAAGTTTTCAATACTGTAATGTAGAATTAATTATTAACCATATATGTATATTATTTAGTAAGATATATTATAAAGTTGAAACCAAACACAAAGAAATTCTTACTTCTTGCTTCCGTATTTTTCATATAATTATTACTGTATAAGGACAAATGTTTGTTAATGGACAATACCGCGTAATTCTAACCAGTTTGTTGATAAATGCAGCGAAAGAGGAAGTGAACTATTAGAACTCGTTTGGTGCTGACTCATTTACTCTTTTTTTTCCTAAACCGCACGCCAAATACTTTCAAATTTGACTGGCAGCAAGATCCCAACAGTGGGAGCATCAACCTCGTTAATTAAACAAATTAAACTGCCTCATTAGATTCAACACACTAACGCATTTTTTTGTAATCAAAAATCTCGAACCAATTTGTCAATTAAATAATAAAGTGTCAAAATCCAGTTAGTTAAAATATCGGCCTAGATGGACATTTAGGGCATTAAGCTATTTATAAGCTGTATAAATCCAGCTGAATAAACAAATCTGTAGAAGGAATTAATAAAATTATTTAGATCAGACTGATAGATTTAAAACGCTTCAGAAATCTAATTGTAGGTTTCGTAATAGAAATCCCTTTACAAAAATTATTCTTCTGCTATATTTAATTTAAAAGCTTTAAAACTTTAATTAAAAGCTAAATAAAAACAGTTATGGACATAGGTAGTAAATTTAAAAAATGAACAGATCCAAGATAAAATAACACTGTTATATGATAATAAACATATTGATAATCCTCATAATATGGTTTTACTCATGTGGCATTATTAATAATAAAATTTAAAATGAGTTTTCACATAATAACCCAATTAACGAAACTCTACATGCAATTTTCGATATTTTATTGTCTGGGTCGCGCCCTGAACAGAAAGGTAGAAGGGCAAATGATTAAATAAACTTGTGTATGTGGCCAAATTTTACATAACATACATCCTGCACAACAGACGATATCTACTGGATAAAAAGACAGCAAAGACAATTTAACTTGGCAACTCTTGGGATAATTTATTGATGGAATTGTAAAGTCAATTTTATATGCAGTATAATTATTATTGAAGTTATAATTTATTATTTATATATATGCAATACTACAATATTATAAATTAATACTCAGCTTCTATTAGTTTCATATTAAATACAATTATTTTCATTGTAAACTCGCAAAACAAATATTACTGTTGTTTCTTTATTCTACCATTACTCTTTTAACAAACTTTTATAATAATTTACGCATATCATAAATGAAATAACGTGAAATTTATAGTTAATGAGTTCTCAGTGGCACATTTTCCGGTTTCTCTGACATTTCTTGTAAATGAGGCCTGAATACGAATTATGTGAGCGAAAATGTCAGCGGTCCGCGTAAAACTAATCTGCAGAAGCGTTTCGACACACGGCCGACCGTCACAAGAAACAAGACGAAAGGGAAAAAACGTGGAAAAAGTAAGTAAAACCAGAACGGGCGCATTAATACAGCAGGACAGCATTTAAGGCAAGTTTCCTCATAGTTCAATCCAGTTATGGTAAGTGCACTCGCTATAAATAAATCGGCCACCTAAAAAAGCGGTCGCCGCATTTTTCCCAGCTTCGCCGCCCCTGACATTCCTGCACTATTTCTTATTAGATGGGATGATGTCACTCGGCGGTTTGATTAATTTAAACATTCGCCGCAACACGCGGATTCACCGTAACATAAATTGTACACGTTTTAATTTATTTGTGAAAATTAATGACGTGCGTAATTAATTTCTTAACTAAAAAAAAACTTACCTCCTCCGAGAAGGATTCTTGCGGCGCTCTCGTGTTGCTGTTATTCATTTCGCTCCTTAAAAATTACGTACACCGAACACAAGTAAACAATCCACAACAAAGCCAGGCAACAACAAAAGCGCTAAGCCGCAAAACATCTTAAATGGGGGAAGTAAACAACGAGTTTTAGTCAGAACAAAACGGAAAACAAAGTTTTTAGAGGTTATAACAAACTAAAACAAACCTACCACACGTCACATTCGCACCTACACGACTAAATTAAATCGATCCGGCACACTTCAAACGTAAACACCTGACGTTTAGGCAACTTAGTCTACTCGCACGCCACATAAATTGACTAGCGGGCAATGACACCAACGTAAAAATTTAAAATTAATATAATAGACAAGTAACAGCCTCATTAATCCAGTATTTAAAATAATAGAGTTAAAATTTGATTTTATTTAGCTGAACCTAGCAAATATATTGTGTATTATGTACAACTCAATTTTAAGAAATTGCAATACCATATTAACCAATAGTTCATTTAAATTTAATTATAAATAATTTATAATTATTATTAATACCATCAAAAATAGCCTTCGACATTTAATGCTTCTACTTATTAGGCATTTTAACTTAAGTCCGTAGTGTGGATGTAGAAAAATTAATCAATTATACAATCTAATTAAACATTACAAAATCCAATTTTCGAATTTTTCTACAACCACTTAAAAGACTTAAAATTTGATCTTGAGGGGTTTTGTTTTTTTTTATATAGAATTAAGCTCATATTTTCATTAAATGTACATTTTCTCTTTAAAGACTTGACCTTAGTAGTCTTGTATAATGTCATTTTGTAGATATTCAAAGTTTCGTATTCTTAAACGATTATAATCTTATAATGGTTAGCAAGTTTTGTTTTGGTTTACGCATCGACGTATTTCAGGTAATTTCTCTACAAAAGGTAGATCATATTATGTGTTTACTATATGAATGCTTTAAAGTAAAACAATAAACAAATATCAAACTTGATTACAAGGATGGTTGCGATCGTTATTACGTGATAAACACTTAACTAAAACATTAAATGACATTCAAATGTCGAAACTTAAGTTTTAGTGTAGATATCGAAATTACTTATATTTATGTCTTTTTTTGTAAAAAATAGTTATTATTTGAACTATATATGACAGATACATGACGTATTTTTGTAAATTTACACACCTGTCTCTGTCTGTAGCACAATACGTTAATTTATGGTATATTTTAATCAAAAATTTAAAAAAAAACGATTGTGAAAATAAATATATAATCGTGATTTCACCAAAAATAGCAGAGTTATGCAACCAAACAAACAATTAAGAAACACACTTCATTGGTAATTATAATAACAATAGCGCATTTGAGTGCGTGGTAAGCTCATTTACACACACATTATTACACAAATAACATACGAAAAAGATCACAAATAGCTAATCACCATTACTATGAAATTTCCATAGCGTCCGTCCCTCTATCGGGCTATTTTAAACACATCTCAGTAATTCGATTACTTCCATGTATATTTATATTTCACTTTACAAAATCCTGTCTATATTAAACAGTATTAAAAATCAAGAATTTTCGATCAGAAATTTTTAGTGAAAATAGGCGTTTGCCTTTAAAACATGAAACTATTAATAAAGTACAAATCACATTATAGATCCCATGATACTGTAACGTCCGTCTTATATATCATATAATGGCAAATGGAATTATTAAATCAAACCAACAATTATGAGGGTTTCTTTTGATTCACATAATTCTCTTAATTTTGCACCACAACAATTTCCCATCTAAATTGTTTATTAAGCATTTAAAATTTAAAAATATTATTATTTAACAAACAAAAAAAGAATAAAAAATATTTGGCTTAATCGAAATATAATTTGAACTTTGCCCACCACTTATTAAAAGAAAATTTCAAGTGGTTATTAATTCTTGGAAACTGTTTATTTGTATGCAAAATATTACGACTAATACTTTAACAGAAGCTTATCATCATTTAATTTGTATGCATTTACTAACCTTAAGTACTCCCTCTTGCTTTTGCAAACTCTTAAAACATTCAGAAATTTTAGAGCATTTGTCTACACTTCAAATAAAATTTCTTTTTTATGTAGAGCAAAAATTAATCAGATTTTCATCAATAATTTTTGACTTACCGAGAGAATGTTTGCACTTCAAGACATCGAATAAAACAAAACGTTAGTTACACAAAAAGTATAATACATATTTTTTTTTTACTCACATTCAAGATTCTGACATCAACATACGGAATGAATGAAAACTTAACCAGCCAATCAATATGAAAAAAAGGTAAAATTAAAAGGTAGCAATGTACAATTTTCACTCATTATAATTGAAATAGTTACCTAAACTCACCTAACAAAAGAAATTAAGAAAATGTCACTTTTAACCTAATATATTCACTCAGACTTTTCACTAGAGTGTCTCTTCATAGACTTGAGTGCCTTCTCGCGGAGCTTTTTCTCATCCTCATTAACCACTTCCACGTCACTGTTATCAGAATCGTCACTCTCGACCTTTTTCTTCTTGTGTTTCTTGTGTTTTTTCGAGTGCTTCTTCTTCTTCTTGTGTTTCTTATCCTTCTTTTTCTTGCGCTCGACTTCCTCGTCCGAGTCAGTGCCTGATTTGGCTGCCCTGGCCTTTTTATGCTTCCGCTTTTTACTGGTTTCTTCCTCGCTGTCGGAGGATGAATCCTTTTTATGTTTCTTGTTTCTCTCTTGGCTTCTATCTTTTTTGTCGTTATCAGACTCATCACCTGAGCTGTTTCTCCTCTTTTTCTTAGATCGAGGCTCATCACTATCACTAGAATCATCTTTTCTAGACTTCTTTGTATCTTCTTCTGAGCTAGAGACCTTTTTCTTTTTATACTTTTTTTCATTGCTGGATTCCATGCTAACATGGCGCTTTTTCTTGCTTTTTTCTTCACTACTGTCTCTCTTGGATTTTCTAGATTCACGTTTTTTAGGCTTGTCATCATCACTTGCATCCTTTCGGTTCTTAGACGTGTATTCAGTATCACTGTCACTTGAACTAGAATCGCGTTTTTTAGGTTTTTTCTTGGTTTTCACTTTCTTACGACTTTCCCTTTCTTTATGGTCAGATTCACTATCAGAGGAACTAGAGGTATCAGAGTCACTTTTCTTTTTAATGACCTTTTTAGTTTTAACTTCTTTCTCACGTGTCTCTTTAGGTTTTTTCTTTTCCTCCCTAGTACTATTTGTAGTTTTTGGCTTAGGAGGGAACTCTTCAGCTTTAATGAATGGGGAAGGAGTTCTGGATAAACTGCGTGAATATCTAGGTGGTCCATGTGGAGGAATGAGATGCTTTTCAGGGCTAACACTCTTAGATTTAGACTTTTTACGTATCTTTGCACTCTCGACAACTTCAAGTTTACGCTTTTCAGCCACTTTTTCCTTTGGCTTCTCTTTATGCACTTCCACACTTTTCCTGGGTTCTTCACGTTTTTCTTCTTTCTTGGGAGGAGGTACTTCCTTCTTTCTATCCCGCGAATCATCACGGCGATCCCTCTCACTTCTACGTGGTGGACTAGGACTGGGCTTCTTGGGTGGGGGACGATCCCTGGACCTGTTTCTGACAGGTGAGCGGCGTCTCGCGTCCGAAGGTCTATCCCTAGAGTTTCTTCTTCTTGAACGGGATCTTCTTTCCCTGGATCTTGATCTCCTCCTATTATCCCTAGAAGGCCGGTGGAATAACCGCTCTCTGGTTCGACTTCTTCGTGTCCTTCTATATTTGTAAGAATAATATTAATAAAGCTATATATCTATTTAAAATGTTTTAACCATGGTACTATTCTTGCTTATTTTCAGGAAAATTCTATGCTTATTACCTATCTCTGCTATTAGGCCGTCTTCTAGGACTAGGGCTCCTTCTTCTTCTAGGACTAGGACTTCGTCTGCTCCTGCTGGGGCTTCTGCGGTTCCTGCGCCTGCTCAAGCTGCGTCTCCTACTGTAGCTGGTCCTGCGAGGGCTCCTCCTCCGCGACACACTCCTCCTGCTTCTAGAAGGGCTGCGCCTCCTCCTAGTGCTGGGGCTGCGTTTGCCTCTTGACGGGCTGCGTCTGCAAACACACATACACTGAAATGTAATAAACATATTAGAATTGGTACACAAAAAACACGTACAATGAAAAACAATGTTAATGAATGAAATACTTTAAATTCATGCCATTAGTAATCATAAATGTATGATTTTTATAATAAATACTAATATTATGTGCACAAGTGGAGGAATTTTACAAAAGGATGGAATAAAAAATATGGAGATATGTGGGGAAATCTATTAATAGTTGTGCTTAAAGACTAATTAGAAATAAAATCAAATTAATAGTGATATTTTTTTAAAACTAATATAAATATATTTTTTTTAAATTAATTATTTTTAATTATTTAAGATTGATTTTATGAACCATATGAACGTAAATTGTGTAAAATTTATTAATTTACCCTTGCTTTTTTGTTAATATTTTTTTTTACATTAAAATTATAGAATTTAGATTGCTTATAAATTTTAATTAAATAAATTTCATTAATAATTCATAATGTAGGATTTTCAAAATTTATTATTTAAGTTTCGTGAACTTATTAGATCTTACCTGTATACAGTAACTAGTTTTATAATTATTTTTTGATTAAATATTTTCTCTTCCTCATGCATTAATTTAATTAAAATTAAAAATGATAGTTTTATCTAAGAGTTTTAACTTATTTAGCATAGTAAAAGCATTCAGCTAATATTTGTAAGAGAAATTTATTAACTGTAATGTTAAATGTTAATTATGTAGCATTATTACTTCATAATTAAAAATGTAGTTATATAATTTATCAAATAATCTAGTGTATTTATTTCTGTACCAAAAAGAATGGTCATTTTTTTGATAATTATAAATTATAATTGATTAAATTTATATTCTCTTAAATTTGGTTCCATTGTTTATTATAATAATTGTGATAATTTTATTACTTAAGAATAAAATTCAAATAATTAATTAATTAATGTTACATCTAGCTCATATATTTTTTTAAGAGTAAATAAAAAACTCTTTTCAGCTCAAGCTCAAAAAAAGTTTTGATTCTGTTGAATGTTACCCAAGGTAAGTCCCACTCGAAAAGAAATCTAAGCACTGATTTAAAAAAATTAAGATATGCTACCTTCTGGAAAGACTGCGTTTACGACTAGAACTTCGCTTCCTAGAGGTGCTCCTCCGTCTCCTTACGCTCCTGTCACGGCTCCTGCGCTTAGGTGACTTAGAGATGCTCTTCTTCCTCTTGCTCTTCTCATCGGCCTCACTGTCTGAGCTGTCCTTGTTTGACCGGTAGTGCCTCTTCTTCTGCACGCTGTCATCTTTCTTGCGGATCTCGAAGTTGTTCTTGGAGCTCCTGGAGTTCGATCTAGAAGTCCGCTTGTCCTTGTCATCTCGGGACCTGGATCTGGAGCGGCCTTTGGACTCCGATTTCCTGGAGCGGGATGACGACCTCGATTTGGACTTACTGCGTGACTTGGAGCGAGACTTGGACTTGCTGCGGGACTTCGAGCGTGACCTGGAAGGAGACTTCGACTTGCCGCCATCAGCGCCAGCCATTGAAAGTAGTTTTGCCTGCAGCTTGGAAACTTGCTGGTTCTGATCTCTGTTTTAACATTGAAATAATGGTATAATTCTATACTTTTACATAAACTTCTACTGGAAAAAAAATTATTTTTTTAATATTTTCACATCCTTAAAAAGTTTCAACTGGCTGTAAAGAAGATGTAAACAACAAAGATTACTAAAAAATATATGCTATATGTATATAAAGAATTTTTCCTGCAGGAAGAAATTATAAAATACACATAAACAACATCTAATAAAAATTAACGTAACTACTAATTCATTCAAAATTTTCTTGCTGTAATTTAGGCAACAAGAGCGGCTCAATTGAATGAATTTTCTAAACATTTAAAATAAAATTTAGGGCATTATATTATCACAAACAGAAAGAAATATATTCTGTTTAGTATGCTGCTTAACATTATATTACCATCTACATATTAATTATTCACTTATAACTTGAAAGAAATATTTCAACCTGAGAAATGCCAAATAATGATTATTTTCTTCAATTTTTTTACATTTTATCTTAGATATACTTACAAATTATTTTTTACAGCATTATTCTCCTTTGAACTTTCTCTATCATCACCATTCTTATCGTGACTCTCACTTGGACTCGCATTTCCATTATCCTTGACCTCGTTCTCTACCTTAATTTTCATATCCCTCGAACGTGACCTGCTTCTGGAGCGCTTGTCCCTTTTGTCCCTGGACCTCCGTCTCTGCCTAGACCTAGAGCGGGATCTCCGTGACCTGGATCTTTCTCTATTCCTGGACCGTGACCTGTTCCTGGATCTTGATCTCTCTCGCTCCCTGTATTTCTTGTCACGTTCTACCTTCACTTTCTCTTTTTCCTTCTCTTTGTCTTCCTCCTGGGAACAGATAATACCAGTGTACTAATTTTTGTTGTTGAAAAGTTTATCAGTTATGAATATGCAATGTTATATAATGTATTCTCTAAATGTTTGTTTAATGCAATGAATTTTTAAGTGGTGTAACACAAAATTATTCCATATTGTCTTATTGTTTCTTTGTTTATTGTAAGGACAATACAAATATAAATTATATTTACTATTTTGTTAGTGTAATTTAAAATACCTTTTAGATGTTTACATAAGTGATTTAAGAAAAATTAATTTTAAATATATATGCAAACATGTACTAATGAAATACATAATAATAATACATAAAAATGTATTAATAAATGAGCTAAAGGGTAATTAACATTGTAGACAATTATTTACATAAAATTTTGATTAAAAAAATAATGAACTCATTTTTCAATTATACCAACAAAGATGTTATTATTATAACTTTATTATACTTTTACCTTTTTCTTTATTTCATCCTTCCGTACGTCTATCAGTGAATCAGGTATGCCCAAAGGATTTTCTTGAGCAGATATTAGAAGTGCCCATAATTCTGCCATAAACTCCCTTGCATGCTTCCCATGGAGGAATCCGGTCAAGTTGATTTGAATCTTCTTAGGATCTGGATACTGAAATAAAAAATAAATAATGAATAAAATAAATTAATTATATTAATATCCTTTAAAAATATTAAATTTATTTACAATAGAAAGTATTCATATTATGCTTAAAAAAAAATTTCACAACACAGTTGTTTCATCAGGCAACTGTATTGTTTTATTTCAATTTATTATGGTTTCATTATTATCAATTCAATATTTAAAAGAAAGTGTTTAAATTTGTGAAAAAAAGTAAATAAATGTATTTGTAATTGACAAGATATAAATTTAAATTTAAAGAACACCCCTTACATTTATCAACTAATAAAGCAATATATAGAAATAAAGGGTTATCATTTATTCAAAAGTAATTATATTTTGTTTACTCAATGTCGATATTCGAGGTTAATGTAGAATATAAAATGTATGTCTAATCGTGCATGCAACATTGCATGATGGTGAGTAAAAATAAAGCAAGAATGTATTGGTTTCATGAAAATCAATTTGATTAATTTAAATAACTCTATAAATTATTATTTTTATAATATATGAGATTAATAACTTAAAGTGTTAAAAAATGTTAGAATGTTACTAAGCATATATAAATTATTAAACTAATGTTGTGTGTTCAAATAAATTACTTTTACACTTTTATTGGCTGTATGGAGATGATATGATAATTGAAAATAATATAAATGGGAGGGCTTAATTATGTTTTATTATCTTTCATAGGCAACAACACAAATAATTGATATTTAGGTAATCATAATATTAAAATATGTAATAAAAAAAGTGATTAAAAATTTAACACCATTGCTTTATACCATAAGAACAAAAAATTAAGCATAATTCAGGACAGAAATTGATTATTACAACACGATTGGCCAGATTGATATCAAAATGTCACATTAAGAAATAAAATAATAAGAGGTTAACTAACTATTATTATTTAATATTTCATGAATGATTTTCTCATTTACCTATTATTATTATTTAAGTTTATTTTCATAATACTAATTTTTATATAAATGTTTGAGCTGAAGCACATAAATAAATAACATCTTACTTTAACTTACATTTTGGAGTCAATCATCAATTTATTAAAATGCTTTTCACCACTTGCTCTACGATTTAACTTTCGATAGTCGTGTCGCGCTATACAATATAGCATGCGGTAACATTGACGTGTGTGGCACGTCTTTATAGCGCAAGTGGTTAATACAATCTCATGTGGTTTTAATAAAGTGAAAATCAATTTGATTTAACTTACAGAACAGTCAAATAATTATTACTTTGAAAATAATTAATATAAATTAGTCAATGAAACTTATTAGTAAGAAAACAAAAACCTAATTATTTTTTATGTTTAAAGCATGAATTAATAACTTTACAATAAATTATACATTCTCAAACTGTAACTAGTATTTAAACTAATTTCAGGAATAAAGTAAAAAATTGCATCGAATTTTGTTTAATATATTTCCTAAAATATAATTACTTTTAAAAGAATAGATTTTTCTAAGTTTCAAATGCTTTAAAAAACCAAATTTATCTTTGTAATAATAACAAATATTTGCACAAATTTTACAGATTTTAAGCAGAATGCTTAATAAATTAAGTATAAAGTAAAATAAATATCTACAGTTGCAGAAAGAAATCGAAGAAATTCTCGAATAAATGGGAACATTTATCATAAACAGGGTTTGACTGAAGAATGAAGTCTGCTTATGATTCCTGTGCTCAAAACTTAGTGTATTTTTTATGTATCTGTATTTTAATGTATTTTGTTAACAGGCAATCTAAAGCATTATAATAAATAATAATAACAATATTTTCTATATTTCGTGGATATTTATTACAGTTTTAATAGTACTTACACATTTTTAATAATCGAAATGTTTTATAAAAAAAAATGGTAAAAACAAAGAATGCTATGTTTTATGTAAAAGTAATCCCAAAAAAATCATTGTATTAGTTATGTGAATATGATATCAAGATCTGATTTGTTGTGTGATAATAAATTTTATTATAAAAAAATTGTAAGCTAGCTGCTAGTATTATTATAAGGTTAATAGGCAATTGCATTTCAGCCCTATATTTGTATGTACACTTATTAGTATATACTTTATTAAAAAAATAAATATAATTACCTTTTGATCAAGCTGATTATATACAAAATCTACAACGACGTCATCATCAATCTTAAGTATCTCAGTAATTTTCTCCTGGATCCAAGGCTTAATAACTTCGAGCTTGATCTTGGACATATCAACCTGAATAACGGAAAAATAAAACTTTAGTAAGTTAAAAAAACAAACAAAAAACAATACATTCTTACCCTTTGGCTTAAGCAATCGCTAAACCGCATTTGCTTCAACATTTTCTTCTCCTTATCACTGAAGCGATTATCCTGCTCCGTGTTTGTACCCTGCAATGAATAAAATGAAGTCAGTATTTACCAAAGATGTATTTCCCATAAGAGGATTTATATTTACATTCCACATTATCATTTGCAGATTTGAAGGAAATAAACAAAACAAGTGAACAAACACAGTGTGCTGGGTGGAAATTGTTACAGGGCAGATGTCAAACGGTCGTTTGTGTGTAAAACAGAGCACGATTTGGGGCACGCGGGATCGTTTTTGACGTGAAATCTATTATTACCCCCAAAATTGTAATCGCGTTGAAAATTCTATAAATAAACTTACCGTGTACATCATCGTCGGTCAGTTTATGGTGGTCTCTCAGGGTAAAAGTGACATTTATTTTATAGGATGAGGGGTAAATTCAGGCGAAAGGTGGGCTTAAATGTGTGGGCTCGGTGCCGGCGAAGTACGCGAACGATTATATACGATCGACGTTAGGCGCGCATATTTCCCGTAGCACATAAGGACCTCTCGGTATTCGCAATATTACCGATGTATGAAATTTGCAATAAAAACCATCTCATACGGTCACTATGCGGTGCACACGAGAGTCTATCAAAAATCCATGATGTTGGATTTGATTTAACAAAATGGCGTAGCGTCACATAAACGATAATCCGGCCGGGCTGCCAATAGAAGTAACGAAAAAGTCACTGGAAATTGCAAGCTTGTCGATTTGCGTGGCGCGAGTCCAATGGTTAATACATCGAAAAATCGTTTAGTCAATAAACCATAGCATAAGTCACAATAGATAAGTCATTTAGAAAACCTAATAATATTTTAAATTAATATTTAATATTTATTTAACACAGATTAGATAACAGCAATTTTAAACATTTCTGAAAATATTTTTAATAATATTTAGATAAACCAACAGGGAAAGTCAAAAAATTTAGCAGCAAAGAATTTTATTGAATTATTATTTATATTCTCCTGAATTCTGCTTAAAATGTTATTTTATTTAAATAGGTTAACCAAAATTGCTGATGTGATGTCGAACTAATAAAATAGTAATGAAAAACTTTTGGGGATGACACAGAGGTTTGTGTCCGGGATATATACAGGGTGTCCATATTTTAACTCACAGCTTTTGATAAATTGAATAAATTGTTCACAATGATTTATAAATCTTAAGAACAAATCTATATTTTAAAGTTAGAAATCTTCCTCATAAGAATGCCTTGACGGATAAAAGATGAAAACAAGGGTGCGAGTGGAAGATCATTTTGCAAGTGAAGTCTATCCTATTCCTGTACGCTTTAAATTCTAATATAAAATGAATTCCGTTAAATCAATTTGGTATATTTTGGAAGTACAATAAATGAAATAAAGTATGAAACTATATTAATTAAAACTACTGTATATTCCTTATTACAGTTATCAAATGGTCAATCGTATAATTCTGCTATATAACAACATTACTAAACTATTGAAGAGAATATATTGAATTGACTGTAGTGTCCTCTTGCTGAGAGTAATCGATTGGAGTAGTTATATTCAACCTACACATTTAAATAAGCGAGATATTTTGCCGATTTCTAAAATTTTCAAACTTCTTTATTTTAATTAATAAAACACGTTAGAATTCACTTTCTTCACAATTAATTGAAATTTCTCTTCACGTAACTCAAAAACAAATAATTCTTTATTTTACACTACAGCATACATACATGATGAAACTCCATGACACATTGAAATAAAATAACACAATTGAGAGGGTTCAACAATAAATGTGAAACCCTCTTTACTGTGTTGTTTTATTTCAATATATAAATATTATTCTGTAACTTAGTAAGAGGCACAACAATTGCTATTTAATATTTACATCAACATCTCTGTAAAAAATACTGTAACGACAAAATCATAAAAAATTTAAAAAAACATCTAAATATTGTTTCTTGACTTGGTAAGATTAAAAAAATTGTTTTTGCTCTTGTTTCTTCATTTTTAATTATAATTTTTTAAAATATACTAATACCGACTTCATTATCTATCATCAATATTTCTGAAATGAGGTAAATGGGCGGTTTCATGGTTTTAGCTGTTCTGTTTGAATTTCTCTGGTGAATCGATATGGAAAAGCTAGTATTTATTCAATATTCGTTTATTTGCTGGGCAATTCCATATTTAGCACAATTAACAGTTTTCATAACGCGTACCACAACATTCCTGGCCTAGAAGACAAGTCTGAATGGTTAATGTATTCTACAAACAAGTCGAGAAGAGAGGTAATCATGACGAAATACGAACATAATTATGAATTTTTTACAACATCGAATATTGATTGTAAACATCGGTATTGGCAACTTGATTTTGGTACTTGTTTTAAAATTGAAACATAATAGATACAATTTTTATTATATTTAAAAAATAAATCTATGATACGTTTGTACGTTGTTTTGGAAGTTATAAAGATTTAAATATGAATATTTGAATATACAGTATTACTCACTGCAATGAATAAAAACGTTGGGTGGATAAGTTCAGCACATAACAGGGAGACATAGAAGAGGAAGTGAGTGAATGCAGGTTGAAAAAGAAATAAGAAGTAATCATTTTTCAAATGAAAAAATATTCTGCATTTAACAAAGTCATTTCTTCTGTTTTTCCTTTCATTAGTTTTAAGTCTCAAGTTTAAACTCTTGAAAACATTACACCAGAAACATGGAAAGCCTTAAACAAAGTTTTGTAGAAGAATATGCAGGTTAGTATGTTTTTTTAAACTAGAATAAAAGGAATGTTCGCTTTTATGTAAATGACCATACATTAGATATGTTAAGAGATATGGGGTAACATAAGAACTCTGATTTGCCGATGAACTACAATGGCACTTTGTAGTTGTGTTTAAATTATTTCCATTTCAAATAGTTTTCCGTAATGAGAGCCTGATATTTTTGTATATCTCTCCATTTTAAAGGAATCGTTTTTTCTTAAAAGATCAAGACGATTCAAGTGCGCTTCAAGTGTTTTGAAATGGTCTTTGCAAAAAAAAAAAAATTCTTCATAACAGTACCAGCTTCGGCTATTGAACAACATCACTTTTTGTACGATCATAATCTTGACTTTTAATTTTCCATAAAGAACATTTGGCTAACTATGCGACATCATAGAAAAATACGTGATTGACAAATTACCCAGCAAACTCTTCCTCGACATAACCAAATGTCTTTCCTAAGATTTATTATGAATATATTCCATCACCTGAAATATCCCCCTATTAGGAATAAGAATCTAAAAATGTTCTTCCTTGCCCTCTGGATTTTTAAATACGCGAGCCTATTATGGTTTCAATTCAAGTGAATATTTTGCAATTACTCCCATGCTTCTTTCATGTTGGCCTTTAATTCCTTTTCACAAGGACTTTTAAAATGGAATAAATATACATTCTTTTTACTCTAATCACTATCTACTTTAATTTTGATACTGCGTTATGGCAGTGTTCAATATAGTTTGGACATAGTCTAAAAGTATCTGCATTTGCTTTTCTGTGAATCTTCCTAACTCAAAGTCAAACTCCTGAAGCCTTTCTAATCATCTTATGACTTGTATTTTTAAATCTTGAACTGTAATGTTAGGGATAACAAAATTGCAATAAGAATTTTCTTATAAATACATATTTATAGATATATACCACCGATGTTACTACATCAAATAATGCGTTTATTGCCATACAAGAATTCTGCTTTAGTTTGACGTGGTCTTCTTAATATAGCTGATTCCTCACCTTGACCCTACTAGATTTTTTGATAAGCCAGTTCCAATTACAATATTACATACTTCCATCAGTATATATACAACATCTTTATTACAGTAACACATATTTACAAAAATAACATATATACAGTATGATTAGTGTTAGTCTGTCACTGTCTGGGCTATCGACCGTAGGTCTTTCTGCCCTGTCATAAAAAAATTTAAAAAATATATATATAAAAAAAAAGCTAGTTGAATTTAACTGTCCGGATGATGCGATCTAATGAATTGATGAAGAGTGATTGTGGGGTGTTTGTATTTTGTGGGGATATTGGGATTGCGGGGAATACAATATTTGTCAAGGAGGGTTAGGTTGGAAGGTTTAGTAGCAAATTTTGTGCTAATGGCTAATGTACGTTGGTTAATAGGAATTATTTGGGTGGATTCGTAGAGTAAGTCATTGGACGGGTTCCATCAGTATTTAACACAAATTTTCTATCTGATAATATATTTACTTGAGACTAATATGATTTAAAGTGCACTATTCAGTTTTGGAAATACTTTCTAACATTCTCTGTTCCATTGAAGCCTTTTTCTCCGAAAAGACAGGTAGACGGATTAACGATATTGAAAATATCTGTAATAGGTGCATAAATGAAGAAATCTCCAGAGGTAAATCTTTTGAGACCGGCCATTCTCTCACTGTTGAATTTTTTCGTATCACGATAACACCTTCACTTAAGACTATATATATTCTAAGAACTGCACTTTTTAAAAAGGTGAAATGTTTTGTACTGAGCTCTCATACGTTCTTTATCTGGTTCTTGGTGGATTTTCTCATCACGACTATGTTGCCAGAATACACTAGATAGTTCCTCCAGGAAAATCTTTTAAATTTTATCTCCAAAATTCGATAGACATATTTCAGGTTCATTACATAATCCAAACTTCGATTCTGCGTCGTTACAATGTTTACAATATTCTGGGGATAGTCTTCAAGAAATCGGCCATTCTCTAAATTGTTCGAAATCAACATTCAGTATCAAAGACAAACATTTTTTTCCATATAAATATGTACCAATAGATATGTACCAACGTCTGCAAGTTCCACTTGACATTACCCTAAAAATCAATTATCGAGAAAATAGTAGTACCAGCCAATATGTCTAAGGTAAGATGTTGTGAATTTTGGGGTAACTAATAATGTAACTACCCCTCTTAGTTACATTATTGGTCAACATAAAAATGGATTAATCCATTCATCCGTTTTCTTTGCCAGTACGACATATGAGGTTTATGGACTGCTGAATAGCTTTTTAATATTCTCGCTGTTTGTATTAATTAATCAAACATTTTCATTATCAATTTTGTGTCTCTTCGTCCACCGTAAAATTTATCCTGATATTTTATGATTATCTCCTTGGATCATTGGTTGAAGTTGATATCAGTTTTTTTTTTGTTCCGTGTAACATATTTCTTTTGTTCCATTATTTTCTATGGTTTTTATTAATTTAGATGAAGCAGATAAACAATATCCTAGTGACATACTTTCCCTAAAATGAACAGAATAATGAAGAAAATGCTTTCTACCGTTACTGGGCGGTAATCCATACTTACAATAAATTGAACAGAACAATAGCTACTATTCATGATTCTAGTAGGATCTTGTCAGCTTTGTCACTACCTATTCAACGCTCTTTACTCATCAATAATAATAATGATGATAACCGATGGTGTGATTAGTGCTTTCTGATACTAATAAATATAACTCATCAATAATGAGTTCAAAGACCATAGATGATTGATTGTTTTGTAATCTAATAGAAAGGTTTTGATATACTAATGATATTCGCAACGAGAATCAATTAATTTTTGTTTAAATGTTTAAATGATGTGTTGTTTGACATCACCATAAATAGTAGCAGGATAACCCCTTTTAAGTTATTAGGCATTTGGTATTACTTATTTTATCCAACATACTACAAAATGATTTTAATATTATACATAATAATAATCTACAAAAATTTTGATCGTATTTGGAAAGGCTTGAATTCACAAAATATGCGTTCTTCCATTTTCACCCTCTATTCTTCTGGTATCAGTTGTTTCATGAAGACTTTCTTGATGACGATTCTTCTAATTATTTGCAAATATGGCATTTTTGCCCTAAAAAGGGATATTTAATTGACACTATGTGTCATTATATTTGGTATGATTAAAATATAAAAGTACAAAATATAAATTTTATATGTATAAATTTTTCCAACACGGTATTGGCTTCTAAATGTACCTTCTGCGGCTTAAATCTCAAGCTTAAGAACTAGTGCGTCAACTAATTTAGTTGGTCAATTGAGTTTATGTATTTTTCTATCTTTTAGTCCACCCAAGAACGCCTGAACTACTAATATTTACACGATATTCTTATTTGTAGCTGAATACGCAAATGTGCGATATTTAGGTTCGTATATTTTTGTCGAACTTCTCTTCAAAAATTCGAGTATATTCCAGCCATTTCTTTTTGGGATTTTTATCAATTTTTTAATACTTACTGCTTACCACAACTCACTACAAAACATAAAAAAAATAGTATATTCCAGCAATTTTTTTTTCTGGTTTCTTCATTTCTTCAGATTTATTTTTTATTTGATATTATTTATCCATTGTAAATATTGCTTATAAAAACCTTTTGCAGAACACCATTTATAATATTTTGGACAGCATTATTCTAGTCCATAGATGACACGTGTATACATGATTTTAGAATGATAGTGCTTCATTTCAATGTTTTTACAAAGCAAGTAACAGGTGGGGCAAAAGTCCCGCTACCATTTTGATTGCGCGCCAACTTTGTTTCTTTGACGTTTAGCTCAGTTTCGCTGTAACGGAAGAGCAATGACTAGAGGACATGTGCTTTTAGCATGATGAGGCCACAGCACACACAGCTCGTTCAACAATTCAATTATTGAATGACGTTTTTCCACGAAGACTAATTTCGCGAGGTGGCGATTTAGCATGGCCAGCCAGATCTCCGTTTTTGTGAATAAGCCCCAAACGTTTCAACATCTTAAAGACAATATCCGTCACGAAATTGAAGAAATACAGCCCGATATGTTGAAGGATGTCATGAAAAATGCCCTAAAAAGAGCCGAAAGTTGCATAGCGAATCGCGGTCACCATTTAGCCGATATAATTTTCCAATCATAACAGTAAGGACCAAATAAACTTTTTATGAAAACCAAACTTACTTATCTTTTCTTTGAGCAAAGTTATAGGTAATCAAAATGGTAGCGGGATTTTTGCCCCACCTTGTAAATCTGCTTAAAAACCTAGAAGAACTTCTGATTTAAGGCTACTAGTTTTTTTTTAAATAATATTTAAGAGTATTAGTCTATAGTACTAGTAAATAATTTGCATCTATCTAAATAATTGTCTCAATAATTGCCCCCAAATTTGAAGAATAATATTAATAATATTTTGGACAGTATTCTTGTAGTCCATAGATGACACGTGTTTCAAATCAAACTTTTTCACTTAGATAGAACAGATCTGTTTTAAAGCCTAATAGAACTTATGATTTAGAGCTACTAGTTTTTTTTTTTTTTTTTGTCTGATAATATTTAAGAGCATTAGTCTATAGTACTAGTAAATAATCTGCATCTAAATACTTGTCTTAATAGTTGCTCTTAAAATCTGAAATAGTTTGTATAGTCTGCATATCTTTCGGACAAACATCGTGCCTGCTTGGAAATTGAAGAAAAGTTCTTTAAGCATTATCGCTAACTTTGTTTTTTGTTTTTGGTAGATGCTTCCTTTGTTTCTTGTCACATAAGCGATAAGTAATAAGTAAGTTTTAAGGCTTCTTCTGTTTATTTGCTCTAGTATTTATATCGCAGCTTACGCAAACTGTTTGTATCCAACCGATTCATTACATTCATGTTACTTCGAAAGACTTCTTAAGGTCCATATATGCACTCATATAATACGATAACGCTTTCTAGAACAAAGTTTCTGAATTCGTTTCGACGTTTCTCGAGAGTCATAATTCGTTTAATTTGGTATTATCTCACATGTACGTATTATTTTAGTTACATTAACTTCATTGTTTTATGAGTTTTTTATTTTGCTGAAAATTAATTCCGTCATCTGAAGCAGGAGAAGGGTCCTGAGTGGAAGGACACACGGTGAACACCGCCCGCAAGTCCTGTGACCTAAATTTTTGTTATTTTTAATGCATATGTCTTAATTTTGTTTACCTTATTTTAACAGGATATCGTAAAGTAAAAATGAATGAGTGAATGAGTGGAAAAAAGAGCGACAGTATTGAAATAGTTGAAATGTTTATATTTGAAAAATATACAGGGTGTTTATTCAACATACGGCAAAAATTCTAAGGGCTATTCCTGGACTATTCAATGAATATTTTGTCCTGTGATTACTTTTGAAAACCCGCTGTTTCCAAGATATAGGAAGAACAAAATTTTCGACAATAATAACCTTTTATTACCAAAAATTACATGTAAAGTTTGCTAATCTACAATAACTGTTGAAATGTTGAAAATTATCTCTGGCTAGAATGCAATAATTACATTTTCTCCTCATTGATTGCCGATATTTTGCAAAGACACTACAGTGTTACAACCAGCAAATTATCCGATTTAGCAATGCCTCCACATGTTCCACTAAAGTAATATAAACTAATGACTTTAGACAGCCCCATAGAAAATATTTGATGGTTTGGGCATTTACTTCGTGGTACATCTTGACTGAGTTGTAATTGGAACACGATAACTTTATTTTACCATTATATTCTAAAATTACACAGGGACTATAGTTTCGACTATAAGCCAGTTATTATAGAAAATAATCCAGAGGGTATAAGTGTGGGGTTCGAACAGGCCATGAGTGAAGTCCACCTTTACCAATCCAACGATCTACATGTGCTACTCATCCATTTATCATCTGCCTGATGAAGCCACTGTGTAGCGAAACAATTGTTGCAGTGCATCGACATTAAATTGTGTAAATTCTCAAAACCGAAGTGTTTTATTTATCATCTATATGCTACTGTTGAAAACTCACGATCAACCACACTAAAATGCTCTGGTGCACCACCGTTCATAAACAACATTACATTTCTTGTTTCCAATAAAACATTCTACAGAAACTGAGGTAGCTAGTTTGTCGTCCTGGTAGAAATACCAGTCCAATTAGTCGACCATCCACAATTCCAAAAGAAACGTTTAACGAAAACAAATGTTGAAATCAATTTTCAAATATCTCATGTAGACTTTTTTTCAGCCCACACATGATTATAATGAAACTTCCTTATTGCATTTCTTGAAAAAACCGATTCATCGGTAAAAAGAATCAGCGTCAGTAGTTGAGAAATTTGAACCAATGTGTGCAAAGTATAGTACGCCATATTTATTCATACATACTATTTGACTACATTAATAATTTTAAAAATATCGTATATGGTTTTGTCCAAAATTTTGTTCGTCCTGTATCTTCGAAACAAAGTGGTTTTCAAAAATCATCAAATGCAAAATAGAATAGAATAGCCCGGGGAATAACCTCTTGAATTTTTGCTCTATCAATATTAAACACTCTGAATATTAATGTTATAATTAATTATTAATTTAAAATACTGCTTCGCTGTACCTATTTTGATAAGAAAATCCATGGACGCCCTTTTAGTAGGGCAGCATCGGATTAAAACCACTCCTTCGTGATCGCTATTTTGACTAGTCCGAGACCATAAGTTTTTTCTAGTCGGATCTCAAACGAAATTATCTTTAAGATTTCTTTATGAAATCGTAAACCATTTTGCTTGTAAACCTGATAATAAACTATAGGAGTTGCATGAGATTTATATAAAAATAATTACTGTACTTACAAAATAAAGTTCAAAATACATATATAACAATACTTTCTTAAATAAAATTGATTACACATGGAAAGGCTCGAGTTTATAAAAATATGATCTTCCACTCTGGCCTACGTATTTATTTTTTAAGAGAAAAAAATGCAGAGAAAGTACTATAATGGCCATATTTTACTTTCCACATTTTCTTACCTACCACAATATCTATTAGGTGCTCTTGATATTGTAACCAATTAAATACCTTTTATACAATTAAAAACTTTTACAATTACATGTGAAACTTAATAAACAACTGTTGTTATTCCTGTTATAAATTTCTATTTCTGTGAACATTGTGGTGAGATTGAACTCATAATATCTCTGTGGCATAACCGGAGACAAGTTGATCTATCAAGCGAAGAAATTAACACCAGGAAGCCATTTCAGTTTCTCCAGTTTATTATGTTTACCGTTATTTCGGGACATCTAATTTTGGAAATTTGAACAAGTTTCGGAGAGATAAAATCTATTGATTTGATTCTGGACGTAATATTGCTGGTAATTAATTTTTTAATTGTGATTATTAAACGACGCTATTAAAAATCTCACGGATCTAGGCATGAAAAGTTTGGTACCCATTTTATTGGTGGAATACTAAGTCATCTGTGTGCACGTCCGCGATCACACGGCCCAATTCTGACACGGTGACCCGAACCCGATTTTAGGGCACTCTCATCGGTAGGTTAATAATAATAACGAGTAGTAATAACAATATCAAGCCGAAGGAGAAGAAAAGGAGGAGGAATAATAATGGCGCGTCAACCCCCGCCCCCCTTATAGCACCTGTGCGGGGCCTCCAGCACAGGTAACCACCAGACGAGCCTCGAGCACCGAAGCCGAAGAACGAGACCGCGAGTTTCGTGTTAACAGTCTTCTGGCACACTTCGGCCGGGCAAATAAGTCATAAACACACAACGTGAACATATACGGACGCATTTTACAGTTACACATATTTACACGAAATCATCCTCCTCATCCATTTTACGTGTACGCGGCACTAAAAGGATACTGCGATCCTTAAAAGCTCCATCGTCGGCAAAAACGAAACATGCACTTGGATATCTGAACGCGAAAAAAAAAACAAGTGATTTGTGATAACAGTTCTCCCCCACAGCATCCTAGATCAGACCGCCGGGCCAATTAAGCCACGTTAAAATGGGTGATGTCCAGAGATGCTGCTACCAAACCCTTCTGGTGAGTTCTTAATTAACATTCAGCGAAAATATTTTAATATGCGCGATTAATTTCAAATCGATATTCAAACATTTGCCCCCTTGCCCACATTGCTGCTGGAGTACAGTTAGCCGCGGAGGTCAATGATCACTTATATCGTTTAGTGTACCTCTCTTTACCTGAACAGGTGGACGTCGTAGCGTACCGGTCTTCTATGCATCATCTCTTTACTTAGAATCGACAATTCGTAACACTTTGCGGGTACGCGACCTATTTCCCAAACGTATCATTCACCACTTCCGCTTTTCACGTGAATTCCATTTTGTCCAGACATTAACAGCTATGTCGGGTTCTCGTGTATTACACGTTGAATATTTCGATTAAATATTCCGTTTCTTTTAGAATTTATAATTTGAACAAAACGACACGTCTTGAATTTGAAATCGTAATTTTTCATTTAGTTACGTCGACATTTAACTTATTATTTATCATGTTATACATTTGATTATTACGTCACTTTTTGGAAATTAATTTCTGGAAAAAATTACTACGGTTGATAATAAATTTACGATTATATGTATCAATACTTTCTTTTAGATAAATTAAAAATAAACCATTTGGAGAAGAAATTATGAATAAAAACTTATTTTTCCACATGTTGCACTTGATGATATATTCTTTTAGTATATTCCCAATACAAGAAAACTTAAATATAATCATTTTATAATAGTTGTTTACTAATTTCTTTTTACTTCCCCTATATAGAATATATAGGAAAAGTATTGTTTTCGTGAATTCTCAAAAGCGAATTATCCGTTTGAAATGAAACTTTAAACTTAAGGTTTTATCATTAAAAACCAGAACTGAAAAGCTTTTAGTAAACATTCATAAACCGGAAGTGGATGTTTACTCGAGGCGTTTTCTTGTTCTTTTTCTCGATATTTTTCTAAATATGAAAAATATTACATAACTTTTCAAACAAAAGTTAAAGGGAATGAGAAACTGTACAAGTTTTATTCAAACATGTTTTTGATAAAGTACTTAAATTGCGAGAAAAAAATTAAAAATTAAAAATTTTGACATTTCTTGCCTATTACTAATAAACTATAGGAGTTGCATTAAATAGATATAAAAAGTAATTGTAAAGAATCCAAAATTAAGCAAATTGATAAGAATAGCCTTTTCCCGTAAACCTCATAGTTTTTGAGAAATTACTGATAAAATAGTGATGATATACACATCACCATTTTATGTTTCTTTACATTTTACAACTTTTAATTAAAACCCTCGCTTATGTTTTACTGATTACATAGAGACCACCCACCCACCCTACATATACATTATAACTATAAATACTAATCGTTGATGGTTTTGCTGCTTATAAGATAATAAAACCTTGTATGCAATAAAAACTAAAGTAAAATCCAAATTTAAGTTTAACTATAAATCACCTTCTAAAGCTACTCTTATTTAAGCTTGATTTAAAGCCTTTACAATTTTTATTAATTTACAGTCTCATTAATTTTACTTTGTCAATTTTTTTTATTTAAATTTTAGTAATTAAAGTTATTACAAACCACGACGCGATTAGTAATTAAAGTATATATATATATATATAGGGTGGGTGGGTGGTCTAATTAAACGTAAATTTGGAAAATCTGTAAATTATATCTTTTGAGAAAAATTCTCAAAACCTTACAGTTTGCGGAGTTAGATTGAAAATTTCTAAACATACTTGAAATAAATAAGTCTTAAATATACTTAAAAACAATTGCCACCGCGTGGCTGAAAACAAAATAACAACACAGAAAATTTAGAAAATCCGTAAATTACACTTTAATTTTATAAACTCTCATGATCTTACTATTGGAGAAATTGACTTGATAATTTCAAAAAATATACGGAATAAATAAGGTTTAAATATACTAAAAAATATTTGTCTTCGTATGACTAGAAAAAAATGGCGATGGTTTAAACCTTAAATTAAGAAAATGCGTAAATCACACTTTGTATAATAATTTAAAAAACTTCTCAAAATAGTACTATTGGTGGAAATAGCTTGAAATTTCCGAAACCGGCACAAAATAAATGAGTCTTAATTATGCTAAAAAAAATCAGTCGTGTGGTCAGAAATAAGATGGCAACACTCCAAACCGAAAATTTTATAAATCTTATGTTGTAATTATAAAAATTCTAAAAATACTACCGTTGTTAGAATTGACTTGAAATTTTTTAAGCATGTACGGAATAAATAAGTCTTAAATATAACCAAAAAATATTGCCATAATTTGGCCAGAAACAAAATCGTGGCACTTTAAACCGTAAGGTTGGAAAATTCGTAAATCATAGCTGGTAATTAAAAAAATTCTCAAAATCATATTATTAGAGGAATAAGCTTGAAAATTTCAAAACCTATTTGAAATATATTATTCTAGAATATACCCATAAACAATTGCCTATCGATGGTTAAAAAATAAAATCGCGACACTTTAAATTGTAAATTTGGTAAAACCGTAAATCGTATCTTATGTTTAGAAACATTCTAAAAATAGTTCTGTAAGGGCAAATAAAACAAAAATTTCTAAAATTACGAAGAATTAACAAGCCTTAAATATACTATAAAATAATTTCCTTGGTGCATGTAGAAGCGAAGTGGTGGCGCTTCAAAGAGTAAATTTGAAAAATTCGTGGATCGTATCGTGTAATTTAAAAAAACTTCTTAAAACCTTACTGTAGATGGAATTGTTGCGAAAATTACTAAACGTACTTGAATTATTATCTTCAATGTTTCAAAAAATGTTAGCTGTAGTATAGCTAGAAACAAAATGGCGAAATTCAAACCGTAATTTTAGAAAAATTGTAATTCGTAGATAGAATTTTAAAAATTCTCAGAATGGAATTAGCGTAAAAATTTCTAAACCCATACAAAATGAATGAGTCTTAACTATACATGAAGACAATTGCTGCCGTGCGGCCAGAATCAAAATAGCAACACTTCAAAATGGAAGTTTAAAAATCTATAAATCTAATGATGTGATTAGAAACATTTAAAATAGTACTCTTAATGGAATTGACTTGATTTTTTTAAAGGGTGTAGGGAATAAATAAATCTTAAATACATCTAAAGATACTTACCATAATGTGGACAGAAATAAAAGGTGGCAAATAGTAAATTTGGAAAATTCGTAAATCATATCTTGTTATTAAAAAAATTCTCAAACTCGCACTGTTAATAGAATTGGCTTGAAATTTTCAAAACGTGCTTAAAATAAATTAGTCTATTATATACTCACAAGCAATTGCCCACTTATTGCTAGAAATCAAATGGCGACACTTCGAACCGTAAATTTGGTAAATGCATAAATTGCATTTTGCGTTTCAAGAAGTTCTCGAGAACATTTTAGAGATTTGTGAAATTTAATGAAAATTTTTAGAAGACATTTTTTGCGATTTGAAAGCTAAATTCTTGGAATAAAAATTTCTATGATATAATTAGAAACACTAGACACAATTTTAGAACGTCTGAAGAAACTTCTAGAAATCAAGAAGAAAAAATGCTTTAATATTTAGTAACTTTAAAAAAAAGCTTTCAAAATATGTAAATTTACCATAACTTAATGTAAGACATGATGCAAAATTTTGAAAAAAAATCATATACCTCGTAGAAAAATGTAATAATCTGAAGGAAAAATTGTTGGAAGAAATATCGTAAAAGATCTGGTAAATAATATATTTAAAAAATTTGAAAACTGTTTATATGAGTTTTTAAAACCTTTGAAAATATAATAGAATTTTGTAGAAAACTTAATGAAAAATGCTAGAAACTTTAACCTTCAAAAACATTCTTAAAATAAGGCAAACAAATGCAAAATTAAAGGAAAAACTAAAACTCCTGAAGATAAAATTTGTATAATTACTATAAATAAAGATAAAATGTGTATAATTACTATAAATTAAAGATTGAGTCTCCTTTTGTATTGATCTCAAATATACATTTCGGTCACGATGTGACCATTTTCAATGCTAAACTAAATACAAAATCATGTGTATAATTGTTTTATTGTCCATTAATTTTGTCATATCTAGTATTGTGCTCAACACTTTTATAGCCAAACCCTTGGCATCCTTTAATGTTGTTCATTCTCTTTATACTCCTGTTTCAAATTGGAAACTGCAGGAGAACCATTATTTCAAATGCAAGTAGCTTTCCATCCACTGTAATTACCACTCGGGTCAGACTGATACAATTGGTAACCATAAAGCTCTACAAAGATAAGTTCTAGAACCATTAAAGAAAATTCTTGTAATTTCAATAGATAAAAAATAAGCTTCATGATTTTGTTATAAGAGTACATTATATTGCGATTTATTTGGAAATGTTTAAAATTATCTAAGTGTACAGGGTCTTTTGTGAAAGTAATGACGCAACGATCCATCGCGTTTTTGACGTGCGAGGAATCGTTCATTTTGCATTTGTACGGCTGAGAAAAACTTAGCCTTTTACCTGCAGATATAAAGAGATTGAAAAGCCGGTTCGCGCGCGTGTTTGATGACATCAAAGACACGATCAAGCTCCACCATGACAATGCCGTCAATCACAAGGACTTCATTGTTACCAATTTCCTGGTCCAGGGTAACACGCCTGACTTACATTTCTGACATAGCTCTGGGCGACTATTTTTCTGTTTCTCCGACTGAAGAGAAAACCGAAAGGAAAGTATTGGGAGTCATTTACAAGAATGTTACAATGTTCCTGAGAGACATTGTCATCGAGGAGATTCAGGGTGCTTTCTAGACGTTTCCGAAATTATATTGAAGAATTTTAAACATTTTTACCGGTACGATCAATAAATATATTATATTTATGATAAGGAATTAAAGTTTAAAGGTATATGTAGGATGGGTGGGTGGCCTCTATCCCACCCCCAATCAGTAAAACATCATCAAATTTTATTTGAAAAATTTCTTTGAATAATTCTTATAAAATTTGCAATAATGTTATGTTTACTTACGTTTTACAACTTTTAATTAAAATCCGCGCTTATGTTTTACTGATTGGAGGATGGATAGAGGCCACCTACCCACTCTACATATACATGATGACTTCAATTGCTAATCATTGACGATTTTGCTGCTAAAAACAATAAAACCCTTTATGTAATAAAAAATTAAACAAAATCAAAATTTAAGTTTAAATATAAATGACTTTCTTTAGCTAATCTTATTTAATGTAGATTTAAAGTCTGCCCACCCATCGTGCATCAAATTTTTACTAATTTACTTACTCAAAAATTGTACCTTTTTAATTTACTTTTTATTCAAAAAGTTTTGTAATTTATTTTATTGGAAACCACGAGACGATAAGGTTTTAAAGTATATATCTTTATGTAGGGTGGGTGGGTGGCCTCTATCGCACCCTCCAATTAGTAAAACATCTTCAAAAATTATTTGAAAAATTTCTTTGAATAATTCTTATAAAATTTGCAATAATATTATGTTTACAATTTTTAATTACAACCCGTGCTTATGTTTTACTGATTGGAGGGTGGGTTAGAGGCCACATGATAACTTTAATTACTAATTATGATGGATTATTTGTTTACTTTCCCTTTATAGAATTGGAAAAATATTGCATAACTTTTCAAACAAAAGTTAAATAATTGCAAAGAATTCAAAATTGAGTAAATGATTAAGAAAACCTTTTGCAAAAACTTGATAGTTTTTAAAAAAATTTAGGTAAAGAACTATGATGGCCACAACACCGCCATTTTTTCAAAAATTTAAGGAAGGAAAATATGACAAATGTTTTAGAACAAGGAACCATCTTTTTTCTAAAATCAAATTAATGAATCAAGAAGTGTAGAGGATATGTAAGTGATGAGAAAGATTTAGAACTTAAATACGTAGGGTTTGGATTTTAGAAATCGTGATAGAAAATAAGTAATTTTTGTGAAGAAAAACAGTTGTTATGTTCCATATTGTTACTTTTATATTCAGTAAAGTAACAATATGGAACACAACAAATGTTTTTCTTCACCAAAATTACATATCAGGTTCCATCAAGAGGGTAGCTCAACAAGTATCAACTATAGAAAATAAGTTTTGAAGGAGAATTTTGCAACTGTTGGATGGAGAAAGTGTCGCAAATGATTTGTCTGATTTAAACTTATAAATTTATATGGGAATTATGTACGAGGATAATTAAATGGTATTAATGGTGGAATATTTTGAAGGTATTTCGTTGAATAAATAAAAAAAGATGCTAAACGTTTTTGGTAACATCTTTAAACTGTTTGTCTGGTTTAAACCCCTTCTTTAAATATTCAATCACGCATTGTGTTGCACACAAATTCATAATCCTAAATCTAGTAATAAATGTTAATTAAACAATTTTATATATTTCAATGTTTATAAGTAGTTTTGTAACAGTTTTGTACTGGTATTTTTAGAATTAAGAGTAAACTATAACAGAAAGTTTATAAAAAAAAGAAGTGTAAGCTGTAAAATGTAATGCAGAAATGAGTTTATTGACCAAAGAAGTACTAAATTATGTACATAAATTAACATGCCAAAGGCACGAGTCATCGAAGAGGTCAAAGTGGCTTATAAAACCCAACAACAAATAACTACAAAATAATAATATGCATATATACAATTTTATAGAAATAAAAAGTATGAGTAATCAAAATGTCTCATTAGAGATATCAGCAATAACAACTCTAATGGTACAATCATTTTAAATTTTTATGAAAGTCAGAAACGTAAAACAGACATTCAACTTTTATAAATTAATATTGTTTTTTCAAAATTTTAAGGCACTTCAAATGTATTCTTAAATGAAAATAGATGCCTAGATTCTGTAAATATTCTAACATTATTTGTTAATAAATTAAACTCTAGTTTATTCTTTGTGATTACAAACAAAACAAAATTATGACGAGTCCTCATAATCACTTGCCTCAACATTATTATTATAGTTATTACAATTATATAATTGCGGTAAACATTTCTAAATCGTATATCGATTTCAACTTCTTTGACAGATTTCTCGTCTCATTTGCATTCGCGATGCTCAAATAGATAATGGAAAACTAATCGCGATGTATCTGGAGCGAGCATGATCCAAAAATTATGGATTGGCATTTTTGTGCCTAGTGCTCCACTTAGAAGAATGCCTTTTTGTAGTGCGCGTGAGATCTCCTACGATAGCAATCGCCGTGTGAGATAATACTAGAGAGGATAATGACATTGCATGAACCGGCGGTGTCATTGTCATGGCGTCTTGCGAAAGTGGTATTGAAATGGTTACATACTGTTCACGTATGGAAACCGTAAATACGTAATTATTAAATAATAATGGATATTAATACATAAACAAAGATAATTCCTTGAAGATGTCATCTATTGTCTAAAGCGTTGTACTAATTTCTTTAACTGCGTTACGCTGATGAGATACAAAATAGATCGAAACCTGTCTGTGGTTGTAGTTGACAGGGAAACAATAATTCGATATAAATGTGCATTTAAAAACTTAACTAGGTGTTCAAATTTTAATCAAATATTGCTACTGGATAAATAAAATGCAGAAAATACGATTCGAAATGTTATCATCGACTAGAATTAATTTATGTGGTTATAATACAGTTTTTCACAGTACTCACTATACAATTGGAATGAGGAGGCTGTTACTTGATGTAACTCCATAATATATGTAGCAAACACACACCATTTAACATTTGATTATGGTAGTATACTCAATGACAAGGAAGTCGTAACATCAACCAAGGGTTAGGAATTTTTTGACCAAACTTGATCAAAACTAGACAACAATTCTTTAATATTTGGAACAAAAATAAACATATATTTATTTTAAATGGGTTGATCTACCCTTATTGATTCGTGGTATTAATTCAAGCAGGTGGCCGACAACCTCTTAAAGAATTGTATCCCAAACCAACTGTAATTCGTGTCGGAGAGCTTGCAGCATCTTTGGAGGATGCTAAAAGTTCTCTAGTCCCCATAATGTCGCACACATCCTCATTAGGCGAAAGATAAGAGATCGGGATGGCAATATGTTGACATTATCCTCCGCAAATTGATCCATAAAAACTCTTGCAATTTATGGACTGGCATTTTCTTGCTGGAAAATTGGGTCTTCTAATTGCTGAAGAAATGGAAGTATATCCAAGTACCACTAACCCCGGATGAATACTAAAGGAAGACCTATTTCCATAAGTTCTAATACTCCATACCATAATCCCTACAATTTGATGCACATGCCTCTCAGCAAAAAAATCCATGTTACGACGTTCCCCACGTCAAAGATATAAACCAACCAATACTTCTTCAGGAGGTAAACAACAAATTATTTCGGCTCAATCTACAGAAAAAGAACTATAAGAAATAGAGAGTGGTTGGAGAACTGACCCCAGTTCATGCAACAATAGATTCTCTGAACAAGACGTCTGAAGTGAACCCTCAAAAAACAAGAGACCATTACTACTGAAAAATAAATAAAGCATCTAGAAAATCATCGAGAAAGAAGAAATTTGATATACTAAAAGAAGATTCCAAACCAAGCAAATTAATTATTTATGAAACTAAACGCACACAATATTGTACAGAAATAAATACTAATTATCCTAAAAAGATACAAACGTATTTGAAGTTTCCTCAAAGAATATAATGATAATAACTAAACAATAGACTGTTAATAAAATAGGTAACAGAGAAAAACGAAATCTGAGGAAATTATAAGTATGAAAGAATTGATCCAATACAAGAAAAATCAAATTTCAAGTTTCAGTTTAGACTTTGAAAATGATCGGAAACGATCGAAACACGTGTCAGTCAACTGAAAATAAACCTATGGAACACAACAAGTATCTTACTTCACCAAATTTTCAAGTGCAGTTCAAACAAAAATTGATATAGTAAAAGAAGACAACAAGAAAACATCAAAGAAATCTTCCAAAAGGTAATAAATGAAGATGTGCCAGAAATGGAATGAAACTTCAAGAGGCTATAGCTGGTGATACTAAAAAACAGAAACGAAAAAGGAACATGAAACAGTTGTGGTTTTAAAAGATAATCTAGAAGCTTCAATAGTAATACATATATGAAACATCTGTCGATCAGAAAGAATCTAAAATATGTAAAGAAATTCATACTATCCCAGATATTCTCAATTAAAGTAAAACACTACATAAAATATCGAGAAAAGTTCTAAAAACAAAAGTAAGGAAAACATATCTCAATTTAATGTACTAGAAATATCTAATATTAAAAAAGAAAAATCATTTATGTTATCAGAAAAACTATCAACTTTTGAAACTATTTTTAAATCAAAAGAATCTGAACAAAATCCATATTTGGATACAATTGATACAAATGAACCAGAAAAGAAGCAACTATAAGTCGAATTAGGCAAATGCGTTACTGAAAACTTTATGAAACCTTAAAAAAAACTATCAAGGAAATCTTCTAAAACGATAATAAATGAATTTGTGCCAGAAATGTAGTCGCCCTTAAATCAACATCAAAATAATATTAAGCTGAATTTATAGAATTTAAAAAAATCTGTATCATCACAGTTAAAATTAATCATTTGAAATGTCACTGAAGATATTAAACTTCAAGAGGCTATAGTTTAGTGATACTAAAAAACAGCGAAACAACGAAAAAGAAACATGAAACAGTTGCGGTTTTAGAAGATAATCTAGAAGCTTCAATGGTATTACATATGTGAAAAACATGTCGATCAGAAATAATCTAAAATATGTAAAGAAATTCATACTGTCCCATATATTCTCAATTAAAGTAAAACACTACATAAAATATCGAGAAAAGTTCTAAAAACAGAAGTAAGGAAAGCATATCTAAACCTGATGATAAATAAAACACTAGTTTGGCACTTTTTTTACTTGGTTTATTTATTGCTGGATGTACATTTCGGTCAGAAGGTGACCATTACCAATAGCAAACTAAAAGTTATAAACATTTTCACGTACTCCTACAATCCAACAAGTAAACCTGATGTACTACAAACACTTAATATTAAAAAAGAAACATCATTTATGTTATCAGAATAGCTATCAACTTTTGAAACTATTTTTAAATCAAAAGAGTTAGAACAAAATCCAGACGCTATTGATGCAAATGAACCAAATAAGAGGTCGAATTAGACAAACACGCTAGTGAAAACATTATGAAACCTTCAAAAAAGCCTTCAGAGAAAAAGCGAACGAAGCTAAACGAAAGTGAGCCTATCCATACTACATCTGTGAAGATAATTAGAAAAACTGTACCGATTGGAGATTCCAGTAATAATATTAAGGTTGACATTTCAGAAAAGGTACCTTCTGAAATAAGTACAGAGGAATCGGAAAAATCGATTGAAGATAAAACCATTATTTATCTAACAGAGAAAACAGAACAAGAAGATCAAAAAAAAATACGAATGAAGCCGCCGAAAAAGAAAGACACCTAAAAAGTGAGCCTAAAAATCTAACAGAATCTTTAATATTTTCGAAAAATCAGTACTTGTTCCGCTACTTTCTTGATGAAACCCCAAATTTTCAAATTGGGAAAAGTAAAACTCTTGTTATGTTCTATTTCTTTATTTTCAGGTAACTAACACAAGTTTCATGTTACTAAGCTCTGATAATGATCAGTAAAGAACGAAACACGTGCCAGTGAAAAAATCGAAGATAACAAGAGTTTGACTTTTTCCAATTTTCAAAAAATTCTATTTAAAGTAATCTACTAACTACTATAATAAATGTTGTGGCTGTGGAAACTACATTAGTTGAAATATTAACACCAAAAGAAGAAAATAAGGTTACTTTACCAGAAAAAATTAAACCGATAAACAACCACGTCCAAAAGCTTAACCAACAAAATTTTCAAGGAGACCATCGAAAAATCAAAGAAAACTAAAGAAACTGGACCTATAGTAACTAATGAAATAACATTTACTGAAATCGTTATGAGTGACGTGATTAAAAAAGAAACAACATAATTAACACAACACTCAATAAGTCTCCAGTCTGACACATATATGGAAACATGGTTGACAGATCCATGTGATTTCCGGGTATTGCTAATCTTCAAACAGCACGTGTCAAAATTGCATGGCATTCTGACCGTTAGTATTAGAAGTTACAGTCATTTTAGTGACCACGGTTTTGCAATTTTCAAGAAAATTGATAGAAAGGAAAGGAAAATTACTGTTGAAGCCAAACAGTGGTCTTGATAAGCATTATGGGGACTCTGCACAAAGGAAATCAACTATTATTAAATGATACGCTGAATTTAAACGCGGTCTTACAGGCATCATCAGTACTGAACGCTCTGGTTGCCTAAAGTCTGCAGTTGTTCCGGAAACCATAAAAACTGTCCACAAAAGAGTTTTAAAAGACCGTAACATGAAATTCTGTGAGATACTTTGTAGATATCACAAGGTAGTGTCTTTAGAATTTTAAATGAACATTTAGGCATGAGCAAGTTCCTTTTGAAATAGGATTTAGCACTATTTGGAGCTGTTAAAACGAAATAAATAGGATTTCTTGCATCGTTTGCTGAGCGTGCAGTGGTGAAAGTCGTCCAAAGTGACCAAAAACTCAAAAGTCGGCTGGCAAGATTATGACATCCGTATTTTGGGGCACGCATAAAATTTTGTTCATCGACTATCTTGAGAAAGGCAAAACTATCAATAGTGAATATTACATGGCATTCTTGGATCGATTGAGTGCAGAAATCAAGAAAAAACGGCCCCACATGCAAAAGAAAAACGAGCTGTTTCACCAGGATAATGCCCCGTGTCACAAATCATTGAAAACAATGGTTAAATTGAATGAATTATGCTTTGAATTACTTATCCCCCCCCCGTACTATTTAGATTTGACCCCCGGCGACTAATAATTTTTTGCAGACATGCAAAAACACTCCAGGCTTAAGATATTTGATAAATTCGATACTTGTTCTGCTACATTCTTGATGGGACCAAATTTTCATATTGGGAGAAGTAATACACTTGTTATGTTCCATTTGTTTATTATCAGATAACTGACACATGTCTGAGTTTTAACTTTGAGAATGATCCGTAAGAACCGAAACACGTGTCAGTTACCTGATAATAAACAAATGGAACATAACAAGTGTATTACTTCTCCCAATATTAAGATATTTGGTCCAAAAGAAGAAATGGTTGCTGAAACTGAGGCTTATTTTGAGAGCAATGACAAATCGTTTCACATAAAGGGCTCCGAAAAGTTAGAGGAGCGTTGGAATGAATGTATCACTCATGAAGGAGTGTATTTTGATGAATAAAGTGAAATTTATAAAAAAAATGTTTTTCTTAGTCATACCGGAGACTTATTGAGTCATGTGTTATTAAACATTACCAGAAACAAATGAAGCAGTTGAACAAAAACTTGAGTTAATTTTTAAGAAGACCATCAAGAAAATCCAAAAAACTTCAAGAAAATAAACCATGTTTGATGACCATGCAACATTCTAGCATATCGGCAACGGATACTGGATCTGCATAATTTGATGTGATAGAAACATAGAACCAAATCCTTAGTAAAATATACAAACTTTGTCAGAGGCAAATATACAAATTGACTAAATAGTTCAGATCATCGATAAACCTGCAAAATTATCAAGGAAGCCATCAATGAAGTCAAAGACACCTAGTGATACAAAATCTGGCACCAAAATTTGACTTTAAAGCGGACTTAAAGAATGAAGAAACACCAATAACTCAACATGAAGATAAACCAGTTAAATCATACAAAATGTTTAAGGAATCTAAAGACGACACAAGTTACAACAGAAATAACTACGTCTGAAAGAATAAATCATGATTCTTTATCAGCACATACAATTAAAACTAAAAATCATCTAATAAAAAAACCAAACATTTAAAGTAAAAAATGATGAATTAGCAGAAAATGTTATACATGAAACTATAGTAACTCAAGTGGAAAGTACTAGTACCAAAATAAATAGTAGAGAAAATAAGGAGCTGGAATTGCCAATAACTGTTCAAGCTAAAATTTCTAAATCATTCAGCCATCAAACTTTCAAACAGAATATAAGAAGCTTGAATTGCTAATAATTGTTCAATCTGAAATTATTAAATCATTCTTCCATCAAATATTCAAAACAGAATCGATCTTAATCACTAAACACCACCCTACGTTACTATAGGTTCCAGTGCATTCACAATCTACATCGTTCCAAAAGTTGCTGTCGATGTTTAGCCGTTAGTGGTAACATAAGATTGTAAACCCAGAGTTCTTATTCTGTAATAAATCATTCTAAGGGTTACAGGATGATTTTTGTTATCTAACCATAGTTGGATAATCGATCTGGTACTAGAGATTTAGTATCTCATTTGTTACCTTATTTGTTCTCCTTTGCTTTCCGCTTACCAAAAATTAAATCTTACCTGACTGTTGTTCTCCCATTATTATTATAGTGTGTAGAATTGGTCATCATGTAAACTTTCTTGTTGTATTCATAATTGTCAAATATCGGCATTCCTAATTATTTTTTGAAAAAACGGAATTGAAATAAAAGAACAGAGTTAAGAGGATTTCACTTGTATTGTTGAAAATTGAACCACACAGTGAGGTAAAACATGATGTTACAGTGCTAATAACTTCTTGCCTTTTCCCTGCAGGGTATGTCGTAGAAATAATTTTTGATCAATACATGCATCAATGCCATTATGTATAATGTTGATTGATGAGTTACGTAGAGATATAATAATTTGATTGAGATTGAGATTGAGAGATATAATAATATTAAATAAAATAAAATATTTTATTTAATACCATTATGTATACCTTAATGTTCATCTTAGATACTTAATAATTGATTATATTAAAAGTACATGTTTCTGACATACTCAACTAAATGAAAATCAAAAAGTAAACTTGTAATTCGAAATAACTGTAAATGCCAAACTTATAAAACCCTTGCAAAACATATTTTTGTTCAAATTATCTATTTTAAATCTTTGGATATTTAATTATTCATGAAAGAAAAAGACATATCTATAGACAGGAATTGAACCAATCACCTTTCTCTTGCCAAGATCTGTCATAGCTTAAGGAAATTAATTTATTGATTATTTGTTATTCACAATTATCTGTAATTAAAAAGTGCAATTAAGGCAAGTTTAACAATAATAAGCGACTATAAATCTTTGCAGCTCTAATGAAGACATAAACACACTTCTTCACCGTCATTAAGCGGAAAATTGCCGCCATTAAACGTGTTTTCTCGGAAAATTCAAACATTTACCTCGAATACCATCTGTGCAGTAATTTCGATTTTCCCTTCGGACATGTTTCCAGAGAAAGCTGGGGGTTCGCTGCTAGTTTTTAACATACTCCACTTTTCCCGAGGTTTCTACAAATCAAGCACAATCGCCAGTGAACTCTCCAGAGAAACTCATTATTCGCGGACAATTGAAACTCGTTTACATACTCTGAATTTGTCAGGCGTGTCCGATGTTGATTTTTGAAAAATGAATCTGATGACTTTCTTTCGCGATCTGGTCATACATATAAATTACTTTCTAATCTAGACTATTTCATTATTTATTTATTTTATATATTGTTTAATGTATAATTTAAGTACATTCGCATATTTTAATTTATACATTTATTCACAACGTTACTTATTTGACTCAAAATTTAATTGTTTCAATTTATGAAAACGTTAAATTAATATTTCAAAAACTCACATATACTAAATACATATTAAAATATAAGATAGTAGTGAATAAAAAGAATTATTCAAACGATTAAGTATTAGCAAAAAAGTCTGGAATAAAATGAACTAGTTTTGCAAGTTTTGCATTAAAGAATAATTATTGTAATCGTTGCCTGTTTACTTCATAATCACGAATATAAAATAGTAGTATGAGGGGTAGTAGGAAAGAAGTACACGTTCGCATAGTGCGGAGCGCTGGCGAATAGAATAGCCGCTAGATGTGTGCTAACATGTTCAGTTGTAATTTAGCTATCAGTGTGCAAAGTTACGTCTCGCTGGCTTTGATTGTGCTATTTATGTGATTTTTTATAAGGTTTAAGTAAATAATAAACGCCGCCAGTTGTGAAGTTAAGGTTGTGATTAGTTTCTGAACGCAAGAAATGTACGACCTTGTGATATTCATCGTCAATTAAAGAATGTGTATGGAGAAAAAGTTTTGGATGAGTCTGCTTGGCCCTGGTATCGTAATTTCAAACCATATTGACGAGCGTTCGGTACTTAGCTCCTTTAGATTACCATCCGTTTACATAACACAAGGACTTTTTGGCAGGAAAGAAATAATACGTATCTCAATACACTGGCGGTGGAGGAATATGAAGCTAGGATACAAAAATTCGTCACACGTTAGTATTTGTTAATATATACTGTTTTTTTAATATTCCCAAACGGGTACTACTTTTCGGATATCCCTCGAACTATTAATAACTTTTAACTTTATTACTAACAGCCTTTTTATTATATTGAAATAATTTAGTTTAAATATCTATTTTTTTAAATTTAATGCCTGTTTACAAAAGTTTAAAATAATTGATCTACGTTTAATGTAGGAATTGCTTCTAAGATATCTATATTCAGGCACAGCTTAATGTAATTAAAGACCAGCTACAGTAATCAGTCGTACTAGTAATTCTAGTCATTAGGCTCTGACTAATTGGGCATTGAACGCGTGTTCAACCGACCATTTGTGTACTTATATGTGCAAGTTAATAAGAAACTACAGAGTACAAACTTGAAAAGCTAGATACTGAAAAATATTTTTTTGTTAAATAGTAGCTTGAAAACTTATTATGTAAAAAAAGAGCGCACCTGCTCTCATTGATCAAAATCATGTTCCGTCCTATACAGAAAAAACACATTTCTAAGAAGTAGTTACGGTTCTTCTTAGTTAAAGGTTCCTACGAGACATAAAAGAAATATAGTCATTTATACACGTAACAAGGTATAAAATTTCTATCCACAAACGAGATCAACCACTTATGCTTGATATCCATATCTTATAAATAGAATCCTTTATAACCGCGATTCTAAATACCAATTTGGATTTCTCCTCCAACGATTAACTACAATGATTAACTATTTACCATCTTACTTTCAAATTTTAAAATAAAACAACTCAAAGGCAAATCTTCTGCAACTCTATTTCTACTATTTCTAGATAACCAGAAAGCTTTACGCTCTGTTTGGTATAAAGGTCTATTGTAGAAGTGTCACCTCTTAAATATACCTTTAATGTCAAATTCATCCTCAAACAAATTCTCTCCAATAAATCGCTTAAAATTAAAATCAAAAACTCTTTCTCTTCTTTATTTATTCAACAATAATTACTTCCTCAAGGCTCTCCATTCTCGCCCTTACTAATAATAAAAACGCGGTTAATATATTAATAATCTTCACATAACTCAAGAGCACATACATATCTCACCCTAACTATTTTATGTCCCAATATTTATAATTCCGATCCTTATTACGTTCATCTCTCTAAGTAGCTGCTACAATTTGCAGATACTGCATGCACTAATATTAGAAATTAGGGAAACAATTCTGTTTAGGAATTAGAGGGCGTTTTACTCCAATTCTTACCCTATTTTGGAACACAGATTTAAATACCAATCTGAAAATTTCTTTCAACGTTCAACTACCCTTCTACTCACCATCCTATCGTCGAATTTTAAAATAACACAGATTTAAGGCGAAGCTTCTGCAACTCTATTTTTAGATGTAAAAAGCGTTAGACCCTATTTAACATAAAGGACAATAGTCCTTATTGTTACCTTTTAAATATACCTTTACATATCATAATCATCCATAAACAAATCCTCTCTAAGGCATCAAAAACTCATTCTCGTTTTCCTTTGGTTCAGAACAATTAAACCCCTAAAGATCTTTACTCTCACGCCTCCTCTTTAACGTCTTATTATTTATAACCCTAGCCCTCTTTCTTTTGATTCCTCTAAATACTTTCTGCAATTTACAGATGATACCGCATTAATCGTTCATGTGCCAACACTCCCTACAGCCCACTAATTCCTAAATAGATTCATTTCCTAACTTCGAACCACATTCCTAAACTGGTGGATAGATAAGGCGTTTCATTCGTCTGAAGAAGCAATAAATTTGCGAAACAATTGTAGTAAAAATAAAAACACATTTTTGAAAATCTGAATTATTTACAACTTCAATATACAAAAGCATTCCTAAATACCAATTTTGATTTCTCCTTCAACGTTCAGCTATCTTCATCTTTCTAAATAACACTTGAAGACGAATGTAATGTAGGTTTACTTCAAGATGTTCAAAAAGCTTTACACTTGGTTTGCCTTGAAGATCTAATGTACAAGTGGCACCTAGAATATACCTTTCATATTCATACTTAAATAAATAAAATAATAATTAAGTAACTGAATGAATAAATTAATTAATGAATTAATTAATTAATGGTTATGATGAATGAATAAATGAATGAATAAGTGTATTTATGAATAGAGGATTAAATAAATGATTGTATAAATATGTTTTGTTCGAGATGCACTTCCTGGTTCAAAGGACTCGGTTTTTCGTTTTGTATAATAATAATAAATATCTTTATTCACATTTTTTTTCCTTTTACAATAATAGTATTTACATTTTGTGCTTTATTTGTGAACGGGCTATTGACCATTGGTCTTTCGGCCCTTCGTTTTGTATTTTAATATAAACAAAAATAATAGGTAATTAAATAAAAACACTTGATTTGTTTCACTAAATTTTATATTCACTCGACTAGTTTCGCTTTTTACAGCATTTTCAAGAGTGACTCTTGAACCAAGTGTTTTTAATTAATTACCTATTATTCCACAATGTTTCACCACGAGGTAAATGAGAAAATCATTCATGAAACAAACAAAAATGATTAGTTTAACGTATTAACAATATTTACAAGATGATCCCAGTTTAAGAAATGAATCGAAGCTGGTTTTTAAAACTAAACTAACTATTTTACAATATATAGAATTGGAGAGCGCAGCAACCCAAGCTTGAAATCCAGGTAGATTATTAGTCTTACCAGCGGATCCTTTGGTAATGACCATTGCAGGCAGCTAGTTGCCAAAATGAACACCACATCCTTTGTGTAATAATGAAAAATTGTAATAATATGCAGCGTTTCTGAGAATGCAATAAAAAGATAAATGCATTTCCAAAGAAGTTGTAAATTCGCTTCACAAAAGAAGAGTTTTGGATAAATGAAAATGTGTTTACAGACAGCAATTAGGTAAAATGTTGTAGAAATATAAAAAACATTTCAAATTGAACAATAAATAAAATTTGCACTATAAGACTAATAAGAATGAATGGATGAAAAAATGAATTAATAGATGGATGAATAAACGAATCGTGGAATAAATAAATAAATGAATAATTAAATTGATGATCGATTAAGGAAATGAACGAAAGGGTGAATGAATAAATTAATTCTTAACTATAGAGGCTTCTACTTCGTTATACATTATTATTCACAAATTAAACACTGTAATTTGTTAGTTTTAATTACTTCTAGTTTGAAAATGACAAGTTAAAATTGTCGAAATAGTCCTAGTTATACAAGCAAAGTTAAAAAGTGTTTCATTGGTGAATAAATTAATTACTTCAACAGATTCCTTAAAGTCAATTTCAAAAACACTATTTCATATCCCTTGTATCTTCTCTAAGGCTCTCCACTCTCACCCCTACTATTTAACGTAGTGATCTTTATAACCACCCTTGAAAGAAATTAAGTTCTATCATCAGCTCGTTGATTTCCTTTAACTCTGGTATACAAAATAGTACCATAAAATCTTAACCAATTCCCTATCATCGCCACATCAACTCTCGGTATAAAGTCTTTATTTCCCACACTTTAATTCTAAATTATTTATAGTGTTGGATAAAAAAAATTTCTTCTTAAACTTATATTAAAGCTGTTCATATGATACTTTTACTACTTGAAGAATTCTAAAGATTGTAAACAAGCTCTGAACCAATTTACCAAAGGCAACAAGCTCACTTTAATATGGGCACCAGGCCACGCAAATAAAATAGACAACGAACATGGCGATGTACTTGCCAGGGAAGGAATTGCGACTACCATAATCGGACTTAAGCTTACGTGTGAGCTATTAAAAGCACATAGGAAGGGCGTGATCCAAGAATGGAAAAAAGGCTCTGGTTAACGCACCAGGTCAAAGGCATTTCAAAAATGATTATTGAACTCTCGCTAAACAGCTCTTGCGCCTAACTAAAAACGAGATAAAACTGGTCATGGTTCTCCTTACAGGGCATTGTCCAGTAAGGAGCAATCATCTTCACAAGATAGGTAAAATTGACAACATTGGCAGAGAAAATGGCCGAGCACATCCTATGCTTGTGTGTAGCCCTGACTACCACAATACTAGCCCTAACCGGAGAAATGGAGCTAGCGCCAGGACGCTTAGGAAGTTAATTGACCTTACCAAGAAAATTTACTTCTTGAGAACATACGAGTAATAGGGTGCTAGTACAAAAGTTCTAATCATGTCGCAGTGCTGTAAGGCTGTCTATAGCCAAACGACCTCATCTAAACTAATCTATTTTCCACACTTCCATCACTCTTCGAGCTTCTATCAAATATCTGGGCATGACCATGGATCAAAAAATTAATTCTTAATAATAAAAATAAAATATCAGCAAATATTTAAAAAAACATAATACATAAAAATGCTGGTATTTCTACAAAAACTGCAGTTAAACTTTGTTGACAGTTAATTGACTATGCTTATGTCCTGCTTTCCAATTCCAGTAACTCAAATATCCGTAATATTCAAACTGGCTAGTGATCATCCCTTAAAACCTTAACTAAATCCTGACATCCTTTAAATCCTCTCTATAACTCCTCCAATCAACTCCTATATGACACTACTTTAGTTATCCCCTATAAAAAAACACATTCTATTCCAAACCGAAAAGTTATCCACAAGTCCTTTAAACTTCCACATATTATCCCTACACTGCGTCCTTATAATACCTAATAAAATACCGACATTAAAAAGAACTCATTTTCAACCTCATCAACATTTCATCCATCACAGCAATAAAAGACTGACGCTAATAGACCAACAAAACTAAGCAGAAAGATTTACAATTAATAGGCATTTGTGAAATTAACCACTTTATGCATTTTTTAAAGTTGTTATTATAAATATTTACAAAATAGTTTTTGGGAAATTGAAAATAATCTGCATTTGGTTAATATCACACACAGTTTTGAAAACTCAGAGCTTTTGATTTTTCGTAAAAATTTTGGGCAGCTTTTTAGCAAATTAAGTTCCGAATCTGTTAAAAGTGTGCCAGTTAAATTTGTCACCCTGGGGTGAAATCTTAATGGAAGCCTTTGGCACTCTGAAACATGTTTTTTGACGTTTGGATCAGTTTCTTCTTCTGTGCGATGGCTTTTCGTTGGATATAAGCTCTTACACATTCACTAACTTGATCGTCTAGAAAATGAAAGATCTTAAGTGGTTTTCTCTAGCCTTGGATGAGTCAACGGGTGTATCAGGTATTGATTTTTATTCGTGAAGTTACTAAAAGCTATGAAGTGTATGAAGAACTTCTTGATATTGATACTATTCACGGCACGACTACTGGGGAAGATATTTTTAAGAGAGTTGAAAATGCCATTAATAACAAGAACCTATGATCGAAAAACTTGAAACCTATTACAACTGATATAGGCAAAAACATATGTGGTAAAAATAAAGGAGTGGCTGTACTTGTGTCAATGGCAGTAGAAAATGATAGTGGTTCAAAACCATTAGTCTTAAATTGTATTCATCAACAGTCCTTTTGCGGAAAATGCTTAGATATGTCTGACACCGACAATTCCGCGAATTTATTGAAGATTTGGGAGAAAAGATTTTCCATATCATACTGCCGTACCCTAGCTCAGTTTGGGAAAAGTTTTGCAGCGCTTTTTTGTGTTTCGAGCACAGATCGAAATTTTTTGAATAAAAAGCATCACCCTCTTACTGAATTACAAAATAGCGAATGGCTGTGGAAGTTAGAATTCTATGTCGATTTGACAAAACATATGAAAGAACTAAATTTGAGATTGCAAGGAGAAAACCAGCTTCTCCCTGATCTATGCACTAAAATCAAATCTTTCCGGCATAGAATAATATTGTTTTAATCACAATTACGTAAAAATGTTTCACACATTTAAAACATGTGAAATATTCAGCCGCATTACTGAGACTGAGTTTCCCATCGATTTTGCAGTCGAAGTTTTGAGTGCTTTGAAGATAAATTTTGATACTCGTTTCTCAGACTTTAATGTCATTGCAATTGAAATTAAGATGTTTCAAAATTCTTTTGATACTGACATTGAAACCCGGAACTTCAAATGGAAATTATTGATTTACAGTCCAGTGATTTAATTAAAAACAAATATCAAAACTCATCTTTGTTGGAGTTTTATAAGAGTCTTTCACTGATACAATTTGATAATTTACATAAATTTGCTCGTATGCTATTTTCTGTTTTTGGTACTACTTACTTGTGTGAGAAAACATTCTACAAAATGAAGTACACAAAGAATGTTTACAGATCTAAGTTAACCGATGAGCAAAACCATCCACAACTACAAACTATTATCAGTGAAAAATCACAATTACATAAATCTCATTAGTATTTTTTTATAAGTGGATACCCCCGGTTTCATCCGCGTTTATTTAGCTTTTCCGGTCCTGGAAAGAAAGTTCAATGTGTACCACTTAAATATATATTTCGTCTATAGAATCAGAACTTTGCTTGTTCTTTTTACCAAATCTTCTCTGAGCAATGGTGTTTGTTTTTGATTTTATTTGAACATATTTTGGGGTTATATTAAATTGAACACATTCTTGATTAAAACAGATGTTAAGAATCGCTTAGCTAAGCTAAAGTTTACATTTTGGCTTGAACTGCTACATTAGCTTATAGAATATGATTGCCGGTGTAAGCCATTACTTTGTGATAAATCTTGAAATCAGGAACCTAAACAACAAAGTGCAGTGATTCCGAGATGTATCACAAAGTAATGGCTTCCACCATCAATCATAAAAGAGTTTTTACACCTATGTAGAGGACCTAGATATGAATTTCTACGCCTGATTCAAAATGGTAAAATAGAAGGAAAAGGGTGGATAGGACGCAAAAATCTGTCGTGGCTACGGAATCTACGGCAATGGACTGATATGAACGCTGATGATCACCTTTATGCAGCTCAGGATGGATAGAGCTTTAGAAGAATCACAAATGCGGCGGCCGCTTACTTTCCCTAGAGAGCACGGTACTTAAAGAAGAAGAAGAAGAATGTACTGCGATAAATTCACTTGAGTGATCATCAGTAAATGAAATCTTTAGGATAAACACTATTGCAAAAGTTTATCTAAGCAGAACTTTCGAATATAAAAGTTGTCAATTAGATAAATTGGATCTTCCAAACATTATGAATTACTTATAAAGTGATATTATTATAAACACTAAATAAAAACACTGTAATTTTAATGACAATCAAACTAAATATACAGTTGAAAATTACAAGCTCTAAAAGTGTAGAGTATCATTTAATGAAAGAAGTCTTTAGGTTTAGTTGTTAATTCACGAGAGAAATAATTAATTGAGGTTGGAATGATGTAATTGAAGAAATCATTAGTAGAAGAAATCTTCGAAAATTGTAGCAACAAAGTGCAAAATGAAAGAATAATATAATATCTCTAAAAAAATGAATCTTCATTGAAATTAAACATTGTAAAACACAACATGGTAATCCATACTTACACTGCTGCACTGTGAATTTTTTAATTCAGTGTAATTAAATTTTAAATTCTGTCATTTTCGAGCTCATACTAACATTTCAACTATCTACAGCAATGACAGATTGTCTCTTCAAGGTCCACAAAATTAGGCAGGAAACCCTCCAGTCACTAACCATTTGGCAAATTACTTTTCCCAAAAAGAAATGTATGCCTCTGTGTCGAAAAAAGGTACCAGCTGACCTGGACAGATGAATGCCGCCCGTCTATTGCAATAAAGTGCGAACGGTGGACACCTGCATTTTTTCCCACTTCTTAAGGGCGAATTCACAAACATTCCAATTTTGTATATATTTTATAAATTATTAGTATTAAGAAAGACTTTTATGAATAAGCATTAATACATTGTAAATATTCAATTTTTAAAGTATCTTTATTATCGTCTGGTCACTACAACCACGTTTCCTTAAAAGGAAATCTGAAGCAGCCAACTCCACAAAGTGTAATCTTAAATTTATCTATTGGATTATTTAAAATAATTCCTACTGTCTTCCACTAAGCTTTTAGAAGAAGTATCAGAATTATTAAATATAGAAAATAGTGTAAAAAATTGAACAAATAAATCAAAAATAGCAAAAAGCTAAACAAAGTTTAAAGTTAAAAAAGTAGCAGACGACGCAATTATTATAGCAGATAACATAAATAACCTGGAAACCTAAATTAACGAAGTAAATATTTGTAGTAAAGAGAACGGACTTTGGTTGAATATACATAAGACTAAATATATGGTGATAACCAGAAATCCAAAAACACTAAAAATATTACAATCGATAATCTATCTATAGAAAGAATAACAAAATTCAAATATCTAAGAGTATGGATACACGATGAATGGGACTCGGATAAAGAAATAAAGTGTAGAATTGAAAATGCGAGAAGTACTTTCATGAAATACAAACAAGTTCTGACAAACAGTAAATTCAACATGAGAATACGATTTATACAATGCTACGTATGGTCAGTCCTGTTGCATGGAATGGAAGCGTGGGCAATGAATAGGCTAGAAGCATTCGAAACATTCCACAGCATATTAAAAATCCCATGGACAGATCGAACAACAAACGTAGAGGTATTGGCCCAGACACGAAAAGAACGGGAACTTCTAACTACAATAAAACGACGAAAGACGGCATATTTTGGCCATTTGATGCGAAAACCGAAGTATAGCATAATACAACTTATCCTGCAAAGCAGGATATCAGGAGAAAGGGGAGTAGTCGAAGGTCTAATGACCAAATGTCATAGTTACGAAACATCAGAGCATGGAGATGTTCAAAAACTTTTTGACACACTTTTTGGAATGAAACATGTGATCGCGAACATCTATTAGTAGATAGGCTTCAGAAGGAGAAGGAAAGAAGTCTTCAAGATCATGATTTAATTTTTTTTTAATGCTGTAGTCTTTTGTATATTGAGATACTGTAAATACGTCATTAGATTTATCTTAAAAAAATGAAATCATGATGAGGTTGGATTAAAAAGTATTAAAAAGTTTTATGTAGATACTGAATATGAAAAAATGTTATGAAAGGAGGGAAATGCAATATTCACAGAAGGTACAAAGGCATTTAAGGAAATGAAAGATTGAAGTCAGTAGAAATCAACGGAATGAACTTTGAGTTGTGAAAAGAGATGGGAAATGGGTAGAAAAAAACGATTTCAAACGAATATACCGACATCGTTGAGAGTGGAGGTTATATTCTTAGTATACAATGGAACAGATAAAGCGAACATATCCAGTTACAGAGAAATATCGGTAATGTGTATTAGGAACAAACTTGCATCGCCGTAGAGAATAACCGAATAGAAAAGGAAGTGGAGAATAATGGTTTATTACCCGAGACTCATGGAGGTTTTTGGAAAGGGAAGGGAACAGAAATCAAATCTTTCCTCTCATAAGGGTAGTAGAGAGTGCGATTTAGATGAGAGGAAATGTATATGCAGTATTCTTAGAATTAATATCGTATGAATCAGTGCCGATGAATATGTTTACAAAGGAAGCTACACACTTCTTCAGTTACCATCGATTTTTTCTTTTGGCTTCTGCTGTTTTTAATCTATGGCTATATTCAGGTATTTATCGAATACTTACGGAGGCATAGTTGATAAAAATTGTAATTCGCTGAGCTAAGTACTGTAATGACTTTTTTTGATTAATAAGCTCTTTAAATCTATTATATTAATCATATTTCCTTAGAAATTTAGTGCATAAAACACACTTTGTTCTTTCTTCTAAAAAAATATTCACAGCAATAAGCTGCCAACATTATAATTTAGCCATTTAACAGACTAACCCACTAAAACTCATATTACCATGTCATATATCCTATTTACTTATTATATTTATATGTGTGTTTGTTAATAAAGATGTTGTATATATAAGAATAGATTTTCTAGAGGCCACCAACCTATTATATCTGTGATGGTTAATTTTATTACTTCTGGAAATAATTGCGGTGTCTACACTTTCATTTCCCCATTGTCCTCATCACTCTATTGATTTAGCCATATCAAAAGCCCGCATGACCTTGCAAATATTAGATTTAATTAACTTCTTTATTGTTTGTATTGTTATAGCTCATGATATCTCTCTCTTTCTCTTTCTATTTATCTCTCTCTTTCTCGGTTGCTTCGTAAGTTTTATTATATATATGCTAAATATCCATATATGATGTAGTTTTCATTTATAACAAGTTAATTATGAAGTCTAATAATGGAATACGATTTTTAATTTATCTGGAAAGTAGTACCCGTTTGGGAATGTTGAAAAAATAGTATATATTTATAAATATTAACGTTTTAATGTGTAAGAACATACCTTACTGTCGTTACATGTTTGTATCCCAGCTTAATATTATCCGCCGTTAGTGTACTGAGATACTTAATCTTTCTTTCCTGTCAAAAAGTCATTGAGTTTTGTAAACAGTTGTTAATCTGAAGAAAGTCTGGAAATCTGATCTATAGGGTGGATATAGAAATTTGTTGTTGAGTTACGTGAAGATATGATTAAAACTATAGGATGGATGGTTAAAAATTTGTCCGTAATGGCTGACGGCCGTAGCGAACGCTCGTCATCATGTGTGTTCTCTCTTCCTAAGTTGAAATTATGACACTAGCGCCGAACAGATGACTCACCCACAACATTTTCTCAATACACATAAATCAATTGATGATGAACATAGCAAGATCGCACATTTTTGCGTTGAGAAATCTAATCACAGACCTAACTTCATAACTGGCGGCGTTCTTTATTTTCTTGAACTTTATAATTTTCACATAATCAACAGAGTCAATGCCAGTGAAAGGTAACTTAGTACACAGACAGCTGAAACAAACAGTTGAACATGTTACCACACATCCGACGGCTGCTCTATTCGCCAGCGCACCTCACGGTGCAAACCGATTCTAATTTCCTACTATCCCTCATATATAGCCTCATATGAGAACAATTACCCACTTATTATTATTATATTATATTTATGAATACATCATCAGCGTTATTTTGTGTGAAATTTTATTCCATATATGCTTGAACCTTTGCGATTTTTCACAAGCCACTCGATGATTTCTTTTAAAGCACTTTATTGCTATCTTTAATCACAACCATGAAATTTGACGTGTTAATTTTGTCGCGCACGGAATAATTAGTAACAGTAATTCTTTACACATATGGGCCAAACATTACATTTCTCATTCCAATCATGTAATGGAGTTCTTTATGTGAATGAAATTAAAAAGAGTATTTTAAGTCGTACATATTATTGTTATGAGCTTATCCTTTGATAAATATCGCAATTATAATGTTTCCCTCAAATACAACGATATTAGGTTAAATGTCACATAATCAATAGTTAATCACTGCTGTTACGACTACGACACAGAGCTTTTTCGGATCCATTATTCATCTGTCACTGTTACCTCTGGTATGGAAATTGAAGCAAAAACAATAAAAGTACCTCCTGTATGTAAATTTAAAAAAAATGCGAATTAACGAACAACGGTAAGCTCAATTGGCGGCGATGTGTCGCACTTTCACATAACCGTAGAGTGGCCTTAATCATGAAAGTACCATTATGAATTATTAATGTTCCCTTTCTGGTTGCAGGTGATAGTGGTGGTTCTGAGTTCGTCGTATGCAAAATTATCGTCGAAGTGCGAAGGCGGCGGGGGGCTGAAGTACCTTTGGGGAGACGCCCTCTCAGATTCACCAGACTGCGTAGGACCTAATAATTTACCATATCCAAAGTAAGTACACGTTTCGATGATTGTATTTCTGAAAAAATTTCATTTGTATTCAAAAAAACAATGTTATTTTACTATATGATCATAAATTTTTATTCTAAAACTATAAATGATAATGGCAATGATAGTGTTTTCCTTATATTGTTCATTTTACTATACTTCAAAACTATTCGTTTATAAACTTCATTAAATTAAAATAATCGACTTATTTGGCAATTTTAACTATTATTCAGAGAGATTTAAAAAAAGTCTTTATTCAAATTATTTATTTTAATTTTGTAGTTTTCCATATTTAGAATGAAAAATAAAAACGGCATCGGATAAACACCTCTTTCTGGTATACGACATTTTTTCAAAAACTCCTTAGTCGATATTGTGGATGAATATTTCTTTATACAGTAACTTTCAAAAACGAAAATTTGTATTATTTTATATTTATTAATCAAAATGCGGAGACACGAGAAGCTTTTTAGCAACATTTACCAAAAGCATCTCCCAGCTCTCCCATGAAAGAATTAAACCTTAAGTTTAAAGTTTCACTTCAAAATCTCTAGCTGTTTTTGATATATAGCATCTTAAAACCAAGTGTTTTAATTAACCAATTAAGTGATTAAAACCGATATCAAGAAAAAAAATCAAAAAAATTACCAATCACAATACTTTTTTATACTTTATATCTACGATAGTTTAAAAGTGACCTCGCAAAATTGAAACCTGTCAAGAATAAGAAATGGTGTGATAAAAATAAAGTATATTTACTAATCTACCTTATACAAAAATGTATCAACCAAATTATCTAAGATATATTTTGGAAGTGTGTAATATACATATACAAAACCTTATTTAACTTATACTCCTCTGCATGTGTATATTTCATTAAAATTCTTCAATGAAAATAGGTATTCTGCTTAAAAGAAGTGAAGGAACACTTTTTTAACATCTACTTTAATGGGGTATGGTTTACGAATCCTTAATCAGAATTCGATAGTTCTTGAATGATTTTTGCAATATACAATTCAATGACCAACAGAACTTGTTTTAACTCCTGAAGTTTCAGATACAATAAATTACGTTATAAAGATTTTAGAGGAACATACAAGCTGCATATGGTCCAATCTGTTCTGAATCTTATTAAACAAACGTAGATTTTAGTATATACAGATCCAGTCAGGTTTTATCAACTTTACGCTTAATTTAGCAGCTAATACTATTTTCTACTTCATATGCAGCAAATATTTTTAGTATTAAAGTATGTAAGTATAATTCCAAGTTTATGTAATTGTATTTGGGGTTTCGAAAGTTAAACTAAAACCAGTTCTGTCGGTTACTTACACTTATTTCTGGCCAAACCATCATGGATCAACCACCGATTCTATCTACTTCATGAATATTTTTGACGAAATAGCATTTAGCAAGACGCATGTAAATATATACATGTCCACCAAAATTAGTCAACAGCACAGACAGGTTGCAAAAATATTGTGAATCAGGTTAGCACTAGTTCTGATTCGTACTTCTTTGTCGAGGCCCAGATAAGTCTTCTATGTATCAAATATTCCTGTTTTAAGCTGCTTCTAATCTTTTAATAACATTTTAAATTTCATGTGCTTTTCTTAGAATATTTAGTAACTCTCTTGTTTTAGAAGTATTTAAACTGAATCAGTCTGTTCGTTAAGTAGGGGAATTTATGGATTATGTTCCCGAAGGAATTGTAGTCCATATTAGAACCTTTCTCGGCGAAATGGATTACCTGAAGTACATTATCATCAAATGTGTGTCATTTATCAATAAGCGGCATATAAAAGTAATCCTGTTATTATCTTATCAAATTATTTACTGTCTTAATGCTGTAACCGTTCTTGATTGCTAAATTATGAATTATGTTATTTCTTTTTTGTAGGACTCTGCTGATAAAGGTAATTTTTGTGCTCTGTGAATTATTAAGTTTATTTCGGCTAATTTGGGATTAAGGGAATATTTGGAATAATTAGGAATCAACGTATCTATAAATGTAAGCTTTTTAAAAAATTACGAATACAATTAAAAACTATAATTCTAAGTTTATTCGAATTATAATTTTTAATTGTATTCGTAATTTTCAGTGAAAAACTCAAAATGTAGAATACACAACATATGTAATGGTTACAAGAGTCTTTCGTTGTGTTTTCTCATATTATTGTGGAAGAAAACAAAAAAATATTTTTTTACAGAATATTTACTTATAAAACTTAAAAAAAGAACACGTTTAAAATGAAACAATAAAAAATCAATAATTAAATCACAAGCTACATAACTTATTAGTACCACTACTGTTACAAATTTCTCGCGTGTCCAATATCTTTTAAACAAATTTGTGCAATGGAAATAATGTATGTAATAACAGTCGTATAAAATAATTAATCTAGTTCTTATATGTCGTTACTAAAAAAGAAAAATATATATTTAAATTGTCGATAATTCTGTTAATCAAATTCCAAAAATCCTAATGTTAAAACCCCAAACGTGAACCTCTACTAACATTCACCTAATCAAAAACTATTTAAAAAAATATGATAGTTTCTGTATTTATAACCGTTAAAACATGTTATGTTACAAATTTAAAATTTCCATATATACATGGTCAGAAGAGAGTTAAGGGTGAATGTTGGGAAAATGAAGTGGAACAAAGGAAGAGAAGGAAAGATAAAAGAGCTGGAATGGAAGGGAGAGGTGATCAAGAAGGTGAAAGCGTTCAAATATCTGGGGTTTATGTTTAATAGTTCCGGGGGTTACGAGGAGCATGTTAAGTGGGTAAAAGGGATGCGAGAAGACGTAGAGGTGGTGAGAGAAATATGGGAAAGGTGGATGGAAGGCAATGTGAGAGTTTCATATGATCTTTGGGATGCATGCGTGAGATAGATCTTGATATATGGGGCAAAGGTGTGGGATGTCAGGAGGTATGAAAGAGCAGAGGTATTTCCTGAAACAGATGTTAGAGGTAGAGAGAAGGACGCCCGAATATACACTACTCCAAGAAACGAATAAGGAGAGCATGTGGTGTGAGAGTAGCCGCGTATGAAACGGAACTGGAGGGATTGAACGAGGTGAGATTGGTGAAAGGGGTATGGAAGGGAGTCATGGGTAGATGGAGAGTGGAAACGAGGAGAATGTATGAGAAGGTGGTTCTCTCAGAGGGGATCGCAAAGGAGTGGCTGGAACAAGGGGTGAAAGTGGCGGAATGTGTGCATGAAAAGGCGAAAGGGGTGGAGAGGCAGGAGTGACAAGGGTGTATGGAAAAGAGGATTATAGTGAGTGGCAGATACAGAGGAGTAGGCCAAGGTACCTGGAGGATAACCGTTTCAGAAGAGAGGAAAGAGTGACCGTGGCGAGGACGAAATGCGGAACGGAGGAGAGAGGGAGGAAAAAATGGATGGACGAGATATACGGGGAATACGTGCTGGGGGAGGAAGGAAAGGATACGTGAAGTCATTTGTCAAAAGAATGTAATGGAGTAAAGAAGAGTTGGGTAGATGAATGTAGAAGACTGAAAGAATGACGAGAGAAGATGGAGCTGGAGTAGAGATTCTAACTAGATTGGGGCGGGAAAGGGGTAGGAAGGGGAATGAAGGAGACTGGGAGAGAGTTGAAATTAATCAATTTGAACACAGAAACATTATTTAGAAATTCAAACAATTTAAGATAATTATGTGATAGTTCCGTTACACTACAAACAAAAACATGAAGAATCAAATAATACAATATTTGCTGCGTGATTTTCTTAAGTGTATCATACTTAAATAATAAATTCTCTTGGGTGAGGCAATAATTCATTTAATAGCCGCCTTATAAAACCACATAAATACATCTTTATTTCAGTAACTTACAAATATTTAACATAATACATATATGTATATAGTATGGTTAAGTCTGTCACTGTCTGGGCTGTCGACCGTAAGCCTTTCTGCTCTTATAAAACAATTAATCTAGTTTTTATAAATCATTGCAACATCCTGCTAACAAAAAAATGAAATATTCAGACTGTCGGCCAATTCTATTAATATCAAATTCCAGAAAAAAATCCATCCTGGGCTATCGTTGAAACCCTAAACTTCATCTGCTACTACTACAGGGTGGGGCATTTATCTTGGCAAAGTGGAATATTTCCGAAACAGAGCAAAATATGAAAAAAACGTTTCAAATAAATGTTTTTTGATATGAGGGGGTAAATTTTATGTCACTACGTAAGATTTTGAAACTTAGGTCTTTCAAAGTCATTTGAAGGTCAACTTTGTTTTTTTTTTAAATAGAAACATTTAATTTTTCATTTTTTTCTATTTCTACGCATACAAAGGAAATTAAATTATCTAAATCATTCATATTGCCAAGATAAATGCCCCACCCTGTATATGTCGATTTGCACATCGCTACGATTTGTGTTTTTGTAATATCTATCTTATTAAAACAGTATATCTCTAGTTAGTTAGGCATATTAAGGGTGACTATTATTACTATTCATTAAGAATACAATATGATAAATATGGAAACATAATTACAATCGAAGACATTATGAAGTTCTGACTGAACAAAAAATAGAAGAGAGAAAAATGAAAGAAAAGAAGAACCACAAAAAGAAATCAATATGTCAGCGATAGAAAAGACGATGAAGTAAAATTTAAAAAAAACACTAATAATTGGAAAGGTGTCACAATAAGAGAATAGAGGAATAGAGAAGCTAACGGAATTATCGAACTTAAAATGACCTTTTAATATGACTTAGCTTTATCAACAATTTTACAAGCGCCAAATAACATGGTAGATGACTTATATCCATTCATTTTCAAAGAGTGATCTTCAAATATTTGAAATTTAACATAATGAATATTGTTTTCTGCTAAATAAAAATCATTAATTTTAAATGAATATAGTATATGGTTGTTTAATTTCCCACTTCTCAATGATGAAACATTTTTGGAATATTTGATTGATTCAAACACTTGGTTTTGTTTCACTGTATAAAAATTATCTAAGTGATTGATAATATCAAATACCATACTAAAATTAAGTTATATCAAACAAATGAGGAGGCCTTTGCCAGTGATTGAAATTATATCACTTAGAATGTTTATCAGAGTATTTAAATAACTATGTTAAGCCTGGATCTTTACTAGACGTCATAATTTAGCACCTACATAAGTAAAATATGTGTGTTAATACATGTATCTATAGAATTATTTGTAAGTCTTGAAATATAACTGCATATTGGATAAATAAATAAATATCAAATACATTTGGGTTTTTTAGAATATATTTTAATACTTTGGAAAGTATTAGCAAAATGTATTCTTTGTTTAAAGTATAACCATAGACCTGATCATATCTATTCCATTGATTAACCTTTTAAGATTTCTTTTCTGGGGACTAAACATGTGAAAATCGCTCGGCGACATCTCCAGACTGTAGGGTAGATGGTCAAGCTGCTCCAAGTTTGGCAAGTTCCGTGAGTATGAACCTAGATATGCTATTATGGAGTGTAAGCAGTCCCGGTATTCTGTTCTTGATGTACGTTTGTAGTCTTCGTTGTATCTCACAGTATACATCAGAGTTAATGGTTCTTCTGTGGTTGAGTAATTCAAGTAGTAGACTTTTGACCTTAAAAAGACGGCGAGCAACATCTTATCAGCTGATGCCGCAACTCTGAATTATTTAGGGGGAGGTGACAGAAGAACCATTCACTCCTTTATGTTTTGTAAGACAATCTGAAGACTGCGCAGGTTCATTAAGAACAAAGATAGCTGCTAACGGAAGGTGTGGTTCTGCTCTTAAATAACGCCGTATATATGCCTCCAGGATGGCACACGCGAAATTGGCCACCTAAATCATCTACTCTACAGCCTTGCGATTTGTATGTGTTTAGTCCCCCCTAAAACCATCTGAACGACGACGAACTCATGGCCACTTTGAAGGAGTGGGTCCCGTTGAGTCCAGAGAAGATTTGAGAATACGGAATCCTTTGGTCGTTTGGTACTCTTTCATTTGAACACCCTCAGGTACTAATTGGTCATAAGTCCTTGAAGCAATTAGGTCTATTAATTTTAGATACATGAATTACAGTTGCTATTTTCCACAAACTAGGATATTCTGAGCGTCTTTGACAATAATTTAATATTTTCAATACTTCTTCTGCTACTTTCTTGATGGAACCATATATTCAAAATGGGTGGAGCAAAACACTTGTTTTGTTCCATGATTTTATTATCAGTTTCCTGACAGGAGTTTAACTTTGAAAATGATCGTAACGGATCGAAACACGTGTCAGGAAACTGATAATAAAATCATGGAACAAAACAAGTGTTTTACTCCACCCATTTTGAATTTAATATTTGTTTAAGGTAAGAAATTATATCAGAATAATAGTTTAATACTTGAAATATTGACACCATCTGAGCAAATATCATTGGATTGTATTTTCGATAAAACATTATTTATTTCCTTATTACATGAAATTAAATTGATCGTTAACATTTCCAAATAAATGACAAGAGATATCATATCATTATCAGCTTGTTTTATTCATTTCTTAAAATTTTTGATGAACAGATCTTGCTGGATTTGTACATTTTCTACTAACATAGATGTTGAGGAAAGATCACTACTTTACATACTCCCAACATACAACCTCAGACAATAAAGTTCAGCAAATATTCCTGTAACATTAAAGTAAATGAAATATTAACGAAAGTTACCTTACTGACCTTTGAAATAGTCACCTCCCATAACTATGCACCACTAAGATCTGCTATACACGTCCTGGAAACTTTTCAAGAAGGATTATTTTGGGATGAAGTTCAAAAGCCATTGGATGTCAGAAATATCGTCAAATATCTTTCCTTTCAAAGTGAACTCACTTTGTCGTGGGAATGGGAAGAAGTCTAGAGGATTGAGATCTTAAATAAAGTGTAATTATCCAATAAAAAAATATAGAGTATACGAGTACAGCATTTATAAACTTTTAAAAGAGGTTGATCATAATGCATGGTCAAAAACGACTATTGTACAATAAGTAAACTGAAGCAGATGACGATGACGATGCATATACACGATTTGATGACAACCGTTATCTCTTTATATTATTTTTTCTTAGTTTTTGCACTGTTTTAAAAATAATAAACAAGATTTCTTCTTCCTTCTATTGATAGTGCCCTGTCTTCATTATGCTTTATGTTGTGATTATCGGACCAAGAAAGAGTTTCCGACCATGCATTGGTTATGATCTAGATATACTCAATCTCTGATGCAATTTTCTAAAAGCTGTCTGAAACACAATGTATAATAAGTAATAAATATAATAATTATTTTAATATTCTGGTGCCATATGGCAAGTATTATTTGACCGAAAAAAGGCACACACACAAGAAACATTTAAGTAAATATAAACCGATAGATGAAAAGTGATATAATAAGGAAATAATGCATTTATATTTGTAAATGATTTGCTAATATCGATCTTAATTTATGAAAATTAATCAAAATCAACCCTTCAACTCACAATCAAGACAACCTACATCTGTGGAAAATTACACACTTCAAAGCTTTATATTAGTAGTACAATTCATTGTGTAATATAAATGTAATTAAGTTTATAAGAGCTTAAATTAAATCACTCTGTTCTTTAAGTAGATTTGGATTAGTGTTCCCCTTTTTTAAAGGCTTTAATAAAAAATGTATAAATTGTATTTGGCCCATAGGTGGAAAAAATGATTACATTCGAGTATATGATTTGGAAACTAATTTGTGTTTCTAAGACGATGTACCCTATTGTGTTGATTTAGTCTCTTTTCAAAACATATATGAAATTTAGTATATTCCTGATTTTTTGATAAATTTTATCATTTATTAACGACGTTAATAAAAGGACCGAATTTACTATATAGGGTTCGTTCACTCATACCAAGATTTCCTTCCATCAAAAACTAGCCAGATTTTAGCTTTAAAAGAAACTTCTAAAACTATGTGACTTATGTCACATATTTCATGCTTTATAATCTCTTAAAGCCTTTTTAACTACACCAAAAGGTGGCAAATGATTAAATAAATAAATAAAAATTGTAGTATATTCTATCTAGTTTTATTCAAAATTTTACATTTTAAATAGAACATAAGACGATTGACTCTTCAAAACTTAATTTTTAGTTTCCTATAACAGTTGCTAGTGACCCCAAACATAAATCTATTATTAATAGCACGCAACTCGTTTTTATGCATTTTCGTAATTATCCATCATCAATATACATTACATCCGCACTTCGTATTATTTCGCATAAAACAATAATCCACTTGACATCGATGTTAGTTGGTCAGCGTGAAAATCGCCGTCGACTTTCGCTTCATGCATTTTCATTTGAGCAGTAATTAATGGTTAATTGGCGAAGAAAAACGCTTCTTGGCACTGTTCCGATTGTGTTTTTCATTTCGGATCCGGTGTACAGTTACGAGAAATGTCGGCGCAGAAAAACTGCGGTTTTCCAAAACCAGACGAAAGACGCTTACAGTTAGGAACAGTGCGAGTGGGTCGTGTGAATAACGGACAGAAATGGAATGTTATATTTGATATTGGTTGCTAAGAACCAGATATACATTTGTTTTTTTGGTTTATTATTGATTCTCTAATATATATTATAATGGTATTAAAAATACTGCAAAAAATCAGTGTCGTAATGTAACGGATTTTGTTCTAAAATATTTTTAAGTCCACTTATCCAAAAATAATTATTTGTATTATGAAAATTACTTATAACAATTGAATATCGATTACAACAAATGTTACCGTGTTATAAATAGTTTAAAAATTATCTTGTAAAGGTTCAAAGTTGATTGTATGATAAAAATCGTGAGAGATATCAATATTCCTAGATTTTACAGCCTCAATCACATTATAAACTAGTTCTAGAACTTTACGATATTTTCATTTATACTCTATTTATTTATTTAAGCTTTATCAGACATAATAATGTAAAATTAAAATAAACTGATATATACAAAATTGAATGAAGAACATACATATAATTTTAACACTTTGTTATTGTGAACTCCGCCCGTGGCTCTTTCGCCCAAAATTTGAAAGTTCCTTTTTTTAGGAATTGATTTCTTGTATTTATAATTTTTAAAGAAAGAAGTCCAAAGTTGTATAAATAAATAAATAACCAAAGAACGGAGTTCACTCCTGTAGATGATCTTCCACTCAAACCCATAAACATGTGATTACTTTCCAATACTTGATTTGTTGTTCTAAAGAACAAAATTTGCATTAGAACTTTAAAATATGTAAAAATAACTAATTGGGTATTTGCAGTGCAGCAATTTCACGAAGCTTTCGAAGCTCCAACATCTGGACGGGGAGTGCGAGGACGGGAAGGTCGCAGCACACAATAGATCCTCAGCTCACGAGAAGAGCCCTCCTAGCTGCCTACGAAAAGAACTTGGGTAATAATCTTCAGTACCCGATCGTATCATCCAGATCAGGTAAGATAAAGATTAAGATAAGACAAATATATTTAGAATTTAGAAAACAAAAATGCGGTAAAAAAAATTGTTGTCCTAACAAAATTATTAACTTTATCGAAAACCATCAACAATGGCATTTATTTAAAGATCTCAAGGATATACATACATACACTTTTAAAAATGTAAAAATTAAATACCTCCATATATCTTTAATTAATATAAAACAATAATATCAGTGTAAATTAAATATTGATTAAGGGTGCAGTATTAATGAAAATGACAATTAATTATTTTTAATTAATGTAAAACTGCAATGCAGAAATGCTCAAAGTAATTAATTCTCATTTTCAATATTATATCAGTTCACAAAAATAATGTAACTTAAGTTTTGCGTTTCATTATACATTGAAACATTCAAAATTGATTTCAGGAAGAGCTGCATCATCTTCAGCTAGTGTGCCCACATGTACATCAACTCCATCGAGGCTCTGTAAAACAAGGTATAACACAACAGCTCCGATGTACGGAGTATCTTTAACATCAGGACAACCAGTTACAATTGTACAAAAGTTTCCAGATCTTTTACAGCAAGTTGTCTTCGAGGTAACTAACTCCATTTAATTCAAAATATTCTACAAATGCATTCAATTATCATAAAATTTATGGCAATTACAATAGTGTATGAAACTATTTTTCTTTTATTATAGGTCTGCGAAAGTAATGAATGTGATGTAGTTCGAGGGGAATGCACACAGACATACGTCCCCTACTTATTCCTCGTTATTCCACTGGGTCCCGTGACGTTAACTGGCCAAGATTACGTCCTCGTGGAGAGCGGATGCGTTTGCAGGCCGAAGTACGCGACGCAATCGAACAATGAAGCTAGTGCAATGTCTGCAATACCTAGAATATAGATAATGAAAATAGTGGAACGCAGTCTGGCCACTGCTCGCTCCGCACTCCAACCGGCGCATATGAACACCTTTTGTACATTGATTTCTGAAAAGTGTGTGTCGTCGGAGTCACAAAGTTTTTATGTGCTCATATTTATATAACTTCTATAATTTATTATGTGTAAAGATATTTATATTTCAACAATTTTATGTAAGTAGTGTTTAAGAATTATGTATTATTTATTAATAAATTTTATTTAAACCACAACCTCATAGTTAATAAATAAGTATTCTTTAGTTATTAAAATAGTATTCTGGATTGGGAGAGAAGGATAAAAACTGAAAACCACACTAAATTTAAGTCGTATAATTGGCAAAGTCAAATATTGCTGCTCTACCAAGTAGAAAAACATTCAGAATATACAGCTATTTTAATGTGACACTCTTATTATTTGAATGTTAGGTGACAAAAGAAAACATTATGTACAGAAACACGATTTTGAAATACAAATAAAAACCTACTGACGAAGTACCCACATTTTAGTACAATCACAGATTTCTCAAACTTACATACTATATAACTTATATCTAATACAAAATCTATAAAGTACTAAAAGGAATGGGTCACAGCGACATGAACGAAACATTAAAACGAGCAGCACTACTGTTATTACAACTCGGGTGTTGTACTCAAAATTCAATTTCTTATTCTACAAAAAAAAATGAATCTTACAAGTATAAAAATAACATCATATTTAATCTTATATATAAAGGGTTCGTAGGGTAGCAGTTAATCAGCGAATTTTATAGAATTCACGGACATGTCGATAGGACCGCCTCGGTATGAACCACGCTTCTTTTTGGTCTTTTCATGTCGGAATGATTTACCTTTCGTATGTCTAAGATCATTATTTGCTCGCTCTCCCCAGGAACCCCTTGCGTTTCTCTGTAAAACATAAATATTTATTAGTAAATATTATGTGAAGTTCCAGTAATAAAAGTAATTTATAATTTATTAATCCCATACTAAACTGATTGTAAGATTTTTATAATCTGTTTTATAAATGATTAATAATCAATAATAATGATCTTACCTATATACAACAATTAATTCGTCAGACTATTCAATCAAATGTGGTTTTCGTATTTTGAGAAGCTTGTTGGCTCCCAAAACTGTCACGTTTATTAAAACCTCCACCCCCACCCCCTCGACCGCCCCTAAAACCACCCCTGCGATCACCACCATCCCCACCGAATGACCTCCTGAAACCACCACGATCGCCCCCGTCACCAAATGACTTTCTGAAACCGCCGCGATCGCCGCCTCCACGTCCGCCGCGGTCGCCTCCACGTCCACCGCGGTCACCCCCACGTCCGCCGCCAAACGAATTTCTGAATCCATCTCCGCCGCCGCCACGACCCCCTCCAAAACCACCACGGCCTCCGCGTCCACCCCTGCCACCAAAACCGCCTCTACCACCTCCACGTCCGTCACGATCTCCAAATCCGCCCCTACCACCGCGGAATCCACCCCCACGGCCACCCCTACCTCCAAAACTTTGTCTTCCTTCGCCATCTTCACTCTACATGCGCATAAATAACAAAAAGAACAAAATTAGTACAACAGGCAGGCATGTTGATAGATATGTGCGAACTCAATGGAATTACACCAGCATTTAGTGTTGAAACGAAACAACTTGCGTACCTGCTGCACCACTCGTTTGAGATCGCACATACCTTTGCATCAAATGAATTATCTTTTAAACGGGGATCAAGAATTTCTACTTCTTCCTCCTTAACTCGTCGGAAAGGAACACTGGTCCTCTGTTAATGTAATTATGTAACATAATTTTAATTCAAATTAAAAAAAGAAAAAGATAACTCTTACCCTATTAGAATCATTGCCATTGAAACTGTTATTGTAGTTAGGCTTCTTTACTTGGAAATCTTCATTTTCATCATCGGCCTTACGTTTCTTTCCCTTAACAGAACCATCTGTTTCACCATTGGCTACTACCTATAACCAATATTATTTTGTGACAGTATTTTTATTTAGTATAAAAAACAATGAATACATTTTTCAAATTACATATATCAAGACACTTATATTTTGTTAAAAATGTAATGAATTAAATAAATTTTAAATATATATAAAAAAATTACAAGCTCAATATTAATATTCCAAACATTGAGTCTATAAAATGCATTTACCTTAAACCTGATATTAGCCTGAGAAACGAGTAGTTGTTTAAATAAGTCATTTCTTTTGTAGTTTTAATAAAACTCATTGTTGTATTATTAATTAAATGTTTTCATATTTTTATATTACTCTTATTTACCTTCTTTGGTTCTTCATCTTCATCATCAGAACTGTCTTCTGAACTTTCCTCTTTCTTTTGGGCCTTTTTGGCCGGAGTGGCAGAAGGTTTGGGTGGCAACTTTACAGTATTCCCTTCATCATCGTCATCTGAACTATCATCAGAGCTCTCGTCTTTTTTGGCAGCAGCCTTGGCTGGTACAAATGCCTGCTTTTGAATGACTGGCTTCTTTGCTGTAAAAAGAAAAGGGTTTGTTAACTTAAATATTAATTTAACATATTATTTTCTTACCTGGTGGTTCATCATCAGAGTCGGATTCTTCAGAACTACTAGATTCAGTTTTTTTAGCAGGTGTTTTAGCCTGAGGTGCAGGTTTAGCGGGTGTTTTAACTTGAGGTGCTACTTTAGCCTTAGGTGACTCATCCTCATCAGAACTGTCCTCCGAGCTGGATTCAGCCTTTTTGGGCTGTGGTTTGGCAGGAGTTGCCTTAACTGGGGCTTTTTTAGGAGCCTCATCCTCTGAACTATCCTCTTCAGAGCTGGATTCAGCCTTTTTGGGCTGTGGTTTGGCAGGAGTTGCCTTAACTGGGGCTTTTTTAGGAGCCTCATCCTCCTCAGAACTCTCCTCTGAACTAGAAGATTCCTTCTTAGCTGCAGGTTTCTGAGCAGGTTTGGCCGGTGTTTTAACAATTGGTTTCTTAGGTGCTTCCTCTTCTGAAGAATCATCATCTGAACTCGATTCCTGCTGTTTTTTCACAATAACTGGTGCTTTCTTTGCTGGCACCACAGCTGGTTTCTTAGGTGGTTCATCTTCTTCAGACGAGTCATCTGAGCTAGATTCTTGCTTCTTAGCTACTGGTTTAGGAGCTGGGGTCGCTTTAGGAGCTGGGGTCGCTTTAGCAGGAGTTTTTTGTGCCTGTTTAGCAGGAGTCTTCGGTGCTGGCTTCTCATCCTCACTGGACTCTTCAGAGCTGCTCTCTGCCTTCTTTTTCTGAGCAGCATTGTTTTTTCCATTAATTTGTGGTGCTGCTTTTTTGGGCGGCTCATCTTCCTCACTACTGCTGCTTTCGGTCTCGACTGAATTAAATTTCAACTTTTTAGCACTCTGACTTGTTTTGATAAAATGTGTTAGGATCTCTGTTAAGGTTGGTGATCCTTTTACAAGTGATGGCTAGAAAAAGAAAAATAAGAATTCAAAATATTGTAACATTGTGCAATAATAGAAGCGCTTTATTAGTACATGTTATAGAAACTTAGTCAAATATTTGTAAATGTTATAGAAAGTCAATCAAATAATTAATCACAATTTACTATTTGATTACAAATAAACTTTACAAGTCAACAGGAACTAATCTCGTATCAGTTTCATGGTGTTGTTGAATCAGTTTTGATTCAAATCAACTACAAAATTGATGTACCTAAGCTTGATTAAATGTTAATTACAAAAAAAAATTAAAATTATTTTAAAATCTATAGAACCAAACTAAAGATTTGATTAATATATTGACAATACTATCAAATATCAAAGCTTTTAAATACTATAAATCATTTAATGTATAAAAATATTGTAGTCAGCCTTGGTGGTATTAACTTAAGTCCAGACTTTATTTATTCATATTGAATAAATAGTAAAAAAACATTCCAAGTAGAATTAAAGAAATGTTAAATCGGAATTAAAAAAATTGGATACAAGCTGCTGGTGAACATTTTTGAAACCATATACTGTGTTAGTATTTCATCAAGTCAAAAAGTTAAATAGGGTTAATAACAAATGAGTTGTGAGGAATGACCTCAGGTCTATAGCCCAGACGGACTAACACCATGTACTTGTATTGTACTCATGTTTATTGTTATTACATATTATATTTTGTCCAAATAAAGATTATTGTATATATAACAAACGAGTGATAAAAGACGTTAAAAAAACACGTGCTATAATATTCATGGACGCTCTTATTCAGAAGAAATAATTAACGTTCAATTGTTTTAATAATTGTTTTAAACTATTCTAGACCTAGTATATATTAAACAACAATTGAATTAAGGAAGCAGACTACAATGATATAAATAAACAGAAAAACGTACTTCACCACGTGGGTGAGGTTTTCAGCGTTATCGGTAACGGGCGAATTTCGTATTAAAACTATGTACGCAGCGTAGAAATTTTATAAAACGACTTACCGGCTTAAGTTTACTTTGATATATTGTCGCAACGGACTTGTCTTTCTTGTTCAAATAGTCGAATATCACGGCAGAAGCCAAGGAGTTGGTGTTGTCCGCCATTGTCACAGTGAAAAAGACGGAGCGTGCTCAAACCGCGTTCTGCTTGATTTTTTATTATGTTGGTAGACGGGAGTACCAACATAAAGTAAATAAAACTGGCATACTTTGAAAAATTAAATAGCAATTATAACAATAATATATAAATAATTAATGAGGTATTATCTCAATATTTTTACATATAATACTTATCATTTATTTATATAAAATTTAGAAGCAATATTTTTCCAGTATTCAATGGTTGTTTCAGAAAGCTGTGTCACTTGTATTGTTATGTTTTAAATATATAAAAATATGTAAGTAAAAATCTTACTTAAATGTAGTATGTAAAATCTAAGTGATTTGTTTTATTAATGTTTTCATTTTTGAGAAGAATAAAATATATTTGGAATCAAACTTAAATAGCGGTTGGCAATATTGATTTCAAAACACGAGCAAATGTTTGATAAATTAAAACATAAAGTAATTATTTGTGGAACAGGTTTTGACAACTAAGATAATATATACCATAGTGGTTATTCAAAATTTTTGAATCAACGCTTTTAGTTTTGATATAGTCGAACCCCTAATATCTTACTGTGACTTGTCACCATAGAAAATATACTTGACTATCATCACCATAGAAAATATTCCTATCTCATCATTTTATATTGGAGGAATCAGATACACGTTACATCTTTCAACCAATAGTTTTTAATTAATAGAACAGTATAATTATTTCTAGAACCAAATATCCAAATTTGTTGAATATGTTCTGTTCAAAACTCATTCAAGTATATATGCTCCGCCAGCGTCAGTTATGACGCTGACGGGTGCATAAAGTGCAGCAGCACACTCCCATTATATGACTATCAGTAAATGGAGTAAGCATAATGTTTACAGGGCCTTTAATAAACTATGATCTTAATTTATATTATAAAATATACTTATTATACATCATTTTAAATCATAATTAATTAAAATATTATATGTGCAGAATTAATCCTCCAGTAAAAAGCTCACATCAGAATTTATGCCATATTCCTTTGGTTCTTGACCTCTGCAAATAGAAAATAACATTTTGTTATACTTAATATTAAATTCTGGATCAAACAATTAAACTTACGGCACAAATAGTTTAGCTCCCATTATTCCTTTCAGTTCAGCCTTGTTGCCAGTCACCCGCAACATGCATCCCTCTCTTAATCCCAAAACAGGACTGCAATCATCCATCTCCAAATACTCGTTTATCCGTTGGTCTCTTGTTTCTCCCTTGTGAAGGGATTTAGGATCGGTTTCAACGTAATGGGGGTTTATGTTGAAGGGAATTAAATTTAAGGCATTAAAAGTGGGAGGGTGTACAATAGGCATGTCATTTGTGGTGTTTATACTTTTCGTAGCAACATTTGTACCTGCAGAACTGCCCATATACAGTGTACCGTCTTCCAAGACACGCTTATTAATGGCTTTAACCAAGTCATGATCATATAGGGTTTTTAATAACAGAAAGGTGTTGCCTCCACCAATGAAAATTGCTTCGGCTTTATTTACTGCTTCTACAGGATTTTCATGTTGGTGTATTCCTTCAATATTGAATCCTTAAATGATGATTATAATGTTTTATTATTGCAAAATTTAGTATTCAACTTACAAGGTTAACATAAAGATAACAAATAGATGAAATGTAGTATTTAATACTGCATCTCATTTTTTATATTTACCTAATTTCTTAAAAACTGGACTAACAAGTTCTAAATAGTCATCATACTTCTTTGATGCATATGGAACGAAAAGGACAGACTTTACATTTTTACTGCAATTGAAATAATATTTTACAATTGTTTATTATAAATAAGTCATTTCAATAATTGTATAAAATACTAGTTATTTAAAAAATATATAAAATGGCACAATATGCATATCATTTTTTTACTCATAATGTGTGAATTTAAAACATAAAATACAAACACAGAAAGTAACGATGTAGATTGTGTGAAATCAATTCATAATGTGAATTTATATACTAAATACCCTAAAAGATTAAGATACGAATATGAATAATAAAATAATACATTTAAGGGTGGATATGACATGTCATTTCACTCATTTTTAAATTTAATACATACGATTTAAGAAAGTCTGTTATTTCCTGCTCAGCTGCCTCCATATATTGATAACCATGAACCCTAGACGAAGAAATAAGGAGTAGATTCCTCATTATGTTCATTGACTTTATCACGTGGATGGATATATTAAAATGGTTCAACTTATAGAATATATGTCAAGTTACTGTTTGATTTCAATTATCTTATCTAATGGAGATATTTAGTATTTATGTTTGATTTACTTATAGGTTAGGAAACATAACCATATTAAATGTGTATATGGATTTTATAATTTATTACACAACTGTAGAAGATAAATTTGTAATTTGTTACATTGAAATATTCAAAATATGATACAAAAACCTGCAAATGAGTTTAAAAGTTTTAAATTGTATAGTTCTATATTTTTGTTGGGGAACATAAAGAATTGATAATATTAAAAACCATGGCATGTTTTATTCAAATATAGTAACATTTATTATAACTGTAAATAACCTACTTGCAGAAACAATCAACTCCACTAATCTTACACTAATATATATATCGAACAGCTATAAAAAATAATTGCACTTAGTATTTCCGAAAGAGCATTCCAGAGAGGAATAGAATATAATACAAGAAACAAACGGCACGCAAAATAGACTCCATACCGATAGGTTGTACTTAGTAAATAGTCACAACACTAGTGTTCTGCAAATAGATGTACAGTTGTTAATAACATTACGTCAATCTTAAACTAGTGACTAGAGTAGAGTAGGAATAAAGAATGCAAAAGCATTTTCCTCACCGGTTGTACGGCTATATGAAAAATAGTATGGCCCTTCTTTACATGGAGTTTTAAGCGTGGGATTACAATATACTATTGTATAAATATGATCGGAATGAATTGAATTAGATATCTAATGTGTTTCATAAGATGAAATTATATCTTGGTAATTTAACTATTACTATAACACAGTAAATATAATGAGTTCTTATTTAATTGCCTTCTTGTTCATCATTAATACTGTTTATGATCACATTTACAAAATTTAATCTTTTAATTAATTTATAATAAATTTTAAAATATTTTATGAATTTATATCAAAACGAATTAATTTTGGTTTAAAAATTGCGGTTAAATTACAAGAATACAAAATCATCTTTATGGTCATTATGAGTAAATTAAATTAATCACAAGTGTGAGTTTGAATTTTTGCAACATTTACTGGGAGGCATAAGCCAATTGTAAAGATAGTGAGGCCTTGAAATCACTTCTTCATCACACAAATTCCCCGACTCAATTATGTTTTGGTACATCCTGCGAATACCTTCAGTGGAAATACTGTGCGAGATTAAGTGGTAATTTTGGCAACCCCTCGTCTTCCATTCAGTGTCAAAACGAATATCGTGTAACCTCAAAACATTATTCACAGGTGCCAACCATGTTCCCACACTAACATCTTCAGATTTGAATAACCTGCAAAATTTATTATATTTAGCAAGAAATACTTATCCTAAAAATATATGTATCAACATTAATGTGTATTTATCATTATATTTTGGCAGATCATAAAATTTAATTACTTGGCAAATTTTAACAGTTTTTAGTAAAAATAAAACACAAAAAATAGTAATCATATATTATATAAGTATTGTTGTGGTTACAAACCTTAAATTATCTGCATTTGTAGCAAGATACTTAACAAGGTTTCTAGATAAAACATATCCTCCTCCCAATGCATATGGTAAATAACTATCACATAAAATCCAATTGGTCTCCTTCCACTTTCCACTCAATTTTACCTTAGCATTTCCATTAAAATATCCCCAATACAAATTAAGCTTACCACTTGGCACATTCCATTCATTAAATTGTGCATTCACCTTGATATATGGTGACATATTCTCATTTAATTTACTTAACTCAAGCTGTGACTTTAAATATAAAATTTCTATTTGCATTATTTCTTGAGCAAGACTGTCTACTCTCACAAAACTATCATCATCACATTTCAATACGTACTTAAATCCCAGTCCATAGTCAATTTGGTCACTTAACCAGCTGAAAGCTTTTAGTACTTTATAAGTAAGATTATTGTAATTATCCTGTATTGGTAGAATAAGCATATCATTATACTGTGACTGCTCAGAACTTAAATGAAGCACTTCGTCTACTCCTAGGCCCAAACTTCCAATCACAAAGTAGTGTTTCATTTTAAACTTAACATTCTCATCAGTTACGTCAGGAAAGCGTATCTTTAACTGCAGCCATGTTTCCCTAATGGCATTTCTCTTGTCTAAATTCTTAGGCGCTGACAAGATCAGGATTATAAGATCGGGGTTCTTCAATTTGGCATTGTTCATTATATTGTACTCACGGTCTGTATCATCTATTTTGCATGTTTTCTCTATTGGATACAAATTTATCGCTACCATGCATCCAAAGAGGAAGGACAGGGCCGATATAACGACCAGCTTGTATTTGTAAATGTGAGTTTTTGCTAATATTCTCATTTTTGTTTATCAAGGTTATGAAGTAAATTAAAATTGGGAACATAAATGTCAGTTTCTGTACATTTGGTTGTATACTTTGCAAACATTTGACCTAACTTACAGATGCTATATATAGAAACCATTGACAAAAGTTTTACGATTTTCTAAATAATAATTATTCTATATATATTTACTTAACAACATTGAAATTAATTATTATATGTAAAATTTATAAACATTAATTGTTATTTCCTGTCAACAATATTGTTATAATTTTTGTTGTTGACAGATCCCTTTAATAGTTGGTAGTTATCTACCCATAGGGATCTAGTTAACGTTAACCCAATAGATGGCACCTTTATGGTAAAGTAGTAGAATTTATAAACATCAATGGAAATTAATAAAAAATATTTTAAATCGGAAACACTTCGAGACATTTAAAAAGAACATGTGTCTTATATCACTTTTCTTCTTGATACTTCACGTCAGTATTTACAAATATAAATTAAACAAGTATTACTTGATACTATGTCGAAAAAGGATGAAGGTTATAAATCACTTTCACATTTAATTGTGTATGAATTATTAATTACAAATTTTTGTAAATATTACATTATATTTTGTAATGCATGTTAAAACTACCAATTAAATACAATTATTTGGCAAGTCATTTATTAGACCATAGATTACAAAACAAAACATTTCTCAGTAATGGAATTTTCATTAAATTACTTAAAATAAATTACAAAAATTATTATTTTCGGACGAAAATATAATTTTTTCTGGGACAAAAAAAGGTAGACGTATTATGCAAGTCTATCTCAATATTGACTATACAGGATATATTATAATCATACATTAACACAAATTTTTCTAAACTTAAGAGCTCCAAAAAAAAAATATAATTTTTAGTTACAAAAATGTTTCCAATTTTATTTTATAATTACACTAATAATTGAGATAGGACTGTGCATATTACATAACAAAATAAAATTTGTATAAATAACATATTGTGAGTATCTTAAATACAGTAACAGCTTCCTTTCAACAGGATAAAATTTGTACAATAATTTTCAGACAAAATAACTAACAGATATAGTCTGAGGTGTTAAAATCCACACTTTAAAAAATTGCCTTTCTTCTACAGATGTAATCTATTTCTCTTAAAAAGAAATACATACATAAACCTCAAGTTTTATTAAGTAAACAAATACAGGTGAATTGACAAAACTAGGACTCCATTACTGACATCTGAAAATTAACATCTAATAATTAGTAAATCTAATACAAAATTTACAACGTATCCTAAAACGACACAAATAAAATTCTAAATATTTAAGTGTATCACATAAATAATGTAAACAGCAGAGTTATACGTTCATTGTACATTTGTGCATTAAAACTAAACAGGTAATCAGAGAATGAGGGTATTATTACTATCCCACTGCGCTCGTTTTGTAACTCTTGCGCGTAATCCATTGATTTCTTTAGGTGGAATGTTTTCGGACTCTCTAACAGAATTTTTATCTTTAAATACAGGAATTTTACTTACAGCATATTCACTTTTACGTGGCTTGTCGCTGACCTTTAGTTTTGGTGCTGTTTTTCTTGGTTGACCATTTCGGATACCTAGAGGAGTTCTGTTGTTGTCTTTAATTGTTGTGATACTTTTGGAAACCATTACAGCATCTTCATCAGTATAAATTAGACTACTGATTTTCTTATCAAAATCATTAATACTGTTTATCTTGGATTTCTTTTCATTTGCTTTGGGCGTAATGTCTATTACCTTAGGGGCAATCTTTTCTGTCTCATTTTTTGGGACAGTGCTTATTAAACCATCATCATCAACTACAATATTTTCTATATCTGAAGGGAGATTTTCATTTAAGTCAATTTCACCTACTTTCTTTACTATTTGTAGTGGTGTTCGTGTGAAATCAACACTTGGAGATCTGGGATCGACATTTTCCTGTTCCAAAACATTAATTGGAGTCTTTGGCAGTTCTGTTTCAAAAAATTTGGTTTTAAGCTCACGGGTCGGTGTAGAGAACCTTAATTCAGGCTCAGACAATGTTTTCTTTCTGATAACTTCATCTAAATCAGTTTCTATATAATCCAAATTTGTTTCAAGCACACCAACAAATGATTTTCTTTTGTTTTCAGGTTTGGGAATGAGTACAGTGCTTTCAAGAAGTCTAGGTGGGACGTGACTAGACATTTCACTAATTTTTTTCGGGGTGACATTGATAAGGGTTTTGCGAACATTATCCAGGTTCTTGTTGTGTAGTTTCGTGGGTATCTTTGTCGTTTCGGGCAAAACAATGGGTGTTCTTGTAAATTCAACAGTTGGTGAACGTGGATCGAAACTAGATGTCTTTGGTGCAGGTGAGTTGATATTAAATGTGTCACATTTGTTTTCTTCTGAACTAGAATTATCTAAAGATGATTTTGATTCAGGTGTTAAAATTGTCTGTAACAAAAATTGTAATTAAATCATTTATTAATATTCATTAATGGGTAAGAAAATTAAATTATGAAAATAGTTTATTTTAATAATAATTGAAAAGAAAGTTATTTAAATAAAATTATATTAAATAATTTTCTGATGATGTTTTGATGTTTGAATTTAGGGTATGTTTTCAAAAGACAATTTAATACATGTTGAAGGGAAAGTTGTAAAATTGAATAAAGAAAGCACCTATTTTTACTGTAAGGTAAATATGTATTTATAATGATAATAACTTTGTAAAGAAGTTTTAAAAAAGTATGTTTTTGTTACCATAATTTATGTAAACTCTTTGAGTATTAAGAATATAGTTGTGGGTCAATACATTTTTCTTGACAACAAATTTTACACAAAATAAAGGGTCACAAATGTAGTTTTTATACCAGTGATTTAAATGATAACACATTTTATTAGTAAAACAATTAATACTATACTTAGAACAACTAATATTTACCATCACTAATATTTGTTTAGAATTTAATAATTATATCTTGTAATAGTTGCTGTGTATGATTTTACCACAAGGCATACCATTTGTTTTCTTTTGTTTATTTTATAGTAGAGTATTTTAAAAGATAAATATTTAATGAACTATGCAAATCAGTTTATTTATATTATTGTTTTCAAATATTAATCATAATTAATGAAAAAGTATACTAATCAAACAAATTACTTTCATTTCTTTGTTTAAGGTACTTATTAAAAAAAAAACTGTTAAAATAAATACATGTGGTTGCCACATGTATTAAAGAAAATTAAATAATTTTGTTCTAGAACAAATAGATGTTAAATATATAAATATACAATATAGAATTATGGAAATTTTACATGGATAATGAAACTTTCAATATTAACCATTATAGGCACTTTTAAAATGTATAAATAATTATCAATACCTGTATGGGAGTCCTTACTATGTTTGCACTCGGGGATCGGGGGTCTAATTCTTCGATGGGCCTATGTTTTGGGGTTAATATCGGTGTCGAGGGTACACTACCCGTGACGGGCTCCTCTTCCTTAATTTCAACGCCAATTTTACTGGCAGGATTACCCATTGCAAGAATTTAATGTAACTCAGACGACGTTTAAAAATTACTTTACTTCGCACAGAGTTCAAAACTTGTACTACCAGGCGCGCTCAAATCAGAGCAATGTTTTTGTATTTGTAACGGTTTTCCTTGACAGCTGCTAGTTTAAATCACGAACAACGGCCTCCTACCAATTAACAGAAAGTTCAATGCTTCAACGCACACCTGCATGTATCCAGCGACATCTATTACAGGATTTATAAAGAATTTGTTTTAATCTAATCAGTAATAAACTTAAATAATAATTATTTATTTCTATTATTATATAATTGATTAAATATGTATGTGTTTAAAATATATAAAATAATTTTATTTTAAAGGAACAATAGATAAATAGATAGACAACCATATATGCATGATGTTACAATTAACATTTTTAATTTTTCTTGGCCTTTTCTATTAAGCCCTTATGGCCAGGCACAGAACATTAAAAAGAGAGAAAGATTATAGTCTAATATAAGTTTTAAAGATATACTTATATAGTAGAGGGTAGGAGTTGAGTAAGTGATGAGAGGTGAATGGTAGGCGATGGTTATGAAGAGAGTAGTAACTTTGGTAAGAGGTTTTGTAAGAGAAAATAAGTATTAATCTCTCCATACTCGCCTCATGAGCAGTTTAAAGAAGATATTTATCCAATTCTGTAAAGATGGAAGGTATAACTTTAGTTTATTTGGCAACATGATTTGCGATCTCATTGCCCAAAATACCTCTATGGTTTTCAGTCCAGATAGGACTTAGTTCCATCAATGAAAAAATAAATCGTTTCTCCAAGTGTTCGAAGAGAGAAAAAGATAAATTGTGGATTGATGACACCAGAGATGGATTTTAGAATTCCTAAATCACATGTAGTTGTAATTATATAGAAACGAGAAAGCAAGGAATAATTTTCTATAGGTGAGGTGAGAATGATTTACTCGAGGTTATAATTAGATAGTGAAGTGACTGTAGAGTGTAAAGAATTAGGGAATTATTATAAGCGAAAGATTTGAGGAGATGCTTTTGGGATAGGAAGGAAATGGGAATTGTAAGAGGTGGAATACAGCATTGACCTTTAAAACTTTATATTATTCCAAGAAAGGTGATTGTAGGCGATCTAGAGTATAGACTTGTATAGTGATAAGAGAATTGGACAGAACCTCCACCAGACATAGGATAGTGTTTTTATATTTTGAATTTTGGTAATACAGTTGTGAGATTTCCAAGAAAGTGCTGAGTCGGAGATATTTTGCAAATCACTTTGAAAAATTGTTGATTATTGAGGGGGTACGTTTTTGAAGAAAATAATATTGTAGGATTTAGAAAGGACAGCGTTGAATATTGTTTATTGTACAATAAAGGGGACATAACTGGTTCAAGCTGTTTGGTTTCGAGGATGCATATGATGGGGCTAAAGATTGAACCCTGGAGAAGAACGGCACAGGAGGACCTGGATTTAATTATGTAATCTTTATAGGATTCATTTATTTCCGGTAGGTAGACAACCATGTATGCATATTGTTATAATTTAGATAATGGAATGTAATAATGATTTCTTTTTATTACCTTATTTCTTATTTTATATAATTTTTAAGGTTTACGCCATTAAATAAACTAATATAATGGTTAATATAGCTTTAATAATTGTTAAAAATTATAAGACATTAATTGCATTCTACAATTTTAAACTAAAATATTATCTTATTTAGATTTGGCTTTAAATATTTTTTTATGTGTTTGTACTTAAACTAAAAACATTTTTGATGCCTATATGATGGATAAGAAGTAATGTGGTAAGAATAGAAAATAAAGACAATTGTATTGTTGCATGCAAGGGTTTATTAACAAAATATTATACAACGCCATTGTACATATTTTTGAAGAAATAAAGTATTTACAATCATGAAAATCGTCGTGGCATTCGTGCAGAAAATAAACCTCATTCATGGACGCCGATAGTATAACAATTACGCAGACACTTTTTCTTCGCCAGCTGTGACATTTGTCACGCCAGACGCAGTCGAAGCTGTCTCGTCTTGCGTACTTCCACACACCAGAGCTGGGAATTTCTGTTCCAGAGCTTGTCTGTATTTCGGATGGCTATTATAGAAAAATAAATTATAAATTAATATGGCAAATACAAAATTCTAGTTTGTAGTGGTTTGATTTACCTGATTCCATAAACGATAGGGTTGTATACAGCATTTGCTTTCGCAAAGACTGAACACCAGATGGTTTGAATTGGAGTCAAGTTGACAGTGTTGAAGATTCCTAGCCAATTTGTTACGAGGTATGGAGTCCAAGCGAAGAACCAGAGGGAGATAGTCATCAATGCGATTTTAGCCAATTTACATTCCGCGCTTGTTTGGGAGGCTTCTGATGATCGAAGTGAAGCCACATTCATCTTTTTGGCTTGTTCTCTCATGGCTTTTTCATGAGCAGCAACAGCCTTTAAATATAGACTTAAGTACCGATATATACGCTATTAAGTAAATAATTACCTGGACAATGAACCAGTAAGAATAGATGATGGTCGCTAGAGGTAGGAAGTACACAAATACAGAGTAGACGAGGATATAGCTCCTGCTAAGCCATTCTTGGCTAAGGTAGTCGGTTCCGCATGCAGTCATGTTACCTTCTGGTACATACCTGGAAATATCAATTCGCTATTAATTAATTTAACGTCTATAATGAATAAAACTTGCCTGTTCCATCCGAAAAGAGGCGCCAAAGTCCAAATTGATCCAAATGCCCAAACAATAAAGATTCTCAAGAGGGCTGTTTTCGTTGTAAGTGGCTTAGCGCTCAAACCCTTTACAATGACGTTGTATCGATCAAGAGCAATAAAAGTCATAGTCCATATGGATGCGCATCCGAATAGCGAGCCCAACATTCCGTAAAGCTCACACATAAACGGACCTAGGCATACATATTGTTTTAAATAGCAAGATAAAAGTTGGTTCGAGCACAAATAAAAGTGTAAATAACACGTTTAATCATTAATTTTGATTATGTTGGGCCAATTATTTTATTGTTAAGATTGTATTTTCTCAACGTGTCATTTATTAGAAGATACTTGGAATTTGTTTAGTGTATATTTACCTAGCACCCAAGTTTCGTAGTAGCAGTTAATCACCATAGCGGGAGACATGGCGAACATCATGCATAGATCCGAAAAGGCGAGATTCACCACCAAAAGATTGGAGGGTGTTCTCAAGCCCTTGGTACAGCAGAAGATGTACACCACCATGCCGTTCCCTACGACCGATACGAAGCCGAGACATCCAATGACGAATCCCAAAATGCCGTGCCATAAGGGATTCATAGGTGGAAACTGATACCAGTGAGGAGATATCATGTAGAGCATTTCTGGCGGCACCTTATCCACCACTGTAATGTTACCGCCAAAACCGCTGGACCTCTGCGCGGTCCAGGCGGCGAAGCTCGGTTCGCCCATCACAGACATTATTAGTGGATCTCTTAAATACAGATACTATTAACAAAAAAAATATATATTTGGAATCACGTTAAAATGAGTGACTAATTAATTAGTCCGTAGGAATTTCTAAAATGTTGATGTTGATGAAGCAATATAGGATATTTTCAAATAATCTAAATACTAAATATAACCTTTATATTATGGTTTCAATAAATTAGATAAAGTTGTTTCTAGAAATGTGGATGTACTATGAATATTGTTAATTTTGAGAGTTATGATCACTACCTAAAAGATAAGTTAAAGATATCTCAAACTGCAAATTGAAATATTATTTAGACACTAGAAAATGAAAGTATACGTCACTGATAGATAAAAAATAATTTTATTATTTTTGTTACAATTGGAATAGTATGATGGAAAAGAAAATTAAAATATAAACCATAGAAACATTCAAATCAAAACTTTTCAGAGATGATTGATAAATGAAATAATTAATATATTCGATAAGAAAATATTATATATTTGATATATAATTTTGAAATAATTGTAAATTGAAATAATCCTAAATTTTTTGGGATGTAATTTAGAGTAATTTAGCAAGAACAATTATTTAATGTTTTAGATGTTTTAAATGATTAATATAATAATTATAATGTTATACTTACTCACTGCAATATACTGTTTCTCACTTATTACAATAAAGTAGTAACCGCCTGAAGCTGAGAAGACTGCGGCTCACTGTGGTGCTCCTTGGAGGTTTATATATACATTCCTTAATGTAATTACGCTAAGCTTCCTTGCAAATTTATTTTAGTGTCTTTAGAGTGTATGGTTTCTCTTACAATACCTTAATTTGATTTTTATTCAAGGTCATCCTTAGTTATTGGATTAAGTTATGGAAATATAATTGGGGCGAATTATGTAACGTAGGTCTAAATCCATTTAATGCTTAAAAAAGGACAATTTATATGTAATACAAATGATATTAATTAAAATTCGCGTGTTGAAAAAAAAAAATAAAATGGTAGACGAGTGGTAAAACATATAATCTTTGTTAGAAATTTTGGTAATTAAAAGCATAAGTTTAATAATTGTATAAAATTATGTTTTTGCTTAGAATTTAAGTAATTCTGAAGCAACGCAATAGTTGATCAATTTTAGTTTTTACATAATTATTATCTTTGACATAATTGTAAGTATTTTTGCGTTGAAATATTTTAATTTTTTCGCCAAAATTTCATTTCTTATCTTAAACAAAATATTATTGGAATAGTTTTATATATAGTATCCATATTTTTAATAATTTATCATTAAAGAAAAAGAAGGAAGAAAGATGACAAAAAGAAATTTTAATTTCTTTAAAAGACGGGTAATCTGGAATATCTTATGAAGATCAAAATAAGCCTTTAAGACACAGTTCATAAAGATTATTTGTTAAAACAAATTTTAATATTCTCATATCTGGCATTAGGGATTAAAAATTAATAAATCTGTAATTTGTTATTGAAAATTGATATAAAATTTCTCAGAATTTAAAATAAATTTGAGTAATGGCTCCCTTTTACACAGCTAAATCAATTTGAACATATTAAGAAAGAACGCATCGTGTTTGAAGACTCGAAGTTAATTGGTCAAGCAAAAATACTATTTGATTACCATCAAGTCTATAAAATTTTTTAGTATTCCAAATAACCATTATCTCATTTGTAACAGAAGGACTCATAATTAGCAACTGTAGTAACATTCATTTAGCCTAAAAACTCAATGTCCACTATTTAAAATATGTGAACGATTCCTCTTGGCTAAGTAAAGATTTTTAATACTCTAACTTTTTTAGAAGAGCGAAGCTCGATAGTTATTTACTTAATTTAGTTTAATAGGTAAAGAATTGCTAAACACTTGGTTTGAGTAACTGATTTTGTTTATTTACTAGTTTCGTCTGCTACAGCATTTTCAAGAGTGATTATAAAAGAAAAGAAATAATTTAGTTTATATGGGATGGAAAGACGATCCAACGTTACTCTTCTGATTGTTTTTATTGTAATATATGTGTTCACCTAATACTTTCCTTTATTGAAATAATACCTGAGGGAAGGTAGGGAACTGGTACTCTTTGTGATTAGGATGTAAATAATAGGATTTTAGTGTCGCGAAGTTAATCCTGTAAAATAGACACATATGAATACAACCTTAATATAGTGAAAAGTCCATATGATGATGGTCAATCACTATTACTAAAACAAACAAAAATGAATAAAATGAAAAACTAAAATAATTATTTATATAAACATATGATTCTTAGAAAATGGACTTTAATTTCTATAAAACATTATTATTTCATGAGAACAAAGAATGTTAATTATATTCGTTGAATTATTTTATCGATAGTTTGTTGTGTTTAATAAGAGCACCGGCTTATAATTACTAGAAAAAAAAAGACGATCACTTTACTGCCATTGCCCTATTTTTGTTAACTCTACACAGTTTAAATTGGTAATGGGAAAGATATTCACAAAACTGTGTTTATTAGGAGTTCTTAGTGGGAATGGTCATCTGTTTCTTTGGTCCTATTATTTTACCGACATCTGGAGAGCAGGTACAAGAAAATCTGCAAACTGTGTCCGGCTGCATTTCCAAGAAGGCTCGTTTGGGATGGGAACTGAATGGCCTGGTCAGGGGAAGCGTAATCCGTTTATCACCTGGAGATCGGATGGAATGTTAAATCGGTAAGCAGGCAGAAATTTATGGTATAAATTACCTGCCAATACAGAACATCTGCTTAGTGGGCTTGTATGAGAGAATAGAGAACTGAAGATGGGAGGAGTGTTCTAATCGTTGCCTTCGCTAGAAAAATATTGAAATCTTTTCATTTAATTGTCTATAAATTTTGTCTTATTATTTTCATTTTATGCATTAACCAAAATGAAAGGTATTATTTATTCTTCAGTTGTGGTTTTATTGTCTAGCTACCGTGGATTTACCTGAATACGGTCAAATAATGAAATGATTTCCTCGCCATTGTTATCCTGTAAAAATATATTTAGGGATTAATTATTATTTTATGGCGATTCGGCATGTGCACAAACCTACTAGTATAATCATTATTACCGTAATTTTAATAAAAAGCACAATTGTCAGCACGTGGCTCGTTTTGACGAATAAGCTGTTTAATATTGCGGTGGAAACGGAAAATGTTTGCTCGGAATTTTACACGTGTTGAGGATTTACTCTATCTATGCATATTTAAACTAGATTTTAATCAAAGCAAAATGCATTTTATAATAAACAATGTTTAAATTAAGTAGATAGGCTGTTTTAATTAAATTTCATTAACACTTCGTTTTAAATTATATTTCTAAACTAATATAATCACTAGAAAGTTTACAGATGAGTACAATTGTGAGTTCAGCTAAATATTTCATTACATAACGTTGATATTTGTCTTTAAAAAGTTATATAGTACTTATATATTTAGATAATTATTGAAAATTATTCATCTTTTAACTCAATGTTGTGTGATGTATTTGATAAATAAAGAAAATGATAGAAAAAATCAAACAAAAGATAAGATAATAAATAAACTCCTTGCAGAGATTTAAATCTAAATTTTGCATCAGTTATCGACCTCAACCATCCTACCGACCTCAACCATCAAATCCTCTTCCTTCAAGAAACGTTCCTCTTCCCCAAATCTTTTATCCTTGGATACAACATTAAATAAAGATGGGCCATTATCCTGGCAATCCTTTTCTAGATCACAACATATCTATGGCCTCTATTTTACTACATTCCTCCCTCCACCCCCTTCCCTTTTAGAATTCCTAATCTTCTCTGTTCCGAATCCCGTACAATCATCCTAGTTGTCTCACGGTCATAAATTAGACAACTTTATCCTAAATTTCCCACTCGCCCGCCTTCCTAATTCCTTTCCCACCTGTATGCATCACAGAGGTCCATTCTTGCCACAAATTCCGATCATTTTACCATTGCTCTTTGAGCAAACCTATTAACAGCGACCACTTTCCCATTTTCTTTCCCTATCTATCATTACTTGTCCCTCCACTCCACACGTCTCTTCAAGGAAGATCTTCTCGCATAATAAATTAAAATAAATGTTCCTGTAAATCTAAATTTTAATATTTACATATCTTTAAAAAAATCGTTGAAATAGTGTTCTTCTCGAAGGTGGTTGGTGTAAGTTGGCGATGTTTTCTTTTGAGTGAAACTTCGAAGCTTTGTCCAACGTATTCTTTTGGGCAATCACCACACTCTAACAAGTAGACCCCAGATTTTTCATTTTTGCTGATTCGTTTTTCGTATTATTGTATTATTTGTATGAATATGTATTTGCGAGTTATGTGAAGTTTATTATTTAATTAAATAAACACAGTCATATTTCTTACTTCACCATTTTATTTAATCACTAAATGTACAATTCGAACACTATGTGTCCATTATCAATAGTTAACTGTTGTTTACAAAATTTTTGGTAACAAATATATATACAGTGAGGATTAGCAGAAAACCCGAAAAGCAATAAACGTGATTAGTACATGAGTGCTTAATGCGGCTGGAGATAATGCTGGAAACTACAAAAGAAGCGTTAATTACAATTTCTAGAATTAGTTTTACCTGAAATCGAAATTAAATCTAACAGTGGATTATTTAGAGGGCTCAGATCGAAATTAGGGAGTTTATACGTGTGTTTTTTTTTATTTCTATTGCTTCTAATGCGTTCAAGTTAAAAGAATTAGACTGTTTTAATAATTTTTCATTTTTAATATTATAATTATGGCCTGTTTGTAAAATATGATGCGCAAACGCTGATTTATCAGGATTCATATTTCTAATATGATAACAATGTTCTTTAAACCTAACATTTACATTTCTTTGGATTTGTCCGATGTACATTTTTTCGCAATTTGAACAATTTAAGGAGTAAATGCCAGAGGTAAGGAGAGGGTCTTGTTTGCTAAACGTATTACCTAGGAATTTATTAGGCTTTGTATTAGAATAATATGCCGGAATGAAGCTGAATTTTTAAAGAATTTTATTTATGTGATGGTTGGCGGCAGGTGCGTGGATCATTTTAACATATGTGTGTTGATTTATTGAATTTGATATCGGTTCTAATGTTGTAATTGACTGCATGAAATGTTTTTTCATGTGTTTGTTGATAAGTTTTTGTATTGTTTTTTGGTTGTATTTTAATGAGTCAGTATAAATTCAAGTTCTCGGTTTTATATGGTAATAGGGAGGTTAATGGCTCTGTATATCATACTGTTAAAGGCAGAGAGTTTATGTTTAGGTGGAGAAAATGAGCTTGAGTGAATATAGTTGTATGTATGAGTTGGTTTTCTGTGAATGTTGAATACCAATTTTCTGTCTTTTCTAATAACAAGTAAATGTAAAAAGGCAAGTTGTTTGTTGGATTCAACCTCATACGTAAATTTAATGCTGGGATAAAAACTATTCAGTTGAGATAAAAATTGAGAAATATTGAAGTCGTTTTTAATGATGGTAAAAATGTCATCCACGTACCAAGTTTTTGGAAAATTGTTCAATTCTGTTTTAGCTCTATTTTCGAGATGATTTAGAAAAATTTCGGAAAGAAAGGGTGAAAGAGGGTTACCCATGGCAGTACCAAAGGTCTGTTTATAGAAATTACCTTCAAATTCAAAAGTGTTTAAATCCATTACCGTTTTTGTTAATTTAATGTATGTATTGACTTTATCTGTGGGGATGTTATTTTCTATTAAAATGTGTTCAAGAATATTTAATGTGTCATCTATTGGTATGCTGGGAAACAGTGACTCAACATCGAATGACAGTAGTTGTTCATCCGGTGCTAATTCAACGTCATCCAACATTTTTGTAAAGTCAAAATAGTTTTTAACTGAAACGCTGTTGTGGATTTTAAGATTTTTAAATTCTTCAACTAACCATTTTGCTAATTTGTAGGTGGGTGGGTTTATATTCGAAACTATGGGCCTATATTTGTTCCCAGGTTTGTGTATTTTTGGGAGGCAATACAATCTAGATAACTTGGGATTCTTTAACTTGAATGAATTGGCTGTTTTTTTGTCTATTAAATTTGTTGACTCTTTTAAAGTGTTATTAATTTTACTGATGAAGGTAACATTTCTAACATTTCTCTAACATCTCGAAAATAGTCTACTTTGTTAACAATAACTTTGGCATTACCTTTTTTGATTTAAGAAAAAATACGTCTTTGCTTTTCAATTTCTTTGCGGTTACTATTTCACTATTGTAATTTTTGTTCTGTTTCTTCGTTTTTGTCACATTTTGGAGGCGTTCCTTCATTGCTATGCGAAATGCTGTGGCCTTGTCTTCTTCCAATCGCGATGCGGCACACTCTATATCGTTTAGGATGTCTTCTACTGGAAAGCGCTTTGGACTTAAAGAGTGTTTTAAACCTTTCTGTAGAAGGTTTATTTCGTCTTCGGAGAAGGTTTCGTCTGATTTGTTTATTAATGTGTGTGATGGAAGTGGTTTCAGGTTTTGTTTATCACTAGTTATATCTTGCTGGTGTATGAGATTCGTTATCTTCTTGTGTAACCTAATGGATTTGTTCTTCACTTTTGTTTCGATGACTTTGAACATTTTTTTGTAAGGCTTGGTCCTATGTATGTGAATGAGTCATTATTGCGAGTTTCAAATGGAGAACGTAAGCACTTGATTGTAGATCACATTTTCTATGGAGGGCCCTCATTTCTGATTTTAGCATTTTTATTTTGAAATCTTGTATTAGTTTGGTTTTGTCTGAGCCCTCTAAATAATCCACTGTTAGATTTAATTTCGATTTCAGGTAAAGAAATTGTAATTAACGCTTCTTTTGTAGTTTCCAGTATTATCTCCAGTCGCATTTAAGCACTTAGGTACTAATCACGTTTATTGCTTTTCGGGTTTTCCGCTAATCCTCACTGTATATATATTTGTTACCAAGAATTTTGTAACAACAGTTAACTATGATAATGGACACATAGTGTTCGAAATGTACATTTAGTGATTAAATAAAATAGTGAAGTAAGAAATATAACTGTGTTTATTTAATTAAATGTATTATTTGTTTTGAATAAAGTGTTAATATTTAAAGATTTCAATATGTTATTGAGCTGTTTTGTTTTGAATTGGTTTATGGAGAAATTAATAATGGTCTAACGATTGATTTCGTCCGGTTCAGAGGATTAAACATCCATTGTTTCCCACTCACGAAAGTCTCAGATGTGCGTCATTTATGCTAATTTAAAATATAAGCCATGGATTACTCATAAAGCAATTTAAACGCAATTAACCAAACGGTAAACACGTGAAACTAACTGAAGATTATTTTTTAATAAAACGAAATTTGCTTATTGAAAATGTACTAATAAAAATTTTAAACGAATTTAAATACTCAAATCAATAATAAAAGCAGAAATATATTTAAGATAATTAATTAAACTATTAAGAAGTTTCTAGTAATGATGTAATAATAATCAATTAAGTTTATCGAATTGTTTTGCATTTTATGTCAATGCTTGTTTCTTTCTTTTGTATTTCGTCGTGTTATTTGTGTATTTATATGCGTGTAAATGTTGCTTTAAAGAATTTCCCTCGTTACTCTAAAGCTCCATTAATTGTGCCCCATCAAAATGTAATCTGTTTTCTAATTTGGTTTTCTTTTATATTATATCTATAATTTCTTTAATCTATTATTTATTGTCTTTTTTAGTATATATTTTCTTCTTTCGATCTCTTTTTTTGCAATTTTCTCTGTCATCCAAGATTTTTTACTATTGTTTCTCTTTTGTTGTCCTTTGTTTTTGTTTTTACTTTAATCGTGTATCTTTTGTTTGTTTTTCGTCTTGTGTCTGCTTTTCTCAATTCTTTTTTCCGTTGTATCTTTTTGGTGAACATAAAATACTAATAATAAACATATTTGTTTTTTTATTTTTCAATGCATTTTGTATGCTTTTTTTGTTTTTAATTTGTCATCGGTATTTGTTACGTGTTTTGTTTTCAGCTACATCGTGTTGTGTTTTTTGTTTTTTTGTTTGTGCCTTATTTATATTTATTTACATCAATAGTACGAACCGCTGACCTACCGCAATAAATAATATTTTAACTGATCGTACTCCTGACCTCCGAGAGAAAATACAATAACGTATTATTTATTCGACGTATCATATATCGTTCTAGCGTGTTTTTGACCTACTTCATAAAGCTTTGCTTAAACTAGCGTACTCCTGACCTACAATAACAATTTATTTATTAACCTACCTTAATGCATTAACCTCACCAAAGGTTAGCCTAGTCAAAGTAATTGTTTTATGCAGCAAGTCAAGGTTACGCTGACTCAATATACAGAAGGTTATGGTAGGTCAGGAGTACGCTAGGTCAATATATAGTTCATTAGGGTAGGTCAAGAATAAGATAGTTTGTAGAATGGTTTTAGAACAGATTTAAATTACAATTTAAACTGCATTCAACTTAAAATTTGGCAGAATATATTTGAAAAATTTGATATTGATATTATTTGATCAAGTTGAAATAAATTTGTCATTGTGGTAGATTAAAAAAGTAGTTGAAATAGAAGAATTATATTTTTTTTCGGGAAAACAATCATGTATAAAAAAACGCTTTCAAAAACTAACATACAATTCGCTTATTATCTTTAAAAACGGTAAAATAATAAAAACTACACGCCGGTGGTGGCGCATCGGTTACGGCCCCGAAATTACGTGCAGCAACGTTGATTTGGGTCAGTAGTCGGATGGGTGACCGGTACCATTCACCATTGGGATACAATTAATGGTGCTTTAGAGTGACGGGGGCGATCCTTTAAAGTAACAAGCTCATTTACACACACACACAAATACACAAATGACACATGGCGGAAGAACCACGTGGTCGATGGTCTAACACTACTACTACTACTACTAATAAAAACTTATACACAGGTCGATAGCCGTTGAATAATATAAATTTGTTGGATAAAAATGAAGGTAAGAAAATGTTTACGTAATATACCTTGAAATTTAGAGGAAACAGACACAATTTATTGTGAAAAAATCCTTATCTAATCTGATCTTTTGATTTAGAAGAAACAAAATGATTTACTATAGAGAAAAAAATCTTGTTTCGCCGAAATGGTAAAAATGCTTATGAGGTATTTTTACCTAATCAAGTGATGACTTAATTTCATTGACTTGTGTGTTGGTTTTGTATGTTGCCACATGAGAAATGCTTTTCGTTTGTGAAAGAAATTGTAATTTTCGCCCGCGCGACGAGCCAATTTTTATAACTACTAGATCTCCAACACGAACGTTGTTGGAATATCTGTGCCTCTTGGTGCGAGACAATTGAATAGGGGTCCATTCTTTCGTACAACCATTATCTTTCAACCTTTTCAAGCCATTCGAGAAGATCGAGCTGCTCGAAAAGATCAAGCAGAACTGCAATTTCAAAACATAACTATTGGTAAAATAAAGATACAATTTACATTTATAACTATTTTCTGCAGTGATTACGCGGTAATTATTATCAAAGTACATACAATATAATTGATAAATGTATACACAGTAAATCTGCATGTAAATATATAAAAATTAATTAGAATATAAAATAAACTTCGCCTTGATAGACGCATTAAAAAAATATATTAAAAAATTAAATAATATTAACGAGACACGTATGCAAATGTAGGGATGAATATTGATCCACTAGGTTATATACATGACATTACAATGTCGTGGCGTGTGGCAATAAAATGCTGGCTTTGCTTAAGTTTCCTATATTCTATGCTAAACAATACATGTAATCAAAGTTACATGATTGCCTATTCATAATTATAGTACAAAGGCGTTAGTGGAGTTTATATAAATCAATAAATCAGGATGTATGGTGTTGAATTGAGTGGTATATATGTATATGTTAAGTAAAACACAATTACTTTTTATTTGCAAAGAGATGGCGACGTGCTTTATTACACAAACATTTTACCGTTAATCTGCGTGGTCTTGCTTACGTAATACGTATTGCAAATTAAGAACAAAGTCAAGTGTAATACGATATTTCAAATGATGAATGTTATTTGTAAATATTAATATTGATTTAATTAATTAACATTAGGTTATTTTTGGAATAATTACTTTGGTTAGAAAATTCTTGTAAGGGTGAGATTACACTAGGTACCAATGTAATTGTATAAGGCGATATCAATTCGATATAATACTTAATCTAATGAAATAAATATCTTTGTTATAGTAGTAACCATTGTTATACGTATATTTTTTTAAGGTAATGTTCACTCTATCAACAAGCTACCCGTTTCATTTATTATTGTTTAGTGAAATTACAATAATATTTTGTTACAGTTATCAAGTCTTAGATAAATATTAAAAAAAAATAAGCTACTGGTATTATTTATTTTGCACCTTTGAAAGCATGTACCAGAGTCAACATCTGTCTGTTTTAAAAATAAATTTTATTAGAAATAAAAACCCTATTTTAGGCGACTCATAGCAATGGTTTGGGGGACGATTTGGAGGGGTGAAAACACCCTTAAAACTCGAAGGTCCAGATCGATGTATTTATACATACAAATTAAATGAAAAAAATTAATGTACATATTATTAAAATGCGCAGAAAGACATGGTTGGAAAATATAAAAACACACAAATAAAACAGATTAAGTGATATATTATAAGTTAATAACATAAGATATTTCATATATATATATATATATATATATATATATATATATATTTGTTATGAATTTTATAACTATATTTTATATAGCAACAGTGCTAAATAAAGTTTATTATTTATTTATATATAAAATAAATAATATAAATACTTGCAATTTTTTAATTATTTCTACGTATTAAGAAATTAAATTATACATGTAACCCGTAAATATAAACTAAAACACTTTGAATTGTATACATAATGCAGGGCGTGGGTTTAAGAATAGAATATAATCTTATATAAACAGACTTTGATTAATATTAAAAAAATCCTAAAATTGCACTTTACACATTAAAATGTACAACAAATGAATTAGGAATTAGTGCGTTTGAAAAGGCACCTCAAGCTTCTATATAATAAGACGACCTTATATCCGAATACGTTGTAACTGGTTGTTGCCCCTTAACATCTGCTCATTCCAGAAAATCAATAATCCGAAAACAACATCCATCTTGTTCGATCTGAGCACATTTACATTTAAGGACTGTGTTATTAAATTAGGATGCTTTTCATGTTGATAGTATCTGTGTTGGGATATATACATACCATAGTATCTTGCTATTTTAAATAAAATGAGTTTCTTGTCATTCCTTTGTCTCGTATTTTAAATAAAATATATTCGCGCCATCACTGGTTTAGTACCAAAGCGTCACTATTGGCGTCGCTAATTTACAGGAAAGGACAACTACGTTTGCGCACTTGCGATTCGTCCCTCGTTCAAGTCGTGGAAGTGGACGTAATCCGTCCATTTTGAATTTAGTCGTCGTGTGGAGTTGACTCGCCGCGACAGATAGCATCAGTAGCAGAATCTTTTAGTAATATAAGTAGTAAGTACGCCACATTTTATTAATATTTTCACTTATTTTAACGTAATGGTTATTGTATCGTAAATTTAAATATAATATATACATGATTTTTTGCACTTTTCACCGGCAGCAGTAATTGGCATAGACTCATCACTACGTATTATAAATTACGTAGTAGCTGCAAATACAAACAATTTGAATTACTGCTTTTTCTTTGGTAAAACTATTAGATTTGTATTAAACGCCGTGATCATATAATTTACGCGGCTTCTATTGATCGGCCTTATATCAAAATGGCGCCTAACTTTATGTACCGTTAAATTCGCAGAGGACAATGGCCGAAAATCCAGCTCCCGCTACACCGGCGAATCAAAGCCAGAACAACTCACAGCAACAAAGGCCCCAAGGCGGCAACTTTAGAGGACGCGGCGGCCCCCGTGGGCGCGGTGGATTCATGAGAGGACGGTAAGCGTCACTTCTATTATTTCACAATGAAACCGCCGTTATGTTTGTTTCATCAGTAAATATTTAAGTGCGATAACCTCTTGTAGTTGTTGATTGTTATGATTTGTAATATTTATCCTCATAAAATTAGGATGGACAACTATTCTCAGAAATCCTTAATTGCTCACAGTATACTATAATTATAATATTCTTGGAATAAGATGATATATCAATATTTCTGGGCATAATTTGCGCACTCACTAGAAGGCATACAGTTTTATGGACAAATTTGTATAAAACTGGCTATTTTTATTTAAATTACTAAGGGATGGATGTTTCCTCATCTGCTTGATAAATCCACGGCGTGACGAGACTATTGAATCAGTGTCTCTACATAATAATGCAAAACATCTTTGTTTTATTAATTTAATTCATAATAGAGTTTTGCCAAGTAACAGCCTCTCGTCAAACCATTATTTGAAATCAGTTAGTATAAAAATATTTGGCTTTGGCTGTTCTCTGGTCTAGAATTTCTTCAATAATTGCATTGGACTTCTTTAGCATTAATTTGCTGTTGGCTTCTATTTCATGTTAAGGAATTTTTCTATGATCAGTTTAATATTTCACTAATTTATCTTAGGTATTGTTTTATGATACTCCTATTTTATTAAACGTAAATATATTTTTATTAAAATTATCATAAAATTACTGATCAAAATGTAATCTTGTTATTTTTCTGTGCTCATTTATAATTTCGTTGTTGGTCATGCCTTGCAAATAAAGGTAATTGTAGATCATTATGAAATTATTATTCAGTACAGATTTAATGTTTTAATTTAATATTTACAAATTCATCCTAAAAAACATGTTACTTTTGTATTCATGTACTATTTCAAATTATTATTTACATTTTTTATCTAGTTGCTTGATAACATGTTAGAATTTTTATTCGCCTGCTACTAGGGTGCTTACCAATTAAAAATTTAGACCAAACTGTAAACCAGAAAGAATTGTTCTAAGTATAATTGTCAAATTGTGTAACCATTTTACTGCTTGTTTATTTATACACATAAATTTCAATTAGGTGTTTTATTTTGACAAAGAATGCAAAGTTAATTATATACAGAGCATAGTGTGATAGATATTTTAGATATAATTTTAAATTTCAAAATATTAAGTTTTGATTTTTTATTTTATATAGTGGGGGCCCAGGAGGCCCACCTGGACGTGGAGGACCAATGATGCGTGGCCGTGGTGGCCCACGTGGTGGACTTAGAGGAGCACCAAGAGGTAGATTCCCACCAGGTGGACCACCACCGCCAATGGGTGATGGTATGCCACCAATGGGAGAAAATGGAGGACCAAGAGGCCCACCTGGATTCAGAGGAGCTGGCCGTGGTGGTCCAGGAGGTTTCAGAGGTCGTGGTGCCCCAAGGGGCCGTGGTCTTGGTGACAGACCCAACAGAATGGGAGGTGGTGATAGGATGCCGCCAAGGGGTGGTGGTGGTGGCAGGCCTTTCACACCACGTGGTCGTGGAGGCCTAGGAGGTCCAGGAGGTATGCAGAAGAGGGGTCAATCTGGACCCCCACAGGGCGGCCCAGGACCAAAGAGGGGACGCTTTGAGAATGGTTCAGCATCAAATGGATTTGGTCAAAGGTAGGTGTTAACAATTTATTTCAATTTAAGATAATTTAATATGTGTTAATTTAGGTCGAGTTTTGGAGGCAACACTGGACAAGGATATGGCCAACAAGGGGGTTATAGTTCACAGTATGGAAATCAATCACAAGGAGGTGGTGGCTATGGAGGTGGGTACGGAGGTGGTAATCAATATGATAACAACTATCCTGCCAACAATTACCAATCTAATAATGCTGGATATGGCGGTGCTGGTGATGCATATGGTTCTTCAGGTTATGGTCAGTCATCAGATGGATACCAAAGTGGCGGCGGCGGCGGTGGTGGTTACAATCAGGGATATGACAACCGAGGTGGTTACTCCTCAGGTGGAGGTTATGGTAAGCTGAACTTGTTTGAACTTATTAAATAATCTTTAATTAATTTTTTGTTTTTTCTTCTTAAAGCTGATTCACAGTCAAACTACACACAACCTGGAGGATACGGCAAACAAGATTATGGTAAGTTTTCTTGAACATATTATTTCTGATATTGAGGGAATTTTATTACAACAAAAGTAGAAAAAGAAAAGTTGGTCCTTTCAAACACTAGAAGCAAAAATTTTTAATAAATTGTTATTAGTTCCAGTTACTATAAGCAAACCAAAAGTTAAATAATTGTTAAATATATGAAGATCTGAAGAGTTCAGTTAGAATTTAAATATTTTTAAAATCAAGACTACAATTAAGCTTTACAATTTAATAGTTTTGTTTTGTGAATTTTATTATTGTGATGTAACATAGTAAATACACAGTATTCATAGTTAAATCACTGTATATTGTAACAGAATTAAATTATATATAAAGTACTGCTTTTTAAAGTATTCATTATTTAAGAAAGCAAGGTTGATGTAGCTTGTGAGATAAGTGCAAGATTTTTTTAAATCAACTCATTTAATTTAGATATTTTTAATGGGCAATTTATTTATTAGTTTTGACTTTTCTCTTGGAAAATCTTTAATTCTGGACTTTTACGATCCATATTTCAGGTTCAACAAACCAGGGTAGACGATATTAACAATAGTTCATCATCTTACGACTTAAATATACATTTCAATTTCTGTACATTAGTAAATTTTGTGTTTGTTTCATTTTATATATATTTATGGAAAAAATGTATATTAATTGTCCTCCAATTGCAATACGCAGTTCAAAGTATTTTATTTAAAATGATCTTAGTTCAATAGATAACTTAGTAAAAATGATATATTGTCATTGATTAAAAATAGGATAAGCTTTTATTATTTTATATATTATAACATGACTGTCTAAATGTTTATTTACTATCATGAAACGAATAAGTGAACAATTTTTTATAAAAAATATTTATTTATAAACAAAGGAAACAATAAAGTATTATGTACTTGTAAAGTAAATCATAAAATTAAGATCCTAAAGTCCTGCCGTATGATAACTAATGTACAAATGCTGAAGAGCCTACTAGCCAGGATGTGCAAATACAGCTGAAGTCTACCCTGAACCGAAGTTAAACGGAACTCTAACTAAGGATGAACACTATGTGTAGAAGATTTCATTAGTTTTAAAACAAATCTGGTTTTGGAAAAACCATGTCCTAAAATGTACACGATACATAGTATTGTGTCATTCAACAATGGATGGGGAAACAAGAATATCAATGTTTATTATTAAACATGAATATTTAAAAAGAAACTTCTAATATGATCTCGATAAAAAGATACAACAAATAAATGTGCATTAAGACTAAATACATACCACTCTTATATAATTTAAGTTGAGCAATAAAACTCTAGTACTAATTATAAAAATAAATAATGTGACAGCTGGTTTACTCTTAATGCAGAATTAGACGACAGAAAATTCTTGTGATATTGTAGAAATTCTGAACAGAATTCTGTGTAAGCGATGACTGTAATAAACAATATCTTTTAAAACTTAGTTTACGTAATTATGATTTATTCCCTCCTATAATGCACTGTTTAATGGCACAGGTGAAAATCTTCTTTGGAATGCTTGGAAGAAAGACTGTTTTGTGTGAATAGGTGAATGTTAATATTTACAAAAACAATTTGAATTAATCAAAATCAAAAGTAATTTGTTGCATTAGTAATTTAGATTTTTTTCTGTAGTGTTTTTGTTGAGAAGATCTATGTAAATCCAATTATGTTAAGGAAAATATGTTTATCCTTTTTTAAAACTAAATTTGTTATTGTTAAATAATCTAACAAAAATTGTATATAAAAACATAGATTCTAAGTATATATTTGAGTAATATTATTTTGGGCTTTGCAAATAACAAACCAAAATTATACGTAAGTATGAAGCATCTAATGCACTTATTTTTATTAACAAAATACATTCCTTCATTCTATACATAAACAACTAATAACTGTAATATTATTTCTCTAGAACTTTATTTTGTTTCTTTCATTATAATGTTTCAGGATAGTACTATAGCTTTATCTACCCCTACCGATAATAAATATGTTATTACATTTTACTATCGATACCAGATTTTGCTGTCCGTGACAATATATGTATGCTGTAATTTAAGCAATATTTTGTTGTTTAGCAGCTTGTGCCTGTGTATTATTTACATATTTACAATTACTTGTGACCTGTTATTTGCAAAACATCCTGCAAGGATATTGGAACTAAAACAATACCAAAAACAAGCAAGCATCTAGTTTCTGTGCCCCTTAAAAAGCCAATAAGCAAAACTTATACAATATAAGTTTCAACTTATTTGAAATCCAAGAAATATCTTGGCTGCAATGCTATTCATTAACATAGCGAAAGGAATGTAGCATAGGTAAAGTATTATGTTCTAATCGTAATTTAAATTCAATAAATACATACATGTGCATATTATGCAAGTAATTCCAAAAGTTAAAAAATATGCATGCATTTAAGATAATTGTAAAAAGAGCCAGTAAAGCAAATATTTTGCATGGAAAGAATTTAATGCACAGTTCATTATGTGTACAATTGACGAATTAGGAACTATCTGTACTTTTGTTGTATTAGAAAGGCACAATTAATATAAAACTTATATGAAAAGTTGTCTATATGTGATTAGAGTCGCATTAAAAGCTGGCCGTTTTATATTCATTACTTTTCTAATAAAATATTTATATTTTTTAAGTTGCTCTGTACTAATTATTTTTTTCTTGTTTAGGATGAATATGGTAGTATCAAGAAGTTCTACAATAAATGGTGGGTAAAATGAGGTAACGCTTAAACAATATGCTGCTGATCGTCTGGTTGGGAAATGAGAATGTTGGCAGGGTGTTTTTGAATTGAATTGGATTTGTTTGTTACAAAAAATTTTTTTTTGATTCTATTCAATTTAAAGTTTTGGTTTAGTTGTAGGAATAAAGTAAAATTTAAATTCAAGTCACTACTACTACAAAAAAGTAATCAAGTATGGTATATTTAAAGTTAAGTATACATCTTATTATAATTTTTGAGCATTTGAGTAATTCTTAATCTGATTATTGCAAAAAGTACATAACTTTTGAAAAACTTAATAATTTGTCTTGGTCAATTTTACCATGTGGATTTACATAATAGATGTAAAGGACTTTTTTGGTGGACATTTGTTTTCTTTTCTAATTTGGAAGTTGATTTAATTCAATTAAACAAATAACTCTTATTCAATTCATGCATAAGTAAAATTGCAGAGGTGCTTCAAGATGGGGGTTGCTTGTACCTAATTTATTAGTTTATTTTCAGGTCCCTTTTAAATAAAATAACATGAAAAAGTTTCTTTATTTTTTTTTGTACCCTTGTATACAAAAAGCATATTAGCAGAAAATTGTTTTGTATTGGATGTGCATAATATAAACAGTTTAACATTATGTAGGTAATAAATAAACGACTTCGGTTTTGAGAATTTACACAATTTAATGTCGATGCGACAATTGTTTCTCCACACATTAGCTTCATCAGACAGATGATAAAATGATTCTATCATTGTTTCATCATTGATAAAATCAGTTTATCATCTGCCTGATGTGGCGAAACAATTGTCGCAGTGCATCGACATTAAATTGTGTAAATTCTCAAAACTGAATAATGTAATTTCACCAAGTAACAGCCTCTTCAATCCAATGTTTAACATTATGTTGTAGAATTACTTTTATAATTAAAAAAACATTTTGTGATTCAATAAAATTTTGAATAATAACAAATGCTACTTAAAAATTGCAAGATACAATTTGTAACATTTTGTAAGTAATAATATTAAGTTTCAACATTGTAACTAGTTTTTAAAATTTCATTGTTTTTATATGAGTTCATATTAAAAATTATATAAGTTAATTAATTTTCTAAATTAGTTGAATTAAAGTTACTTGAATTATAAAGAAACTGGTGTTGGCATTATTCTATGCCAAGTGCAATTTTAAGAACAATTAGGAAAAATAAATTAATTTTGTAAATTAGTTTAATAAATAAAGTTACTTAAAATATAAAGAAATTGGTGTTGGCAATATTTTATGCCAAGTGCAATTGTAAGAAAGAAGGAAAATTAAATGATTTATTATGACAATTTGATTGCAAAATATATCAATAGTTTACATACATAATTTAGAACTATATTTGATTTGTTTATTAATTTGACAGTCCAATTTTTGTCAATATTAAGAATATTTTTCTACAGTTGTTATGTTATGGTGCTAATTTAGTGCATTAAAATACGATATTTTTTTTCTTCTAATTTAGATAAAAGTAGGTTATCTGAGAAAGTGTTCATAAACAACTATTAAAAGGAAAAACACTATTATTTTGTAGAATGCAATATTTGTAAATTCTATGATATAGTATAGTGTGTTTTTTAAACTGAATAAAATTTCCCAATAAAATTGAGATTGTATCGATCTGAATTCTACAACAAAAGTGATTAGTAGAATAATTATTCTGAAAGTTATTAAATTTAACTCATCATTAGTTACCAAAATACATAACCAAAATAGATGTTAAGAATTTAAACCACACAAAGACCAATAATTGGTTATGCCCTTTTTAAGAAAGAAGTAAAGATGTATAAATACAAAAATAATGCTGCTCTAGAGTGACGGGGGCGATCCTTTAAAGTAACAAGCTCTTTTACACACACACAAATACACAAATGACACATGGCGGAAGGACCACGTGGTCGATAGCCTAACACTACTACTACTACTACAAAAATAATCAATTGATAATTGTGTTTGCAGATATTTTTTTAAGTAGATACATATATTAAATAGCTTTAACATTTATTGATAGGTACATTATATTTCATTATATAATGAATATGGTTTTGAGATCCACACACACACACATTTCTGTTGTAATTTAAATATTTGTAGAAAAACTTTTTTTATCTAATTTCATAAATTTTCAACCCTATTTGAACTGTAAACAACTATGTTAAAAGGTAAAACATTCCGAAAGTAAATGAAACAATTTCTACATCAACGTAATTCAATTTGATAATCTTTCTCAAAGAGGTCACATTATTCAATGAAACATTTTCCACACACATGCCTTACATAACCAAGGGTCTATATAAGTTCCTGGATAGTATTTAAATTATTCTAATTGATAGATAGTGTTTTAACGAATGAGATAAATTTCAATTGTGGCAGCCGTCTGAGTTGAAAGCAGCGACAGAGGATGCATCTTACGTCTAATAGAGACATAATTTTCGCGTGTTATGTGACAAAATAATGCGTGGGACGTTAAGATTTATGATGCTCAAAGATTTATTATAATAACATTAAATTAACTTCATCCGGGATACAGATGTGTGCGTTATTTAAGCGGGTGATATTATTTCACGTTTTTTTTGTGTTGTATTTACAATTATTTTGTCGTCTTCAATTACATGTGGATTAAGAATAAAACATTAATATAATGTAGGTAGTAATGAAAAAGTAGTTTTTGAGAAGATCGATTTTAACATTGAGACCTGACATTTATCTTCTTTTTTCGATCTAGTGAATATTAGTACTAGTGTTTGGCTATCGACCACTTAGTCATTCCGCCGTGTTATTTGTGTGTGTGTCAATGAGCTTGTTGCTTTAAAGGATAGCCCCGACCGCCTAAAGAGCGATTTATTGTATCCGAATGACGAATGGTACCGGTCACACATCTAATCGGATTAACGATGCTGCATTCTTGCTACTGCTGGTTTGGCTGCAACCGTATACGCCCACCACTGGCGTTTAACTATGTGTTTATTAATTTATGGTTATTGAATTATTTGAAATTAATGATCTGTAGACTATAAAGTAATAATCGTCAATAATTTACAACGCATAAACTATTAAGCTTGTGGTTACATTATTTATGTTTATGCACTTATTCAAGTACAATTACTTAATTGAATAGCAGTTACTTAAGTGCACTTTCTTGCCTTTCCCCGACGTTCCCATTTCACTTGAGTAATTTTTGCGTCCTCAATATGGTCATAATATATATTGACTGGGGAACATTCCAGGATATAATAATGACTATTATTTCCTTCTCCGATTGATTATTACCTGATTATCTTGCTGATTTGTTATATATGAGTTTCTTTTTTTATAACATCAATAAATTATTCAATTTGTGGTTTTGATAATATTAATTATAAACTTCATTATTGCGAATGTAAGACGTACAGCAAACCCCAATACAATATGGTAGACATGTTAATAAGACGCCGTGTTGTACAAGTTCGTGTTATAGGAAGCCAAGAACTTCTTTTTAAAAAACGGAAATAGGTTCAATAATTTTACATATTAAGAAAACGGTGATGTGGTCATCATAGTACTTTCATTATATTTTTCTCGAAAACTATGAGGTTTACGCAAAGTGGTTATCCTTAATAATTTGCTCAATTTTGGATTCTTTACAATTACTTGTTATATAAATTTCATGCAATTTCATCCTATAGTTTATTAGCAATTGGCAAAAAATGAAATGATTAATTTTTATTTTTTCTGGTAAGTTAAGAACGTTATGAAAAGTAAGTTTTAATAAAACTTTTTCAGTTTCTCATTCCCTTTATATTTTGTTTGAAAAGTAAATAAATGTAATATTTTAAATTTGTCTATATATTGTCTATTTTATAGGTAGAGCAGAAGATTGTTTATTTACATCATAATTTCTAATAAAGTAAACTTATATATGATTTCCAAATTCATTTGTTCTTCAAATTCACTTTGAACTTCTTCTTCACTGTGAACATTCTTTTAGAATACCAAGCGGGAACGCAGTTATAATTAAAACATCATTAATTCTTTCTCTCTTCTTATTTCCACTTAGCCACTGCTTTCTCCCACGCTAGATTCTTGCCATTTCAGTTTCCTCTTCGTTATTAATTCTTCCTGTACGACTATGCTACTCGTTCCTGTTGTTTTTGCATGTCCGTTTTTCTCCTCCATGCTAATAATAGCTACTCGATCCACCGCCACTGAAAGCATTATTATTTTTCATCGTCCCACTAGCTTTAATAAACAATATAAATATAATGGTGTAATCTTGCCACGTCTTAATTTTTCTGCTGATCCCACGAATGATTTAAAATTCGTAATCCCGCCTAAAATTTGCTAGTTGGTTATAATTTTCTGGCCACTTTAGCCCTGCCAAAACTGTTCAAGTTATCCTATTTCGACAAGTACAGTTTTCCGTTTCAGATTGCTTTTTAGAAAAGTTCAGATTTCCTGTGCTTTGGGACATTCTCCCTTTCAGAGACTAACCCTGAAATTAGTCATTCAATCAATTCATTTTGATATGATGTGAAATCATAAATTTAATATCATCGTTCGTTTATCTACCTTTTAGTCTATTTAAGAATGTCAGTAGAATTATCTTTTCATTTTTTTTAGACAAGTTTAAAAATACTAATATAGGTTAGATTAGGTGAAAGGTAAATTTCTTTAATAATAATAATAATAATAAAGTTTATTGCGTGTTATAACAAAAAGTATACACTAGTCAGTACATAGTAAATACAATGGTATAGTATAGTATTGAGATGTTGCCCAAAAAATTACTATAAATATTTCCAAATATTGTTATTGCATGGACCGAATGAGATAATATAAATAAATGACGTATTGGTAAAATTGTAAATATAAAAATATTTGTTACTGATACACAAAACTATCTAACAAATATAAAATTTAAAAATAAATATTATTATAGTAATAACAATTTAATATATAAACACATACACAACACATACATATACATATTCATACATTATTATGTTGCAAAAATCAACACAAAAAATATGCCATCATTCCTTTAAATGTATTTCAGCCTCTAAGAATTCTTCCAATGAATAAAAAGCTTTCTCAATTAGGAATTTTTTTACTTATTTTTAAAATTTATTAGAGAGTATTAGTCTTTGATGCCCTCTGGTAACTTATTAAAAAATTTAATTGCATAATATTGAGTATCCGTCTGTGTCCTATTTAGTCTTAATTGGTTCAAACAGATATAATTTTTTCCACGAGTATTGTAGGAATGATTTAATATGCTATAGTCTGTCAAGTTTTTTTTTAGATAACAAACACATTCTAATATATACATTGATGGAACTGTAAGTATTCCTAAATACAACTTCTTTACAATCAGTTTGGTAACCAATGTGTGCTAATAATACTAATAATACACATTTCTATTGACAAACTATACATATTTACATTTAAATAATAAATAATGAATGATGTGTGAATTAGTTCGTCAAAAGGCTATCGACCAGTGTGTGCTATTCTTAATGCCCGTCTTTGTAGAGCGAAGACTCTATTTCGACAGGTTGAGTGGCCCCATACCAATATGCCATAATGAATATGTGTTTTCACAAGTGCAAAATAAGTAATTTTTGCTACACCATCATTACAATGGTGCGAAACACTACGTAGGCAGAATATATTTCTTGATATTTTTGAGCATAGAGATTCGGTGTGGACTTCGAAATTTAACTGACTATCTACATGAACTCCCAAGAAACATACTTTCTCATAGGGTTCATTCGGTCTTTTGACAGAGAATTGCGTTTGTTTTGTTTTTGAGTCATTTAGAACAACTCTATTTTGTTCACACCACTCAGATACTTTTTCAACTTGTACCCGGTTTATTTTCTTCACGTTTACAGATTGGGAACACTATTTATAACTGTAGTATCATCTGCATAAATAATTAAGTAGACTTATCAACTCTACCTAATATAAACCCTTGAGGTAACCATGCATTCACAGGGAGAACATCGGATCTGTTGCCATTTAAAAATACCATCTGCTTTCTATTTTCCAAATACGAACTAATCATTTTGATACCAGTCGTATCAAAATTATATTTTTTTAATTTAATTATTAGTATATTGTGCGGGACACTGTCGAATGCCTTACTAAAGTCGAGGAATGATGCCATACAGGATTTCTTATTTTCAAAACTATCACATATGATATCACAGAGAGCATCAATAGTAGACCTGTTCGATCGGAAACCAAATTGGTTTGAGCTGAATAGTTGATTTTCCTCAAGATATGCAACTATTTGTATTTTTAAAACTGTTTCAAAAATCTTTGATAATAGCGGTAGTAGAGATATTGGCCTATACTTTTTTTTATCATTTATGTCCCCCTTTTTGTAAACTGGGATTACTTTAGCTATTTCTAAAGCATCAGGGAATAGCCCCACCTCCAAACAATCATTAATACGTTTTATAATTTAATGTACTAAATGGTGTTTTACACATTTTAATATGTCAACTGTAAGACCGTAAATATCTGACCCTTTTTTAGGTTTCAATTTATTTAGAATTTCCCTAATTTTAACTTCTGAAACTTTTTTAAGACTGAATGGAAGCAGAGGCATTGATGATACTTCAAAATCCAAGATATATTTACTATCATTTACATCAGGTAAAGGGGTAGAATTATTCACAAAAAATATTTAATTCCTCACACGTTAAAGTGCAATTGTTATTTTGTTTTTTCTATCTATGTTTATTTAAGATACCCATGTGGCTTTTGATTTGTTATTACTGTTTAAGATATATCTATCATTTGCAAGTTTTTGTTTATTTTGAATTGTCAATTTATATTCTGATATTGTACTTATTGATAGCATTTTTTTCTTTTATTCCTGGATGGATTTTGTAATCCTCTCTTAATAATCGTAATACTTCCCGCATATTATATAGTTCAGTATCAAACCAATTTATATTTGCACCACTGCTTTTCGATTTTCTCTGTTTGATTGGAAATGACTTATTTGCAGCACTTTCCAACACCGTTAATAGATGATCCCATTTTTAGTGTAAGTTAGTTTTATCATTAAGAAACATCCAATCTATGAGCTGAATAAAATTATAGAACTTGGTTTACCTTCAGGGTTTATAGGTCTGAACATAAGTGGGCTGGGCTACTTGATACAGCACCTTTAATTGTATTGCCTCGTGATCGGATATCTGAAGGTTTGCAAGGGATACCGAAAATTGATTTTTTTACACATTTCTGTTACTTCTTGTTGAAAAATTTACGACCTTAACAAGATTAAAAGTATTCATAACATCTATAAGAGCAACGGCTTTGTGATCATCTCGATTAAAGTGAACATTAAAATCACCACTAACGATAACAGTTTCATGATAATATTTAATTTCAGTTAGCAAAGTTGAAATTTTATCCAAAAATATATTAAAATCTCCCGACGGGGAACGATATACACAGATTAAGTATGTTTTATAATTTTCAGTATAAATTCAAGACAATTCAGCGCGTTTTTCACTACTTATTCTATTTGTTAGAGAATTGAATTCACAAACTTTTACGTTAGTTGGTGCAAGAATTATTGTTCCTCCGTGAGAGCTCGTATGACGTGCGAAGTAAGCCTTTGACCATAGATTATTTATCTTGAGAACTGCGCACTCATCACTATTCATCCGATGTTCGGACACCGCTAGGAAACTAAAATGTTTATCAATGAGAAAGTTTTCTAATTCACTTACTATATTTTTAATGGACCGTGCATTTAAAAATAAGAAGGAGACTGCAGATGTTTCAATATTTTGAGTGTAGCATTTACCATTAAAGTTGTCTTCTTTGGCCCTCTTTCCATTCGAAAAATTTTATTGAACGTAAATCTTCTTATCTTAATTCCAGCAGGAGGCCAGGTTTCTTCTTTCATCAATATGTCCAGATGTACGAAATCCGCACACATTTTAAACGACTTGTTTGTTCCTCTCGTATGTAGTTCTTCTATTTCAATTCGCTTTATATTTGGGTGGTTGTCTGCCATGAATTTCTTAATGTCGTCCCTAGTTACATCAGCTCCGCAATTTCCTATATATATCCATGCATTTTTATTAGATGCCTTGAATGAGTTTGTGGAGGAGAAACTACCGGTTAGTGTGGTTTGTTTACGTGTTTTGTTAGTTTTTACTTGCCATTCGTGTTCATTGTGTTTAATCTAACAAAGAAGAAACCAAAAATTCAAAACAAATATTAGTTTAGACAAGCTTAAGAAAAACTAATGTAGGATAGGTTAAGTTGAAAATTTTTTCCTTAAACCTAACCCAACATAATTAGCGATTTCGTCTTTGTTAGGTAAAATCTATAATAATAAACACTTATTGACGGATATAATCATTAGACAAAGTAATAATATAAAATTAAATTGGATAGATAGATAAAAAAATACATATATACAAATATATATATATAAATACAAAGACGTACTTAAAACTAAAGCAAAATAGCAAACAAAAGTGCATTAAATTATATTAAACAATACTAATGAAAAAACTTAAAAGATTTGGTGGTCTTCAGAAAAGCAGGTAAAGAATTACAGAATAAGCCAAACCTATTAAACGTAGGTAACGTATTGCATGTGCGCATACGAAATATATGCATATGACGGCTACGACGATTATTAGATTTGATGATGAGATTCAGCATAGACAGAATAATAGAGCATTGAATCTTACCATTTATAACTTTATACAAAATTGACATATCTGCATATACTCTTCTACAACATAAATGATCAATATGTAAATTATTAATTATAAATTCACTATCCACAGTTGAGTGGAGATGAATTTGATAAACGCATTTTGAACATTTTTTATTTGGTTTATATATTTTCATTGATGAGACGACCAAACACTAGAGGTTCTCGAGGTGCGAGCGAGCATATGCAAAATATACAATTTTATTAGAAGAAACTGATAAGTCTCTAGACATACGCTTAACAAAACCTAACATTTTAGCAGCCCGGTTACAAATATAGATAATATGGTAATCCAAAAATTAATTTATTATTAAACCATACACCGAGATCCTTGAATATGTTGACTTTATCAATAACTGCATTAATAAAACAATAATCAAATTGGTTAACCTCTTTCTTCCTAGAGAAAGTCATAAATTTACATTTGTCAATGTTAAAATTAAGTCTATTAACACCAATTTGCTACAGTTGAGATATCGTTTTGAAGAAGTCTACAATCCTCAATATTATGCATTTCTTTGAAAATCTTCAAATCATAAATAGTAGACAATTTGAGTTGGTAATATCATGTGATATGTCATTTATAAACAGAAGGAATAATAAAGGACCATAATGCGACCCTTTACCATTGAGAACGATCACTTATGAAATTTTGAAACCATGCAAAAATGAACTGACTAAACCCATACGAATGTAATTTGGATATTAGTGCAACATGACATACCGTGCCAAAAGCCTTGGAAATATCTATGTAGACTGTATCCATCGAGAAATTATTTTCCAAAGCATTGATGACATTCCAATGAAAAATTAACAAATTTGTATTCACAAATAAATAACTTGTTAAATTTGTTTGTATAACATTGATTAAGTGACTATAGTTTCGACAAGTTTTTATAATGTATAACGACATTATTTTTCACAAATAAAAAACTTTTTTAGTAGAAGCCTCCACTGTTAACAAATTTGCAGTTGTTGACCTACCAGTTCATAAACCATGTTGTTCCCTTATTATCATTTGGCTAGTCATCTAATCCAGTTTAATATATGTATGCTTATCAAACTGTTTAGGTATAGTAGGTTGGCCCCTACCTCGCCTCCTAATTTAATAATTGTATTAAATTAGTTAATTAATCTAGATTTATTTCAG